>JAGFMF010011402.1:1977512-1994518 GCA_019455555.1 Galemys pyrenaicus
ACCACCTCACCCCAGTGAGAATGGCACATATCAAAAAAAGTAGCAACAACAAATGTTGGCAGGGATGTGGAGAAAAAGGAACTCTCTTACACTGCTGGTTGGAATGCAAACTGGTCCAACCATTATGGAAAGCAGTATGGCGGTTCCTCCATCTACTAAGAATGGAACTTCCATATGATCCAGCAATCCCACTCCTAGGAATGTACCCAAAAGACACAAAAACACTCATTCAAAAGAATACCTGCACCCATGTTTATAGCAGCACTCTTTACAATAGGTAAGACCTGGAAACAACCTAAATGCCCAAAATCAGACGAGTGGATCGGGAAGCTGTGGTACGTATACATGATGGAATACTACTCAGGAATCAAAAATGAAAAGCTAGATGCATTCATAGGAACATGGATGGAACTGGAAGGAATTTTGCTCAGCAAAGTAAGTCAGAAGGCAAAAGAAAAATACCAGATGGTTCCTCCCCTAGGAGGAATATAAGGGAACCAAATAAGGATCAAGGAAAGGAATAACAACAACAACAATAATAATAACAATAAAGACACAAAAACCAAAAATGAAAAGACAAGGACAAATTGCGGACACTTGGTGGGGAGGGTTGAGGGAAGATGGGAGCACGAGGGACTGAGGTGATGGTGCACTGGTGATATGGTGATGGGGAATACATGGGGATTACAATTAATGTCAAATATATATAAATTAAAGGGAAAAATAAATCAGATTTTAAAAAAATAAAAAATATATATATATAAAAGAACATCCAGCATAGCTACATCTCAGGGAATTTTGAGCTCACACAGCTATTTTATATATTTTTCACAACAGTGTTTTCTTCTAGAAATGTCAATGCCTTTTTCTCTTTTAAAGCTGACTCTTCACAGCCCCAGGTCAGCTTTTTGAAGACTCCTAGTGAATGAACCATTTTGTTTTTATTCCCGGAATAACATCTGTGGGAAACAACTCAGGCAGCTATGTTCAGTTATGCAAGCAAATGCTACTTTATTTTTATCTGCAGCAAGTAATTTGGAGCATGATTATGCAGCACATGTTAAGATGTTATTGGGTGTTTCCTTCCCTGTTAGGAAGATATGGTTCTGATGAGCTTAATTGTATTGGAGAGGGGGGGAAAGAAGCTAGTGATTATGTGTTTTTTTTTTTTTTCCTCTCTTTTTTCTTTTTCATTAGAAGGCAGATTTTCAGTACACTTTGTGTAAATGATAAACACATGATGTTCACACAAATTCACAAATTCTCAAAATAAAATGGCACATATTCAGCATTTCACTCTGAATTTTATCTTCCCCACAGATTACAAACTACATAATCTCATTTCATAGCTAACTATGATCTCATCTGAATTCTTCTTTAGAAATGTCAAAATGTGCTATATATGATCTTTTCTTTCTCTGAATTGAATATTTTGCAGTTGATCCTAAATTTTTACTTCCCATCCTTATTTGCCATATTCTGTTCACCAGCATTTGACTCTACTAGATTCCCTATCATACTTTTTCTTTAGTTATATTTTTCCAATAGAAAATTCCAGTGGGAGATTGATGGGTAAAAAGAGAGAGCTGTCATGATTTTAAATTAATCTCTCTCTCTCTCTCCCCCCTCCCCTCTCTCCCTCTGACTCTTTCTCCCTACACCCCATTTATTTCTTTCTTTTAGCTTGTGGGTATCCATGACTTGTTGCTATACAATAGCCCAGAGCTCAAGTTGGCAGTAACTCCTACAACTAAAAGTCTTGCCACATTCAATACTAGAATAAGCAGTATTGACCAGTTATTACCAGTCCATAGACACTTTCTTTGTGTCACATTGTGTCCACAAAACTGCAAAATTTATTTCACTAAGCTTTTTTTAATCACTATTTATGATTATGTCATATATTTTCCTGTTGAGATGCAGGTAGATAAACTACCTGTCTAATTGTCACCAATACCAGCAAAGACTGAATGGAAAACAAATAAGAAAATAGGAAGCATGAATATAGAAATAAAAGATAAATGATAAGGACACAAAATTTAGAATTTTAGAAATGAAAGTTATAATGATCACTAGAAAACCTGATAAGTAATACAGAGAACACTGCATTTTCTTATAAGTACTTATGAACCTATAAAATTAGCAAACAAAATAATTAAACATCTATTAGAGAAATAAACAATTATACTTTGAATGTATCACTATTAGGTTTAAAAATAGTGTCTTATTGAAAAGGTTTATTGGGGTATAATCAATATACAAAACCATATAAATAGGTACATAAATATATGCTGTATGTTATTATACATTATAAATACTTAATATATGGTATTCATGAATACCATACAATAATTGGAGTAATAAATGTATCTGTCACATCCAAAATTTCCCTTGTGATCCCTTGTGATGTAGTCTTAGCTGTTTGTATTCTCTTTTGTCTTCTTTGCTTCTGGAAACAAGGCCTCAAAGATGTTTCTAAAGTTTATATCATGGAGGGTTTTGCCTACGTCTCTTTTATATATTTTATGATTTTGTGTTTTAAATCCAAGTCTTTTATACTTTTGAGTTAATTTTTGTTCATGGTGTGAAGTAGTAGTCTAGTTTCATTTTTTGCATGTGGAAGATGATTTTTTCCACCTTCATTTATTGAAGAGACTTTCCTTGTTCCAATATACATTCTTTGCTCCTTTGTCATAGATTAGTCGAACATACATAAGTCTAGGTTTTCAATTTTATTCAATTGATTTGTGTGTCTGCTTTTTTTCGCCCAGTATCATACTGTTTTTATTTTTATGCCTTCATTTTACATTTTGAAGCCTAGAAGTATAGTATGCTCATTCTTCTCCTTTTTAGCCATGACAGGTTAGGCTATTCAGGGTCTTTTGTGATTCCATATGAAATCCAGCAATATTTATTCCATATATTTAAAAAATGTAATAGAGATTTTTTATTGGCATTGCATTGAATCTGTGAATTGTGTTGGGTAAGATGGCCATTTTGATAATGATGATTCTTCCAAATCATGAGCAGGGAACACTTTACATTTCTTTGAGTCTTATTTATTGTATTTACTTATGTATACAAGAGCTGGGGTTTAGGCCAGAGGTGTGGGAGTTAGAGGATTCACCAGAGACAGAGTGGGGAGCAGAATAGGCTTATCTACTGAAATATACTGCTAAGGGGAGCAGCAGACAAGGCTAGAGAGGTCTGCTGCTCCATGTGGATTAGCTCCCTAGTCAGGGAACTTTTGCTGCAGTGGCTGCTTATAACTTACCCTTATGCTGAAACTTGTGCCACCAGAGATACCCCAATTCTCTATATTATTTAGGGGTAATTGGTTTGTTCAAGTTTTCTATTTCTTCTTTGTTCAGCCTTAGATGATTGTGTAAGTCTAAGAATTTGTTCATCTCATCTAGATTATCAAGTGTGTTTGCATATATAGGTTCATAATAATCTCTAATACCAGCTAGATATCTGCCCTGTCTGTTGTAATAACTCCTCTTTCATTTATGATCCTGTTAGAGTTTTCATTCTCTCTTCTCTGTAAGCCTAATTAGAGGTTTGTCTATTTTGTTTATTTTTTTCAAAGGTCCAGCTTTTGGTTTCATTGATCATTTGAACTGCCTTTATATCTAGCTAATTTATTTATGCTTTAATTTATATCATTTCATTTCTTCTACTGGATTTTTTCTTTTGCTCTTTTTCTAGTACATTGAGATGGGAGATTATGTTGTTTTCTTGGGTCCTTTACTGTTTCTTCATGTGGACCTGTATTGCTCTGTGTTTTCTCCTTAATACAGCTTTTGCCATGTTCCAAAATTCTGGAAGTTATGGTCTCATTATCATTTGTCTCAAGGTATTTTTTTATTTCTTTGATTTCTTCACTAATCAATGGACTTTTGGTAGCATGTTGTTTAATCTCCTCCTCCTCATAATGGGATATCACCATTCTTTCATTTTGTAATTTATTTCTAGTTTGATACTTTTATGGTCAGAGAAGATACTTGGCATGATTCTGGTTTTTATGCACTTGTCAGTGCTTGTCCTATGACCCAGTATGTTGTCCTTCTAAGAGAACTTATCCTTGTGAACTTGAAAATAATGTGTATTTGAATTTTTGATTGTGCAGTGTCCTATAAATATCTCTTAGGTTATTTTTTCCCTAGGTATTTGATTATGGCTATTGTGTAATTTTTCCTATTCTATATTTTTGATCCACCCATTGATGAGAGTGGGATGTGCAAGTCCTCTACCATATATGTATTTTCTCTAATACCTGTTTTTAGGGAGGATAATAATTGTCTAATATATTTTGATGGTCCCTCATTTGTTAGTATTTTGATGAGTGTTATGCTTCCCTGGAGTATTGCCCCCTTTGTTATTATATATTGCCCCCTTTGTACACCCATGTCTCGTCACCTTTTTAGCTGGAAGTCTATTTTATCATATAGAATTATGACAGCCCCTCCCTTTTCTGTGTGCCATTGTATGTAGAATTGTTTTCCAACCTTTTACTTTCAATCTGTGTATTTGACACATTACTCTGTGAGTTTTTTTAATATTTATTTATTTATGCATACAAGCACTGGGGTACAGGCCAGAGGTGTGGGGGTGGTGAGAGGATTCACCACAGAGAACGGAGAGCAGAACTGGCAGATCAACTGAAGTACACTTCTGAGGGGAGCAGCGGGCACAGCAGGAGAGGTCTGCCACACCATGTGGGTCCCCTTCTTGGCCGGCAGCAGGGATCGAACTCGTGCTGCAGTGGCTGTGGTTTGCTTCATAGTGCGTTGCTTAACCCACTGCGCCACCAGGGAGGCCCACTCTGCGAGTTTTTATTGGTGATTTTAGTCCATTAATATTTAGGGTGATCATCGATACATGAAAGTCTAATATTTCCATTTTGTTCATCAATTTATGGTTCTATTTAACCCCTTGTTTGGTTCTTGTATTCATTGTTCGGTTGATTTAAGTAATTATTATTATTATTTTTTAGAATTTTCACAAGCAATATACTGAATATATTTTATTTGTGAAAAAGGAAATTATTTATATAAAATATGTTTTGAGGAACTTTGATATACTGTGTCAAAACATTTATTTTTATTTGAGATAATTTCCATTTTAAAATTTTGCTTCTTTAATATTTGTTATTTACTTCTAGAGATTCATTACAGTAAGAAAATAACCTCAAAATCACTGTTTTTACAATACATTTGGGATTTTTGTTACCCAAATACAAATTATATTATTTTCATAAGTATTCCATGTGTAAGAGAAGGATGTGTCTATTTGTTGGTTCACATATCCTTCTATATCTGGCTTTCTGTTCAATTATTAAGTAATGTTTTCTCTATTCTTGTAGTTTTAGTTATCATAAGGATGAGGAAGGAACTACATGGGAGATAAAATGGAGTCTATATCAAATAACTGATAGACATGTGACGTCCTTGCATGCTATGGTATAATCTGTATAAAGTGATTTCACTTTCTTCCCTTCTGTTTGGTTTTCTTTCTATTGCTTACAGCAAATGCAATATTTAAATTCAAACTTTATTATAATTCTTTCTTTCTATTTCAGATCAATACTTATTAACACAATTAATTTCTACTCATTTTATTGTCAGTCCCCTTAAGGAATATCCAAAAGACTGTATGCTTTTAGAAAGGGAAAGGGATCACAATTAGTTTAATAGGAGCAGACACCTTAAAGGCATAATGTTTAAAATATCTGTGAATCAACATTCATAAAATGCATTAACATTTTTAAGCTGAAATGTCCCAAAGGCCATTTACAGAAGATGAATGTGAACTTTCTTTTCAAAGGGCTCATGTGTTTTTAAAAATATTTTCTTTTTTGATATATATTTGGCCAGGGACAGTCATGCTATTTATTCTATGTCCACTTCATAAAAACCATTTAAAACTACTAATGTAAGAAAAATCAATCTGAACTCACAGTTCACTTTAACTACCATTATAGTAAAAGGCTTGTCATCATATAACATAGGTGCACACGTTTAAGATATGTGAAGAAATGTACTACATCCATAAATTATATAGCTGGTGTAATAGTATTGATTTTTCAAAAAATATAAGGAGTAGGAAGTACATTATTGAGTGACATAATTTCTAAAAGTTACCTGAGTGAAAATTCATGAAAAAATGTTACATTTCTGGGACACAGTAATTTCATTCATATATATAAATATTCTAAGCAACCAGACACTTAAAAAGCAGATCTCATAGGAATAGGGGCTGATAATCAATCTTCAATTACAATAACACCTGTGGTTCAATGAAAGGATTTCCTGAACCATCATTCCCTTCAATAAAAAAAAAAAAAATCAGAAAACCACAAACCCTTGATACTGTAACATGATATCTAAAATATCACATATTTTCTCCTGTTATTCTTGATATTTAGCAAAAGTTTAACTGGTAGACTGGAAAATAATTTTTAGCTTTTCTCATCATGAGTGGAGTTACTTTGTACACTCCTTGAATTTGGAGAGGCCTTGTGACATGCTTTAAGCCATGTAATGCAAAGGAAATGACAACGAGCAACTTCTAATATAAATGCTATAACATCTTTTTGCTATCATATGAACAAATGCAGAATAACATAGCCAGAGAACATGGCCAAAATTTAGCTTCCTCCACTATTTATTGCTCCTTCCACCAGATACACAATCAGCAGGGGCAAAGCTGTCCTGCTTAACTGAAACTCATTGAAAAGACATGGGTGAGCTCAGCTAGATCACAAAAGACTGCCTAGTTGAGATAAATTAAAAGTACTAACTTACAGACTTTGAGCTCAGTATATAACAGGTTTAAGCCACACAAAAGGTTGGAAGATGTTTATGTAACTATTAATAATTTCAATAATAATAATAAAGCTAAATTTAAAAAGTTAAAACAATTAATAGAAAAATAAACCCTAACTACACATATTGGCAAGCAACAAGCTCATTCTAGAATTTATATTGAAAAGTGATATGTACTAGAATTTTTTTTAAGATTTATTTATTTATGTATACAAGAGTCAGGGTATTGGCCAGAGTTGAGAGGTGAGAGTATTCACCAGAGACAGAGTGGGGAGCAGAACAGGCAGATGTACTGAAATACACTGCTGAGGGGAGCAGCAGATGAAGCAGGAGAGGTCTGCTGTGCAATGTGGGTCCCTGCCCTGGCCAGGGATTGAGCTGCGCTGCTGTGCTACAGATGCTTCACAGTGCAGCGCTCAACCCACTGCACCATCAGGAAGGTCCTCGAATAAATTTTAAAAGTATGAAAAAGAACAAAGTTGAATCATCCACATTACTCTTTTAAAACCATATGTAGGAGTGCATTCAATAGGAATATTGATAGTGTTTTTGTGTCCTCTGGGTAGATTCCTAGGAGTGGAATTAAAGGGTCATACAGTATGTACAATTTTAGTACTTTGAGAAACTCCAGACAACTTTCCATAGTCGCTGAAACAATGAGCATTTTGACTAGTAGTGTAAGAAGGCTCTTATTTCACCACATCTACACCAATATTTGTTGTTTTTGATCTCTCTATCTATGTATCTATCTATCTATGTATCTATGTATCTATGTATCTATCTATCTATCTATCTATCTATCTATCTATCTATCTATCTATCTATCTATCTATCTATCTTAATATGGACCATTCTCACAGGTGTGAGGTAGTATCTTATTATGCTTTTGATTTATATTTGCTGATAATGATGTTGAGTATTTTCTCATGTTCCTATTAGTCATTTCTATTTCTTACTTGAAGAACTATCTTTTTAGCACTTCTGTCTGTTTTTTGTTTCTTGAGTTGTATATATATATTTCTAGATCTTTGACCTCAGTCCCTCATTGGATGTTGTGCAAATTTTTCTCCCACTTATTAAGGTGTCTCTTATTTAGTTGCTATTTCTTTTGCTGTACAGAAGCTTTTTAATTTGATGTAGTTCTAGCTGTTTGTATTCACCTTTATTTACTTACTTCTATAGATGAGTCTTCAAATATGTTTATTGAAACACTATTTACAATGGCTAAGATTTGGAAACAACCTAAATGTCCCAATATGGATGAATATATGGTATTCTTACACAATGGACTACTACTCAGCAATCAAAGAGATAAACTCTGGGCATCCCTGGTGGCACAAGGTTTAAAGACACAGCACTATCAAGCTACTGCCAGTCACTACAATATGAGTTTGATACCATCCAGCCAGGGAGCTAACCCACATGGCACAGCAGACCTCTCATGACTAACCCACTATTTCAGTCAGTCTGTCTGTCCTGCTCCCCACTTTGTCTCTGGTGAATCCTCTCACTTCCCTTGCCTCTGACCTACACCCCAGTTCTTGTATACATAAACAAATAAATCTTTTTTTTTAAAGAGATAAACTCATGTCATTTGCAGGAACATGAATAGAGCTAAAATAGGTTTGCTAAGAAAATAAGTCTGAAGAAAAATGATTATTATTGAATGATTTCACTTATATGCAGACTATAGTGAAAACAAAGAAAGTGTCAGAAGAAAAAGACAAAACTTGCAAGCTGAGGATAGACCTGACACATACAGCAAGGGAGGGGAAGAGAGAAGATTCAAAACAAGAAAGGAATGAACACAATGCACTGTGTGATGGATCATATTTACAGTGGTGGAAGAACAACAGGGACTACACTGAAGAGGAGAAATCAAGGAGTACCCAAAATTTAACAAAGATGTAAGAAAATTAATAATTAACATAAATAAATAAAACGAAAATAAATAAAAAATATATCATATATACATAGTAACCAAGGCAGTATAGTCCTGGCAAAATAGTAGATGAAGACATTGATGGAATAGAATTGAGAAATACAAATATAATTTTTTTTTCAATAATGTGAGCTGGCCACTAGTGGCCACTCATGGGCAATTGTAACTTCTCTGCTATCTGCAAATCACAGTAGAGTAGATGTATGTAGAGTATACATCTACATACAGAGTATAGCCTATATCATGAGGCAGGCCTGGGAATGCCAACAGTCTGCTGTTGACCTGATTACCTAACTATCTCCACAGTGGTCTCGAGATAGCTCTGCCAGTGATACCATCAAATACTTTGCTGACAAAATGTCTCTTAGCATATGAACATCTGATTATGATGCCCCCTTCTCTATTCCTTGTAAACTTGTCTCCCATTTCAATCCCAGATCTGGACCTTATTCCTCATACCATTGTTGCATGATCAGCTTTTACTAGCTTGTATGATTTTAATAGATGACTCAAGAACTTCTGCTCTATTAGCAGAGTCTTGCCTTGCAAACCTGCTCCACGACTGTGTGTCCCTTAACATGTTTTCATTGCAAAATGCCAACAGAATTCCTGTCACAAAATAAATTCAGTGGAGAAATGGCATTTTGGACAAATGGATAATTTTAGGGCAGAAGTGGAGAAAATATGAAATAAACTTGAAGCCTCTTAGAAGAAAGTAAGAAAGAGCTCAAAAAAGAGAAATGAGAATCAAGGTATGTCAAAGAGTCTACAGTGCTAACCCAAGTCTGCATAGCCAAAATGGAAACAAATAAGCAACAAACTAAATTATTATATCCAATATATAAAAATACAAATATCAGTTACTCCATATTGATAGATGTGACTGATAAAATTAAGACATGGGAATGAATAGGTAATCTGTATAGAAAAACAAAGTAATTTATATATATGTTCTCCTTTTTAGGGTGTTTTCCTCCTTATCCTCCTTCTTGGAGTATGATTTATACTTAGTGATGTTTCAAAGATTAGAATACAAAAAGAATGGGGAAAAGCAAAAACCTCTATAGAGGTGACCTAGTAAACTATACCTTTAACAAAACATCAAGCTTGAATTACCAGAAACAAAGTGTCAAGTTAATAACATGAATTTCTCAGATCATCAGAAGAGATAAATAACCACTCCTGTGGTATTCTTTCCCAAAACCCATATGTCTAGTCTACCTGTTAGGGTAAAAAGTAGTCAAGAGGCATTTTACTAAACTATTAGGGTTGTGGAAAAAAATTAAAAATATGTTCTTGACCAGAGGGATCTAAAGAAATATTTTGATTAAATATAATTTTTTGAATAGGATGCTGGAACAGAAAAAATAATTTTAGTAGAGCATTAATTGTAATATGCAAATGTTTTTTTCTTAGATGTTATAAATGGACTATAATAATAAAATATGTTAATAATAGAAAAACCTACTAAGCCCTGCATTGTGGTTCTCTTTACTAAATTGACATGGGCTCTGTAACTATAAAATTATTCTAAAATTAAAAAAATTAAAATTCAAGAGCTAAATATATAATCCATAATTCCCCTTGATTGCTTACCCCATGCCAAGACTGTTCTAAGATTTACATATATAAATTCATTTTATCCTATGTTCTGAATTGTGTACTTTTAAAAAAAGATTTATTTCTTTATGCATATAAGAGCTGGGGTGCATGCCAGAGGTGCAGGGGGTGAGAGAGTGGGGAGCAGACAGGGAAATTGACTGAAATACACTGCTGAGGGATGCAGTGGGTGAGGCACAAGAATCGTGTGGTCAGCACCCTTGCAGGGGATTGAACTCTTGCTGCAGTAGCTATAGATAGATTCATAGTGTTGCAATGTAACCCCTTGCACCACCAAGGAACCTTGCACCCTAGGTTCAATTTATGTGCACATACTAAGAGAAGGCACATCTTGCCAAATATTTCAGGGTTAACAAGCAGCCCTCCACATTCAGTATTCTATATTAATTGTAACAGAATAAAATATTACTATATTCTTTAACTAGTCTGATAGTTAAGTAAAGAAGAGTTAATTTCCTGAACTCCAGTTCTAAATTTTAAACACAAAAATTTTAAGCAAAGTATGGAAAGAGAAAGACATGAAAATGTTATCAAAACGTCAATCCCAATCCCAGATTTTGTGCATTCTGGGCTACTGACTTCTTTTGTATGTAAACTTTACTAAAAATAGAATCATATTTTTACCTACAATTGTATGTATATCATTTTTCATATTAATTAAGCATTTTCCATAGTTTAATACCAGTGATGAAATTTAATTCTAACACTTTACATTTCTATACACTAGTATTTATCTTTCTATTCTTTTTTTGGAGAAAATGGATGGTGTTGGTAAACTAAAATTCCTATTAGGGCCCCGTGTCATAGTCAGCTACCTAAACAGCAGACTTAGTCAAGCTATGGAATCCAGAGTCAAAACTCCATTGACAATGAGTAGGTCTCCATGAAACACATGAAGGGGACTGAAGATAGGCCTTTCATAACAGGCCTCCATAGATATTGACACAGCCTTGATAAACCCTGTGAAGGGACTTTGTAGCTGACCAGACATAGCAGGCTTCTGCAGATATCAGCACAGGCCTTGTGAACTACAGGAATGGGTCTAGAAGCAGAACCATCACAGGAAGCCTATGCAAACTTTGGCAGGGACTTCAATGAACTACAGTTAGGATCTGGAATCAGACTCATCAAGATAAGCCAACAGCAGTTCTCAGCAAGCTCTTGGGAAATTCCTGAATACAAACCTATTACAATAGATAGTCATAGATCTCAGCAAGCTTGGCATAAGGTGGAGTGGAAGGGCCAGGGGGACTGAAGCAGTCATCACCAAGGTAGGCCACATTATGTCTTAAGGAACTAGAATGTGAGAAGGATTGAAACCAAATCCCAGTAGAAAGAAATAAATAATAAACAACTATAGGGGAAATAAATACAAGTTAAAAACACAGTTCAAGAGAGCTATTTGCAATAATTAATATACAGACAACCAAAATGCCCCAAAACAGATGAATGGATCAAGAAGATATAGTATATATACACAATGGGATATTTTTCAGCAATCAAAAAAGATTAATGGATGCCATTTGTAGCAACATGAATGGAGCTGGAAGGGATTATTGTCAGTGAAATAAGTCAGAAGGAAAAAGAAAAGTATTGCATGGTTTCACTTATTGTAGTAATATAGATGAACCAACAAAGGATCAGAAAAAACGAAACAAAAATAGCATGCAAACCATAAATCAGAAATATTCAATAGAGAAGTGGGAGAAAGAGGGATCAAAACAGAGGAGAGAAGAACACAAGAGACTATGGTGATTATTCATAGGTGACTTGGTAGTGGGAATATTATGGGGATTACCCCAAGTAGAAAAAGCTAACATACAAAAATTACAGTGATTGGGTCTTCAAGGATATAGTTTGAATACCTTGGTCTGTATATTCTGAAGCATTTGGGTTTTGGGAGTCTGATATTAGACTTCTCTGGTTATATCAAAAAGTAAAATATTTTGAATATATATGTCTTAAACACCAAAGGAAAGCCAGACTGAATTGGATAGTGGAAGCTCCAGGTCTCCTGAAGGCAGATATACATGTAGTTGGGACCTGATGTGATCGCTAAAAGTAGTTGTTGGCCTATGAACACCATAAAAACTATAGTGCTAGAAGGGATAAAATTTCCCATCAGAAATGTTAGTACCCACAGACCAAGGGCCAAAGGAGTTTAAATTGTGAGTCGATATGTGTCCAGATACTTACAGGTACAGGTTTCCTCAGGAGAAATTCTGAAGAATGTATATAAGCTCATAAGATAATTTCTTTAAAAATATGTTCTTTTGTAACCATGAAGGCATTGAAATCAAACTACAGTTTACTTTCATCTAGTGAGGTCTTTGATATCTCTTAAGTCTTTTGTACTCACAGTAGCCCAATAAAAGCCAGAGAATGAGAGGAAACAGAAAAGTCATTTTCTAAGTGTGGCAGAGCACTACCACCAGGGAACTCATGAGAAATCAAATACACAGACTGCACCAGTCCTACCAAATAAGAAACAATCAGGTTGAGTAACAGCAATGTAACTAGTACTCTTGTTGATTCTGATTCCTGCTGACATCTCAAAATCATAAATTTAGAGAAATGAAGAGGAGAGTGTCATGCTGCTCCATTCTTGTCCATGGCAGGCCCGAGCCAAGGAGATAAAACAGCACCCAAACAGACCAATCAGATAGGGTGTAACATTTAAATAACCAAAATTTATAATTTCTCTTGAACCAGGAAGAAACCAAAGAGTTGATAAATTATACTTAAAAGAAGAGGAGAGAATAGTATTAGGGAGTGTATTTAATAAAAAAGAGGGGTGGTGGTGGTGGTACAGACTTGCTTTTCAGTTGTTTCCTGCAGAGCTCAGCTCATTCAACAAACTTGTCAGGAAAGTATCAAATAAATGTGTCAGTAAATTTGAGTAAATGTACAAGTCTGAAGCTCAAGTAAAAAGTCAGAGAAAGAGAGACTGATTTTATTGTTCACTGCATAAGGATATAGCTCAAGCCATGATGAATATGAAGTAGAGAGATCAGGAAATCAAAGACAGAACTTTAGAAACTCCAATATTTAAATAAGTTCTGGAGGAATATTTCATAATGCAAGTAGAAAAAGAATTGTTAGAGATGTCAAAGGAGAGAAAATGGTAAAATATATGACAAACTGGAAGAAAATTAAGGGGAAACATATCAAGAAAGTAAGTAAATTGGGTGGTTTTAATTTCCATAGAGACCAAATGGTACATGGAAAATGTCTATTGATTTCATTCTCCAAGAATCTCAGAAAACAGGGATTGACCAGTATGTAGGTGTTAAAAATAAGAGGTGAAGGGAAGTTTTTAATTCATGAGATGAAATCTGTTCATGTCAACAAGTCGTAAGTAAAGAGCCGTTAGACATGGAGAGTCTCAGTATTTAGGAATGTTTTGTAGAGACAAGTCATGCTCCAAGTGAATGAAAGAAGAGAAAGATAATGAATATAAAAGGACAATATTCTTTATTTTTTTTCAACATTTTTTTAAAGATTTATTTATTTATGCATATAAGAGCTGGGGTACAGGCCAGAGTTGCAGGAGGTGAAAGGATTCACCAGAGACAGAGTGGGGAACAGAACAGGCACATAGACTGAATACTCTGCTGAGGGGAGCAGTGGGCAAGGCAGGAGAGGTCTGCTGTGCTATATGGGTCCCCTCCCTGGCTGGGGATTGAACTCGCGCTGCTGTAATGCGGATGCTTCATGAAAGTGTGGTGCTCAACCCGCTGCGACACCAGGGAGGCCCAGGACAATATTCTTTATTGGTTAAACTCTGGTTGCTTAAAAAAAAAAAAAAAAAAAAAAAAAAAACAGTTCATAATGGTTAATTCATAATAGCAGTCCATGAGTCACTAACTACTGAATTTTAATATTTAGGTTGTGTTTCTAGAATTTCTTTAGCTTATTATGTGATGTAGAAAAACTTTTTAAATAATTTAGTTGTATTATAAATGGTTTAATTTGATAAAATGTTAGTGTATAATTAAATGTTATATATATACACGCATTTCAAATCACACAAATAAAAAACATATAACAGTCAAAAATGGGTAGAACTAATATTTCACTTCTCCACAGAAGACATGCAGATGACTGACACACAAACACAAAAATGTTTGTTTATCAGGGAAATTCAGATCAAATCCACAATGATGAATCACCTCAACTTTGAAAATGGCTTAGGGACCTCCCTGGTGGCACAAGGGGGTAAGACACAGAACTTTGAAGCTATCAGCAGCCACTGTAGCAGTAGTTACAATCCCAGCCTGGGAGGTGACCCACATGGCACAGCAAACCTCTCCTGTCATGCCTGATGCTTCCCTCAGCAGTGCATTTCAGTTAATCCACCTGTTCTGTTCCCCACTCTGTCTCTGGTGAATCCTCTCACCAACCCCCACACCTCTGGCCTACACCTCAGCTCTTGTATGCATAAATAAATAAAATAAATCTTAAAAAAGGAGAATATTTCAAAAGAAAACCAATAGTGTATGATCCCTGAGTGAAGGGAATGAAGGGAATGAAAGATCAAAGGAATGACAGTAAATGGTATACAGTCATACTGAGACAGAAATATGGGGACTAGATGAAGATTTACTACTGGACATATTAAGATGAAAATCATTAATGAACCTGAAGTAATTATTTCATCGGAGTAGTGAGAATTAGAGAAATTTAGAATGTGTTGAGTACAAAATGGAAGATACAACAACAACAAAAAAACAAAGTATAACAACTTTTGTGACATTTGTCACAAAGAAGGACAGATGAAGCTGAATATCAGCAAGGCACAATCAAGGGAAGGTTGTGATTTGTGTGCTGCTTTAGTTTGGTTTTAAGTTGAAAAACACTACAAGATATATCTGTGAACTAAAGGAAAGTGATGCAATAGAGTGGGGAAAATGTGATACTCAGATACAGTAATTTCAAAAGCAAAAGTTTGCACCAATGAAAAAGGAATTCATTAAACAAAACAAATAAAAATATTTTGTGATTTGAGGCAGTGAAGAATGGAAACACATATGAGTGGGTCATTAGATTTGTTGGAGTGTAGATGAAGTAATTCTAACATGATGACTTCTGTTATTTTGGTTGTTCTTCTATGATGAAACAAAACTTCATGATATTTTTTTTCTAAAATATAAAACTAATGACAAAAATCATTCCCATTAGAGATTTTTGTATTGTGATTAATATGATTGTATTCCTGGATTGTATTCCTTGTTACTAAAATTATAATTTTTTTGCAGAATCATATAAAATTTGAAGATTACAGTAAGGAGCTTCAAAATTAAATTAAATTAAAGCATATTACATTTTTTTTAATCCTAGAGGAGTATTGAGAATTTTTAGCTCTTTTAAACAATTTCATATATATTAAATCAAAAGAATAAATACTAAGAAATTAAAAATGTAGGATTAAATCTTTTCTTTTTTATCCTTCATATCACCTTTCCTTTTATTTGTGTCTTTATTTGTTCTATTAATAACCCATGAATCTATAAATTAACCATGCAAGGACAATTCAAAATATAAAATATTGAAACTATATATTAATTGTGTAGTTTGATATGATGTCAGACATCCAAATATTTTCCAGACTTTAAATCAGTTTTGTAATATGAAAATCTATCTGTTTTGAACTGCAAATTAAAGAGGTAAAATGGGAAATTATCCTTATTTTCCCTTTTGTGAAATGCCTCATTTCTCTTGAATAGTTCTATATATGGCATTTTTAACCTAGAAGTAACTATGGATCATATGGATGAACAATCAAATGTTAAAAATCAGAATAGCTATTTTCGTGAGATAGGGTGGATAAACTGGAGGGTAAAGTAAATAATGTAATTTAATTTTTTCCCCAGGCCATTTTGTCTGCTTTATGCTCCAGTGTGTCCAACTGATTCTTCAAGAGCAAAGCCACCTGTGCCCTTTCTCCTCCTCTTTGAAGCACTCTCCATAAATTTTATTCAAAACAGTCTTCTTAGTGCAAACCCACCTTCATGTTCGACTTGTTATTTACTGTAGCCCCCTTTTCAGAGTAAGAGATAATCTTTAACCAAAGAGTGGAAGTGTTAAGGGAACTTAAGAGAGAGTTATCAGTTGTTCATATACTGCCTTTTGATACTGACACATTACCTGTGAATAAAATACATCTGGAAGATGTTTTCCCTTAGAGTTAGATTTTCCCTTAATCCTTCAGGCAAACAACTCCCATTATGAATGAAGAAAGTTGTGTCTTCCAAGCAACATACTGCTTTATGGAGAGGAAATAAGTCATCATTTTCTAGTTTTTAGAAATATTTTAAAATAAAAATATGTGTTTTTTTTTTTCTTCTTTATTTTTTAACCCCATTTTTTTTTAAATTTTAAAGATCAATTATTTCCATATACTAGTTTCTTTGATTTGTTTTTTTTTTTAATTTCAGTTTCTCTTTTTTTCTCATTAGATTTATTTAATTGTATTTGACAACATTTGTATTCCCCAGGGAGTTCCCACCACTATTTCTTTTTTTTTTTTTTTTAATTTTTTTTTTTATTAGTTATATTTGACATCATTTGTAGTCCCCAGGGGGTACCCACCACCATTTCACCCGTGCACCATCACC
>JAGFMF010011402.1:1999717-2016908 GCA_019455555.1 Galemys pyrenaicus
CTGGGGCACTGCAGAGGAGACTGGTTCGGTTGGTTTGTCGTCACACAGCTCCCTGCAGAGATCTCAGAGACTGCAGGGGTGCCAGCTCTGGGTTGCAGGTGGGGTGCAGCACTTACGCCAAAGTTGCTGCTCAAAAATATGTGTTATTTCAGAAACATAGTGACATTGTAAAGTGCACATGTTATATTTATAGCTGAAACTACTATATAAATAGGACTTGCTGAATAATATTAAGTTTTACCTGATGGCTTATCTTCCATTGTGGTGATGATGATGACATTTTAAATGCATCTATGTTGAGAAGATAAAATGGCAAAATATTAGTTCCACAGAGAATTGCAGTAATTGCTATGATCTGAAAGGGCAAAGCATTAGTAACACCGGGGAGGACATAGAGTCTCTTAGAAGAAACTACTCTTTTCATTAAGATTCCACAATTTCTTTCTATGTCCTTTATAATAATCACTGACAGAAATGGTTTAATTTCACTTTTATAGTTTGATATTTGAATTATGTAAATCATCACAAACCACACTTATTATGGAGAAGATGAAGTAAAATTAACCACTGATTTATTGCTTCAGTGAATGTGCAAGTTAGGAGAATAACCTTTGATATTCATAATAGGTAGGAATAATGTAATAGAGTTACTGTTGATTGGGAACTTAAAAGTGAAATGAAATCCTTGACTGCCTGGAGGCTTCTTATTTTATTCCACATGACCTATTTTTTTCATGGTATAGTTATGTAAGGATTACCTAGAGAGTGGGTTTGTACAAACTTCCTGACAGAAATTACAAAATATACACAAACTTTGGGATTTTGTTTCCAAAATAATCCACACAATTATTAGACAGATTATTTTATTTATCAGTTTACATTTTGCTTATAAAAATCTATTTTCCTGCATATGAGATGTGCTTCACATTTTCAAAGAATCCAATTTGTCAGTCTAATATAAAAGACTATTATTTTTACGTACTTTAAATATTTCATATAATTTTAATCCAGAAAATAGTACTAGAAATGAAAGTGATTATTTTTACACTGAATTTTCTTCAGATACAGCTGATTTTGATATTTTGTATTCTTTTCGACAGAACTGGGAACATTTGCTTTCCTTGTGCACACTTGTACACAAACCTGCTTTCTTACCACCTGCCCAGAATATAGAGCATCAACCAGGTTAGGCAGAGAAGAATTTTCAATGGCACTTTCCAAAGAACTGGAGCAACACTAATGAATTCATATTGAGTAACAAAAGACTGAATAGCAAAGTCATTCTTGACAAAAAATAGAGTGAAAGTAAAAGACTGAATAGCAAAGTCTTTCTTGACAAAAAAGAGAGTGGAAGTATCATACACCCAGAACACGTATTACATTATAAAACCATAATAAATATAACTGCAAGATATCAGAATAGAAAGACACACAGACCAATGAAATCAATTGGGAGTCTAGAAAAAACTGACACAGTTAATATATGACAAAGGATTCAAATGGTGTTAGGAAAACTGGACAGGTGCATACAAAAGAATAGACTATACAACAATCTCACACCATCCACAAAAAGTTAATTCAATAGCAATCAAAGACTTAAATGTGAAATGTGAAAGCATAAATAGAATAGAATAAGTCACAAGCATAATATTTCATGACGAATGTTTTACTGATGCCTTTAGTGTTCATCCCCCAAAGCAAGGAAAATAAAAAAGAACTTAAACAACTGGGGCTACATAAAGCTACAATCCTTCTGCTCACTGAAAGAAATCATACTAAAACAAAAGACACCCTACTGAATGGCAGAATATATTTGCACACCATCTATCTGACAAGGATTAATATCAAAGATATACAAAAGAACACGGAAAAACTTTATAGAAAATCAGAAAATGGCAGGCAACTCAACAGACACGTCTCCAAATAAGACACTCAGACTGCAAACAGGCACATGAGAAAATGTTCAACATCATTCATTTTAGAGAAATTCAAATCAAGGCCATGTTGACACACCATCTCACATACTGAGGAGACAGAGACAAATACTGGTGAAGATGCAGAGAAAAAAGATACCCTTCTACATGCTAGTGGGAATGTAAACTTGCCCAGCTTTTATGGACAGCAGTATAGCAGTGTCTCAAAACATTAAAAATGGATCTTCCATTAGGCCATATAGTTCCACTCTAAACATCTACCTAAAATAAAATGAAACATTAAATTAAAAGGAATGTGCACTATGTTTTTCTTGTTATATTATTTAGCGTAGCTAAATTATGGAAATGATGTAAGTACTTTGGAGAAGACCAGTGGACCTAGAAGATATATATATATATATATAATATATATTATATTCCATTATATATAGAATGGAATATAACGCAGCACTCTATAAAGATAGATAGAGGTGAAGTGGATAATGCTAAGTGAAATAAGACAGGAGAAAGACAAATATTGGATGGTGTCACTAATATGTGGAATACAGAGCAACTAAATCTTAAACTGATATTTGATACTTGATAGCTGATTGCACACTGAAGCACCAAGAGGGGAATGAGTTGAGGGTGGGAGTAAGAACATAGAGGGAATAAAGTACAATGGTCGACCAGAGGGAATGAAGCAAGCACATAGTCCATCACCAGAACCAATGGTCCCTGGTGGTAGAGTAAGGGTGAGTTGGTGGTAGGTGCACCATGGTGCTAAAAGCTGATAAATATATCCAATCATTACCTTAATGAGAAATAAATTTTAAAATGTATGATTAACCTGCCATGCCTATAATTCATTTGTTGTGAATTTTTTCACATTATTGATACTCAATGCATCAGTGTATTTAGAACTTTCAATGTAGCACCTGACACACCACATATGAAATCATTTTCTCCTCCCACTTCTGAAGAACTTCCCTGAGATCCTCACTTCCAAATATAATTTTTTTCTGAATTACTTTTTGTGAGTCTTTTCTTGTCTCTTAGAAAAGTACTGCATTCCCTGTTGGAAATTTCTGAGGCAAATTCAATAGGATATTTTATTATTGCCTATGAACTCTCTTATCCATACCACACTTTCCTGCCCCTTATGTCCTGCCTGGGATCCACATCTGGGCAGAGTCCATCATCAGGTTGCCCAGTCTGCTCTGTCCTGTCATACTTTACTTGCCATCCGTTTTACATCTCCAGGGTCAGTTAAGAACTATTTGTGTAACCTTTTCTCTGTAATTGTCTCTGTTAGTATTCAATTTTTTTTGGATTTGGTGCATGTTACATGGGAAACAAAGACAAACCTGTTACCATTTCATAAATTTTCCAAAGAATTTACATATATAGAAAATCTAATGCTCTCTTTAAAACTTCCTAATATTTCTCTAACTAGTAGAGATGGTAAAACCATTTGTGGAAATGCATTTCCTAATAATGAAAGCCTGCTCCTTATGGAATTTAATTAGCAAATACTGTTAGCCTAATTAAAAGAAAGCATAACTATATAAAAATTCAATATTGTCATTTTTAAAACAATTCCTACTCCAGTTACTTGAACTTTATGGGAGGAATTAAAACAATCAACTATTTTAAAATACAGGTAAAATTTTTTTTGACAAATATTAAATATAGTAAAGTATGTTTTGATTTGCAGTTAAATCTAAGCTTTTGTACAGTTTTTTTCTCTAGATAAATTTCAGATAATGTTTTATGATGCCAAAATTATAATTTGTAGTACTCACATTTGCCTGAGAAAAAAACTAGGTGTTTACTTACATGAAATCTGCAGAAAATATTGGTAATATTTTCATGGTTTAAAATTTTATTTTTTTTGACAGGCATATGAGATATTTCCTTGACAACAATCACTTTTCCCTTGGGGATTCCTAAGAAAACATTGACAAGACTTCAACTTCACCTTCAATTTTATAGTTCAGTCTCATACTTCTTCCTTGATTCTAAATCTTGTCACCAACAAATAAAGCCTGGCTGTTTGGAAAGAATAAGAATTTCTATACTCAAAGAAAAGATACCCTTCATATCTGCATTCAGCATAAGGCAGTATGGAGCTGGGTAGTTGAGTGATGAAAGTTGACCTTCTAACTTTAGTCAATGTATCTAATGGGAAAATGGGGAACAATGAGGCAGTTCTCAATTCTGATTAGTGAGTTAGAATGGGAAAGGACACATTTTTTTTTTCCCAATTATATACAGTGCTGGAGAAGGAAAGGGGGCTTTTGTGCCTTTTGTAGCCTTCCTTCATGTCCCGATAGCCTTTCCAGAATAGAGTGTACTGGAGAGAAGCCAACTGGGTGTGGGCAGCATGCTCATTGAAATATAAGCTTTATGCTGTGAACTTCACCCAACCTGGTCTATAAAAATTTTCATAATTGAGACGTGGCTCTGGGGGATAAAAAGCTATTAAAGTCACTTGAAACACATCGGCCACGTAGGTCTTATGTGTATATTACAATAATTTTGGTAAATTTTGCCAATACAACGCTTACTACCACAATTGTATTATCCTGTAAAATAGGCCTTGGAATGCATATGTTATGCTTGTGTGTGTTTTTCAAAGTATAAGTTATCTTGAGTATTGACCCTCTAGCATTAAGATATTTAAATATTCCACTAAAATAGATTTTTAGGTTGAAACATTACAGTAGCTTATCTAGAAAAAATATTGTCTTACCTAATTTAAATTAACTCAGTTACAAGTTATTTCTGAATTGCAATTTTGCTCCTAACCATATATGTATTTGTATTTTTTCTCTAGAATTTAATTAATTTAAAATTAAGAAGAATATAACATATAAAAACGAGCAGTAATAAGATAACAAACACATATGTGCCTGTAAGAGGAACCCCGTGGCCCCTGGTTCAGTGGTGCTGCAGGGCCCCCTTTGGCTACCAGGTACAACATAACTGATTCCACTTTACCCCCTGAAATGGATTGAGACACTATTTCCTGGGACTCTCTCTGAGATCTTTGCTTCGGATTCAAACTTTCATCAGACTCTCACCTGGCAAGACCTTTGCTCCTGATTCTCCAGCTCTGTCACCTGATCTCTGTGCCTATCTCTACCACAATCTGCACCAACTCGTGACTGGCAGTGCTAGTCTGTGCCTCTGAGAGTTGTGTGCCACTGGCCTGTGCTCTGACATAAGCTGCTAACTCGTGCCTTTGGCCTGTGCCTGGTGCCTCAAAACTATCTGCTGTTGCCTGGTCTTTGTTATTGCATGCTGACTGGCAGCACTGACCTATACCCGAAACTTTGCCATGTAGAGCTCTCTCTGCTTGCTGGTGCCTTCACAAATACTCTGTCCAGCAAATACCCTGTCCACAAATAGCCAAACCTGGCTACTGCTGTGCTGCCTCATCAGCTCCAGCAGCAACTATGAGTTGGGTCCTGTTCTGCTGCTTAGTGTTGTGCCACCAGATCCAAGCTCTTATCAAAAGGACAATGCCATCATTAATGGACAGCTTTTGGTTTAACTGCTAGACACTGTATACACTATCTGGAGTAGGACAGATGACAATTTGTGACCTTAGAAACTCTCTTTTTCCAATTCTCCCCTTCCAAATAAGACTTATTGTTACACTCTGCATCTGAGTCATGTCTTGCAACTGTAGCTGCACAGGTGAGGACTTACAACGGTGACCTTCCCCAGGTTTGCATCAGTTCACACCCCTTAGGTCTAATTTTGCTTCTAAAGTCTAATTAAAAAGAGAACTGAAGTGAATGAATATAACTAATGTTCCTTCTCCAGTCCTTTAATTTTTCCCTTTGCTACAAATAAGAAGCAACCTAAAGTTGAAATGATTTATTTAAATTTATATATTTGACCTAATGCTATATAGTTATATCATTATAATATTAAGATTTAAATAAATGTATATATTGTTAAACTGTCAACCAAAGTAGGTTAAATTGAAAAGGCAAAATTTTTATTCTCAGATATTAAATCTAAGACCACAACATCAACATTTTCTAGAGTGTGTTCCAGGGGTCTAGGGAAATGGGTAGATTTTCAAAATAAATATCACAAGCAAATTTCTAGTTATATATTGTCGTAATTTATGACTGATGTAAACAAGATCCTGTCTATAGAGGATTGGTTAGAAAGTCTCTTTTTAATTTTTTTATTAATGAAGTACCATTATTTTACATCTTTGTTAGTATTTTGACAGTACAGGACTTCACACCTTTGGTGTGATCCTCATGTTTCTGGTTACTGACTTTCTAAGTAGAAAAATGAAAAATTCTTGTCAACCATCAGCAGATTCTTCAAGCATTCTAGTGCATTTGTCAGTAAGTATACAATAAGAGTATTTTAATTTCATTTTTTGGGGAGGCAACATGTGAAAACTACATTTTTCTATGACTCTCCAGCTCTATTCCAAAAGCCCTTTTATTAATAATGACTTCCTTTTGGAGTATTTCCTTCTATAGGAAGGAATATTTCCTATAGTAAGAAATATGTAATTTCTTATTACATATTCTTATTCACTTAACCTATAATTATAACTATCTTCATGGTGACTCACTTATCACTCATTAATTAGTACTACTTCATATAGTTTTCATTATAGGAGTAAATCATCTTATCCAATTTTGTACCAAGAAGTAAAATAATTTCATGGCTTTCCACTTACTCTGACATTGTAAGAATTAGCATTTTTCTGTCTACTTGTTCACAAAATATTACAAAAATTTGATTGTAAAAGCTCCCATTTCTCACAGATAACGCCAAATGTTTCTAGACATTATTGTCTGTCAACATTATGAATATAAAATGTTATATAATTGCTCCAAATTGTATTACTTCCATTTCTCATGAAACTCAGTCTTTAGCATATTTTCCCATTTTTTTTCTGGTGTTTAACCACTATTTTCTTATTGATTTATATTTCTTTGTCTAATTTTGTTGACATTTATATCCTGCCTAAAAAATGTTTCCCTACATAAGTGTAATAAAGATAGTGACTTATTATGTCATCTTAAATACTTTGTTTTTCCACATTTTAGTCTTTAATTCATGTGGAATTTATTTTGATATGCAATAAGGCATAGGGATCTTAATTTTTCTTTTTATGCATATTTAGTCAAATCACTCTGATTTATCCCATTTATATCACTAATTAACACTAACACTGTAATGATCAAGGGTCAACATTGTTGTTTTTGTGATGTTTTCCTTATTTTTCTAACTATATTAATCTTGTTAATTGCTCTATCACCAACAGTAAACAGGAGAACTTGATTTTATTTAAGCTTTCAGCAACCGTTTTTATTTTCAGCCACCATCATTTACAGAAGTCAAGTGCATCATGCAAACAACCCCATCCAGATATACTACTTCTATCAGTGGGAGTACATCAGGAGCCATGAAAGTTTTGCTTAATAAGGAGTCCTCTCTTTTTTGTACATCAACCATTATCTGCTTTTGGACTATAATGAGCAGTTAATCTATGTCTTTCTTTTTTGCACCAGCATACATGACCAAACATTTTTAGGTCCTCTTTCTTTTTCATATGACTTTAAGTATATTTTTTTTCAGAAGACATCAGTCACCAACACAAACTCCTAAACTCTAGAGAAACACAAAGGTTAATGTCTTTAATAATTTTTATTTTTAAATAAACATTTGTTCAAATATCACCATTCTCTTAATCTCAATGGCTTCTCCTTGCAATTATAACAAAGTTCCTATTATTCAAGCTTCATATTGTATTCACATTTCTCAATTTCTCCATATTTGTTTCCAATTTTTAAATTGAATTGATAATGTGGTGTATAGAATCTCCCACTTCTAGGTATTGTTACCCAATAACACTCACCAAGAAAGGATCACCGTCCTCCACCACAGTCTACTGTGTTCTCTTCCCACTTTCCCTCCCACTCCCACACTGGCACCTCAATTCTAAAGTCAGATTTCTAGGATTATTTATTGGTTTGACATTATTTAACCTTTTGTTTTGTTTCTCTATATCACACATATAAATGATATCATATGGTGTTTGTCATTCTGATTTATTTCACTTTGCATAATCCCATTCAGTTCCCTCAATGTTGTCACAATTGGAAAAAGTATATTTTTATATCTGAGTAGTATTCCTTTATGTATCTATACCACATCTTCCTGACCCAATCATCTGTCACTGGGCATGTATTTTTTTTAATATTTGAATAAACACAGTTTGAGAAGTTGAACAAAGGATTTCTTATTTCCATTATATTTTAAATGTTTCTTTATAATGATAATAAACTATGCTATCTTGAACAATATATTATATTAGTCTTCATGAAGGACTTAGAAAAAAATCACTCCAGAGACACACAAAATGACCATAGGAACTTGGGATTGCTTAGGAAAGCAAATGACCAGAAAAAAAAAAAAAAAGAGAGAAAATGATGAAAGATTGACCATGAGCATCTTAGCTTCAACAGAAAAGGTCCACTTTAAGTACTGAGCATATATTATTTAAAATTCCAATGTTAAATGTAGTGGTGATATTTATAATAGTAACAGCAACAGGAGTGTGCATACTAAATAATCCTACCATCAAATCTTAATCCCAGGAAGCTGTAAATGTCACATTATCTGGGGAAAAAAGCTCTTTGCAGATATATTTCAGTTAAGGATCTTGAGATAAGAAGATTATCCTGGAGTATGTAAGTAGATTTGAAATGAATCACATATATCCTTTTAAAAGATAAACAGATGGAGTTTTGACTAACAGAGAAGGTGACATGGTGATGGAGCAGAGAGAAATGTGATGTTGGTCTTGAAGATTAGTAATGCAGCCATAATTCATCATCTTTGATGATGATGACACTCACTAGAAAGTGAAAAAGACAAAAAGCAGAGTTTAGTCTGGAGTCTGCAATGGTTGTGTTGCCCTGTAGACACTGATTTTATCCTGTTAATATTGATTTAGGATTTCTATCCCTTGAACTTTAAGAGGGTAATTTTCTAGTCTTTTAAGCTACAAAATACATGTTTATTTGTCACAGCATCCTCAGGAAACTAAAGCAACCTCATCAGTAAACACTATTCTAGTCCAATCATATTAAATAACTAGGTGTAAAATCTAATTAAAACAATCAACCAGTTTAGTAAAGTAGCAGGTTACAAGATCAATGCACAAAAGTCAGTAGTCTTCCTATATACAAAAAACCAATTTGAAGAAGGAGAAATCAAGAAAAATATTCCTTTCATAATTGAGGCCAAAAAAATCAAGTACTCGGTAATAAACCTAACAAAAGAAGCAAAAGACCTATATAGAGAAAATTACAAAACACTATTAAAAGAAATAGAAGAAGATATGAAGAAATGGAAAGATCATGGATAGGAAGAATTGACATTATTAAAATGGCCATCCTTCCAAAAGCAATTTACAGATTCAATGCTATTCCAATAAAAATCTCAATGACATTCTTCAAAGAAATTGAACAAATATTGATGAAATTCTTATGGAGACACAGAAAACCTCGATTAGCCAAAACACACCTGGCTAAAAAAAAGGGGATTGGATGTATCACACTTCCAGACCTCAAACTTTACTACAAAGTAATAGTAATTAAAACAGCTTGGTACTGGAACAAAGATAGACACACAGTTATAATTTAAAGTCCAGTTATGGATGAGGTGGTCTCCAGGGAAAATATACCATGAGTAAAGAATGGGGGTATGAAACAATTTTCAGAGATTCCTAAAATGAATAGCCCAATAGAAGAGATGCATAAATATATTAGAAGGACCAATTGCAACCTTGAGAATAATGTTAAAATATTTGTGTAAAGAGAAGGCCCTTTCAAAAAGAAAGTAGTAACATGAGGCATTAAGCAATTGAAGTGGGGAGAATGTTAACAGTTTCCTAATTATCATGGAGATGTGGGATCATTAGCAAGAAGATCATAGAAAATTGTCTAAAATGTTTAAATTTTATTTAAGTCAAATGATGATGATGACCATGAGATATCATGCACACAAGAAATATAATAGATATGCAAAACCTGAAAAACATCTAAAAAACTTTTTCAAGCAATTTGCCTAATAAAGATGAGGCAGAAAATCATAATTGAAGGAGGTAGTGGGTTACAAGAAAGAAACAACATGTTTGAAGACTGGAAAAAGAAACTGAGAATAGTTTGCAAAACAAGAGTAAATAATAAATATTGTTATTAGGACCTAAGAAGTAACACAAATTGACTTTAAGCTCTATGAGTGTTCTTATAGCAACAAGAAAAAAAAAAGGATGCTGTAAATTAGTAATTTTTTTAAAAGATTTATTTATTTATGCATACAAGAACTGGAGTACAGGCCAATGGTGAAGGGAGTAAGAGGAGTCACCAGAGAGAGAGTGGAGAACAGAACAGGCAGATTGACTACAATACTAATGGATGAGAATTCACAGAGAGTGCCTTTCCCTCTACTGGGTACTGTCTTTTGGTCAGTTACACCCTATTGGCCTGTATTGTATAGGCTTTTGTTTTTTCACATTTTGGCAATTTTTTAGTGGCTCTCTGGTCAAGTACCCAGGCACATGTCAGCCATTACAGCCTATCTCATCCTCCTGACCTATACACCAGTGTTTCAGAAGGTTTACCATTATGACTCTTGTTTAGATTTCCATTCATTAAAATTGTTTGGTGTCCTATTAGTTTTTTGTATGTTTACTTTCACTTCCTTCATTAAGTCTGAGAAGTTGTCTTCAATTATTTCCTTCAATAGATTTTCAATCCCCTTCTCTCTCACTTGTCCTTCTTGGATTTCTATGACATTTATATTTCCTATCCTCTTTGAGTTGAATAATTCTTGAAGTTTTTATCTTTCTTCCTTTGTCTTACTCTTTCTTTTCCTTTCTTGCTTCTTTTAGATCAGTGTCAAGATTACTGACTTATTCTTTCATGTGTTCTGTTCTATTTTCATGAAATTTCCCCTAAGTTTTACTTCTTCGAAGTCTTTGCCTGTTGAAATTGTTTACCAACCCTATATATCCAGTCTTTATTTATCTTTGGAACGTAGGTGAATTGTGTTTCCTAGAGGCTGTGAAAGGTTGGATTCAGTTTCATAATCAAACAAGACACACTGTCGTTTTAGTCATGAGTTCAGTTCTTTGATTTTTATAGTGATTATCGATACATGGAAATCTACTACTGACATTTTGTTCATAGTTTCATTGTTCTATTTGATTCTTTTTTCAGTTCTTTGTTTTCATACCTCTCTTTGATTTAAATCCTTAAGCTCTTATAGTCTATTTTTGAGGGGAGTTTAGTGGTTGCAAATATTCAAAGATTTTGTTTGTCTGAGAAGTGCTGTATTTCTCCCTGGTAGAGGAAAGAGAGTTTTGACTGCCATTTTTTAAATCTTGTAATATTTTTAATATGTTGCTTCATTCTCTTTTTGCCCATTGTGTTTCTTCACAGATGTTCATTGTTAACCAAATCATTCTTCCTTCTTAGGTTATCTGTTTCTCTCTCCCACTTTAGCTTCATTATTTCTTTTACTTGGAATCTTGGTAGCTTTACTACTAGATTATTTTGCTCTAGATTTTCTTTTATTTTGGTAGCTTGGTGTTCTTTTAGTTTCCTACATCAAAGTATTCTTCATTCTTTTTCTTTTGTATCTCTTTATTTTCCTGTCTTGTTTCTTTTCAGATCTGCCTTTTCAAGTACACTGAATTGTTCTTCCATTTGATGTATGCTGCTTATACGCCTTTCTCGCCATTGATCTTTTACAGTCCTATTATTTTCTTAATTAAAGTTTTAATCTTGATATTCTTTCATTCATTATGCTCCTAATAGTTTTTATTTTCCTTTTTCAGAATTTTCTCTTACATAGCTGATCTGCTTTTTTGCTATTTCTTCATATTGTACTGATTCTTTGATTTTTCTAATTATGGATTTTTTTTTTTATTCTCTATCTGATTGGAAGAAATGCTGTTCTATGACCATGTTGCTGGGTTCTGGATTAAGATTTTTTTCTGTGGTTTATTATCCCCTGAAGACTTGCTTAACCATTTGTACTTTTCTTTCTCCTTGTTGTTTTCTCTTGACCTTGCCTTGTAGTAGATGGGACTTCTTTTGTGCATGGGTCTTCTCCCACTCTTCTGAGTCTTTACCAGATTGTGGGTAGAGTAGCTGAGCCACCTTTGGGTTTGTTCCATGTGACCAGCTTAAGGACATGCCAAGGTGGATAGACTGGAGGACTAGTGGGACCTCCTCTATTTTAGTAGCTTCTTTGAAATGAATTTCAATTTTTTTTTTAAAAAGATATTTATTTATGTATACAAGAGTTGGGATACAGGTCAGAGGCAAGGGAGGTGAGAGGATTCACCAGAGGCAGAGCAGGGAGCAGAACAGGCAGATCAACTGAAATACACTGTTGAGGGGGGCAGGGGGTGAGGCAGGAGAGGTCTGCTACACTATGTGGGTCCCGTCCCTGGCCAGGGATCGAACTCATGCTGTTGTGCAGCGGATGCTTCACAGTGTGGCACTCAACCCATTGCGCCACCAGAGAGGCCTCTCAATTATTTCTAGTAGAAGTATGATTACACTTTGACATCTACTCCTTAATAATTTAATTAGAGGAATTTTTAGGAAAATAAACCAATGGAAAAATAGTGTTCTTCACTACTGATTCAAATTTAGAAACATAATTTGAATGGACATAAATTGAACAATTTCTAAAGATTAATGCTAGTTTTGTAATGTTTTGAATTTTATGGATGATAAAACAGTCATTCTATATCTTTATACTTGTTTAAATTCCAACATATGTACTTAACAAAGTAACATAAAGTACATTTGAGTAGGAACAATCAGAAATACTGGTATTTAAAGAGGGGCGTATCAGAAATGGAAAGTCAATATGAACAATGGGGAGCATCCTTAGCAAAGCTTTTTGTTTACTTAGCACTGTTTCACAGCATGTAAATATGTATTAAGTCATTTAAATACTGTTCGATCTATATTATATATTTTGAAATCTTAGATACTGAGGAAGTTTCAGAACATGATTTTTATTAATTATATTACAGAATATGCCTTGACACATCTTTGAATAAAGGTTATCTGTGACATAAATGTATAGAAACAAAAATTATAGCAAAGTAAGAGAAAAATGGAATATATTGATATTTTTCCTTGTTTCTGTAAAAGAATTTCAGTTAAAAGACATGTATTTCTACTTGAGTTTCTGAAATCAGGCATTTGTATTATACTATCATTCCAAATCCACCACATATGTCAGTCATTTCTCAAAGTTAAATTAAAGTGGCAAGTATGACACATATTGATGGCTTCAGAGTAAAATTAAAAATAAAGGAACTTACAAATGACATTTAATTATGATCTTATGGTAGAAGTAATCTGGAAAGGGAGAAAATGCCATAAAATCAAACATGATTTTATATTTTCGAATTTTTATCCCCAGAGATAGTTCACCAACAAAAGCCCTAGAAGGGTTTGATTAAGTTTGCATGTTGTTCTTGACCTCATTAATGGAGTTGGCTGAAGGATTTTCAGATCAATTTGTATGCAAATGTGACAGAAATAGAAATGTAGTTTCACAACTAATATGTCCTCTTTCATTCACTATGCTTTTTCTTTCTTCTAATATTCATTTATGTACAAAGTGATGTTTATTGGTACCTTCATAAGAGTGTTTTGATAACATATTACATATGTTATCAAGAAATGGAAAGTGCAATTCTAGACGTTTGTTTCATGTAGGAAGGTATAATATTTAAAAACAGCCTAACATTGTCTGAAACCTCTGGTGATTTTCTTTACTATAAAATTATTCATTGAATTCTAATATACTGGAAATTGACTAGTTGATAAGTGCAGAATATAACAAAATAAAGTGCATCCATCCACTTTCCGAGGTAAAAGGAGCATGTCGTTGAAATAAGCAAAGTGGATCAATTTCATAAATCTTTTGAAAACTTATTCAAGGGCCTCCCTGGTGGTGCAAGTGGTTAAGTGGCAGTACTATGAAGCTATCTGCAGCCACTACAGTACTTTCAGTTCCTGGCCTGGGAGGTAACCCACCTGGTGCAGCACACCTCTCCTGTCTCACGTGCTGCTCTCCTCAGCAGTGTATTTCACTCAGTTTGCCTGTTCTGTTCCCTACTCTGTCTCTTGTAAATCCTCTAACCCCCTGTACCTCTGGGCTGTACCCCACTTCTTATATGCATAAACAAATAAATCTTTAAAGAAAGTTAAATCAAGATATCTTATTGCATTGTATATCAAGTATACAATAAGGTTTTAGTCATGAGGCTGATAGAAAACTACAGGTCTAATGTGCTATTGATTGCAAATATTGTACACTTTTAGATAAATATATACACAGTATATAATGTATATTTATATACCATAGAATAGGCAGAATTGGGGCTTTACTGTATTGGTTAAATTTACATAAAAATAAATCCTCCATATTTTTACATCATTTAGTATCATATCATCAAATATCTTTTCAATATCTTTTGAAACGTGACAGAATATACTGCCCATACTTGGTCAAATGTTCTGGAGAATAGTGTTGCCAGTAAATCCACATTATATTAACCTGTCAATACTAATAGATTCACAGAAAGCTTTCACCTGGCATGAGATTGAAAAGCAATGTCTGTTGTTAGAAGAGCTTGTGACCCATCATTCCCGTTATGGAACACAATGCCTTTGAGATATATAATTATTTTTAAAAAATAACAAATTTGACATAAAATTCACTCATTTATATTAATGGCAGTTTGATTATTTTATATACTAACAAAAGTATGCAAAATCATCCAATTAAATATTTAAACATCCCCCACAATCCAAAATAAAAATCACCTTGTGCGACTAAAGTGAGTCTTTAGTTCTACTCTAAGTCCTACATCATCAGAGATCTACATTTGTCACTGTGGACTTCATGGTCAATTTTCTAATGAATAGTTTTACTTAGATGCTATAATTTGAGCTAAGTAAAAGTTTGATTTTTGTTATTCAAATGCTAAGATTAAATAACTTTTTTTTTAAAAGATTTATTTATTTATGCATACAAGAGCTGGGGTACAGGCCAGAGTCATGGGAGGTGAGAGGATTCACCAGAGACAGAGCAGGGAGCAGAACAGGTAGATTGACTGAAACACACTGCTGAGGGGAGCAGCAGGCGAGGCAGGAGAGTTCTGCTGCTTTATGTGGGTCCCCTCCCTGGCCGGCGGCAGGGATCAAACACGTGCTGTAGTGGCTGCGGTTTGCTTCATAGTGCCTTGCTTAACCTGCAGCGCCACCAGGGAGGCCCAAGATTAACTTTTAATTTATTATTTTTGCTCAGTACCTTTCCAAAGACAGAATCTGGAATTCAAGATACTGTCAAAACTCACAATTAAATAATCTGATTTTTGACATATTTTTTACCCATACATATTTAATACATAATTGATAAAAACTGGCTAAACAACTGGCTTATCTCAATTTGGGGATAAGAGAATCGGATTAAATGTGTATTTTAATGCCATATCTGGAAAATATTGGCTCCTTGGATATTTTTATTAGCTCAGAAACTTGAATTCAAGATTAGATCTTTAACTGTTAGAAGATGGTTAAAGGCAGGCTTATTTTGACCGTGTATCTAGTGTTCTGTATGTGAACATTGAGATATAATTGTATTTAATCTTTCCCTGAAGAAGTAGTCTAATTATCACTAAACTTTCGTATACAGTGAAGTGAATTTTTAGTGTACCCTACTTTCTGTAAATTATGAGCTAGAATCATTATTTATAATTTATTCAAATCCTATGTGATTAGTTTGAATTCAGACCAAAATACTATCACTTTGTAGGTAAGTATAAAACAATACAGTGTCATTTCTTTTAAAAAGTATGCATATGTTAGATGACTTTGGCAGAATGAGTCCGTTTTAGCCTAGCATCTTTCACTTCACAGCATGGATAAAAGGAAAGATTTGTCATTCTCAAAGCTGAAATCTTGTCAGCACCACAGCAGATTTATGAGGCAGTGTTCTAATCCCTCATGATTATCTGTCTCATTGTTCTACATTCTGCTTCCTCAAGGAGGGTGTGAGTGAGTGAGTGTGTGTATGTGTGTGTGTTCACTCCTCATGTCATGCTTGGCTGAAGTAAAATTGACTGGAAGACTACCTACACTTATGCTACATTCACACACAGATGAATGGAGGCTAGGAACAGTTGTGCATCCATTAAGCACAGTGATAGTTGTGATGTTATTCATTTGTCTATCACATATACTTAGACAGATGAGTTCTCTAAAGGCTTGTTTACTGAGAAGTAGCCCTTTGCTTTTAGATAGGGAAAATGAAAGTTATTGTTACTGTCAATGGATTCATAGGCTTTTATACAAAAGTCTGAAAAACAACTCATGTCATTTTCCCACTGTCTATTTAAAGTAAAGTCTTTCAGAAGACTCGTCACGATATGATCATAGACAAAACACACACTCATGTAAACACAAAGGCATACATACACACATAGACATTTTGATTTACCATATTTAACTCTAAAATAATGGTACAGAAATTTAAGTCCTTGCTCACTTAGATATTTCTAGTAATGTACAGTTTTAATTTAATGAATAATATAACATGATAAATAGATGAGTTGAAATGACTGTTTCTATTTGTTAGGAAAGTGGACTAAACCTGATATCCTGTCACATAAGAGGTAATCTAAGTAGGGCAAGTCCACTGAAACAATTATAAGACATAACCATTTTGTAAAGGATATGAACAATGTGGTATGTAAAACATAGTGGGGACATTAATACTGGTATGAGAAGAACTGAAGACTGAGGAAGTGGCAAATAAGTGTAACATTGAAAATAAATCAAGAGTTTGAAATAAAAAGAATAATGTTCACATACTAGAAGTAGCATGTGTGACTACTTTGAGCTATAAAAAAAAGTTTTATATGATTTGAACCTAAGAATTAAAAAAATATGGACTGAGCTAGGTCATGCAGGATTTCTTGATAATTTTCAACTTGCTAATTCTAAAGAAAACAAACTACTAAATAATTTTAAGTAGAACAGGAATAAAATTAGATGTGAATTATTTATTTATTTATTTTTTATTTCTATTTTTTCTTTTTTTTATTAAAATATTTTAAAATTTACATATACTTGCCATTAATTGTAATCCCCATGTATTCCCCATCACCATCTCACCAGTGCACC
>JAGFMF010011402.1:2022478-2036408 GCA_019455555.1 Galemys pyrenaicus
CACAGACTTTTAAAGCTCAGAACTCAGCCTGCAATGGTGGCTCCGCAACCCACGGTTCCCCCGGCACGAGAAATTCCAAAATGGCGCTTCCCAGGAGCCAAGCAAGCCCCTATTCAGACTGGGATTTACTGGCGCTCCAGTTCAGTTTTGCTCTGTCTGTCTACACCGGCACCAGGCAAGTAGTTCCTGGCCGTGGCACCCTCTGACTGACTCCCCGATCTCAGATTTCCGCTCGCAAGGGCTGCTCCTCAGCCCGTGGTTCCTCCGGTGCGAGAAATCCCAAGATGGCATTCCCGGGAGCCGGGCATGGAAAGATCCCCACATGGGCTGCACTGCCGTTTTAGCTTAACTTTGCTCTATCCCTCTGCAGCTGCCCCTGGCAGCAGCTCCTGGTGGAGGAGTTCTCCGGCCAATTTTTACAGTACAAGCCTCCGTCTGCATGGGCTGCTGTGCATCCAGCAGTCCCACTGCCCCTCTCCGCTCTTGGAGTGGCGCCCTCGGGGCACCAGGGAATGCCCCGTCCTTATTTCAAACAGAGTTCATTTAGAGATTCCTACCGCCTTCCGTCGGGCTGATGTTTCCTATATGTAAGCTGATAGTCCGTTTTCTGGCTTTTCTCTTTGCTTTTTTGGCTTTCCCTGTTATGTGTATCTGGACACTATGAGTCTAGTGTCTTCACTCTGCTACCATCTTGCCGGTCTCTAGATGTGAATTATTTAAAAGGGCAATTTGGAGACGAAATTGGAATAAGTGAGATAATCATATGGTTATTGCAATGGTCAGACCTGGGGGGTGCTGACTGACTTTGGTTATATGGAGGAAAATAATAAAAAATGGAGATATAGACACATTTGAATGACATTCAGGTAAGGAGTATATAAGCAACTATAGATATTATGTTAGATGTTTACATATACATTATCTTAAGGAAATCCCAAATAGTTATAAGATCATCATTACATCATTTTTTTATCTGAACAAATTGAAAGTTTGAGAAAATTAAAAAATAAAACATCATAAACTTCAAAATATCAGAGGCTGGGCAGATCTTGGACTAAATACATATTGATTAAAAAGCAGCTCTCTGAAAAATAATAAGATCAACTTATTTGATATCTTTTTAAGTATACTCATACTAATTTAATAAACCATCTTTTGAAATTGTAGTTATCAAAAGTAACAAATTCTTAACAGTGACACTATTTTGAAACCCTAATGGTTTCCTAATTGCTTTTTAAAATGTTAGTGACATTTTGATTTTATATAAAGTATTCCTATACCCTAACCTCACATATTGTATAATCATATTTTGCTCATATATTTCTATATTTTTCTTTTTTATATTTCAAGCTAAATATATAAACACTCTAGATATTTTTAAAGACTTATTTTATTTATTTACAGAAAGTATATATATACATATAAATTATATATATATATAGTGATTATATATACTGGATATACAAAAGACATAATGGCCATACCATTTATGACACTAGAATTCTGACCCACAACCCACAATCTCAGTAGCAAACGCCCAAGTCTGATCAATTAATGCCAGGTTTAATTAATATTATTACTATTTTTTTCAGTTACTTCCAAATTAAAACAATCAGAGAATGCCACTTATGTTTACCAAAGCTATCACAGAAGATATTCTGCTTTTGGTTAGTTGATCTCCACCTTTCCCAAGTTATCAAACTCTAATCATAGCAGAACTCAAGTGTTTCATTTTTACAAAGCTTTCCTATTTCATATCTGCCTTTAAGTTCCTGTCAAGTGCAAGAAACTTTTTATGGCAAGTTATGAATAAATAACCTCTGCCTGTTGTCATTTGATTAGTCTGCAATTATTTCCATAAGAATTAATTTGGGATCTCTGAGACATGATAGATGAAGAGGCATGACTGTTGGACAGGACTAATTAGAGCCAACCTTCTCAAAATACTTCACATGGTGAAGAGGTAGAGTCAACAGGGCAGTGGTGTTTTACATAAGCTTACAGAAGTTGAATTTATCTTTGACAGGAAAAAGATGATTTTTATAAAAGTGGAGAGAAGGAAAGAGACTGTCTTATTGTGATATGGAAAAGGTGAATGGGTTACTATAGAATATACCTCTTTTAAAAATCAGCCCAATTATTACACATAAGATGTTTAATTAGCTTCCTATGTTGTATAAACATTATAACTCATGGGGGCTTCCCTGGTGGTATAGGACTTAACTCTCACCACTATCACCTCTACAGCCTGAGTTTGAACCCTGGTCAGGAAGCTAACCCACAAATGGTACAGCAGACTTCTGTCCAATCACTGCACGCCTTAGCAGTGTATTTCAGTAGATCTGCCAGTTCTGCTCCCAAGTTTCTCTGGTAAATCCTCTTATTCACTCTTTGCAACTCTGGCCTACAGCCAAATTCTTCTACACAAAAATTTAAAAAATATTTATTTTCTCTGTTCTTTTATCTCCATTTCCACCTCTTTGATACAGATTACTTTTCATTCACCTTTCTTAACTAAGTTGGATATTTCTCAGTTTCATCATTTTTTTCTAAGTGTTTCTCTTTTTCTAATTGCATTCTTTGTGCATTCTCCTTTCTAAAGATCCTAAGGACCCTGACTTGATCTTTCATCTATTTTTTTTCATAACTTTCTCCAGAACTTTTCATCTCCTTTATCATTTGTTTGTACATTTACAATATTTTCATATTTAAAATCTTAATTTTAATTTTGATCAGTTCCTTACTAGTTTTTTCAGGACATTTCTCAAGTTTACCTATACTGACCTCAACACTGTGACAAATTTTAAGGAAAATTTCACAGCCTTATGCCATCTTTACTTAATAACTATAAATGATTATTTCCAGGCAAGCTGACCCCAAGTGAAAACATAAAGGTTAAGAAATAACAGTTACTAAACTAATGCATGTGGGTCCTTATAGCTAGTTATTCATAGCTAGATTGAAGTCCCTAAGTTTTCCATTTTTGTGCTATGACTAAACCAGGTATCTTACTCATGGGCCTTCATTAGCTTCATAAGGATCCAGAAATTTCCAATGATTCCTGGAGTATGTGAGGCAGATTAATAAAGTCAGCTGTTTTGTTATTAAGGACATGGGGGCAATATACTCTATAGTACCTATTAAATAGGAAGGATGGAAGCATAAACTATTTCAGTGTTCTGCAATACCAGTAAGAATATATATAAATATTCTTGGTTCAGAACCATATATATTCAAATATATTCAAATATATTGAACCATATATATTCAAATACATACATATATACAGATGTATATATACATACATACTCATAAAGTTTTAAACTTTAAAATATGAAAACTGCTACTTATCTCCAAGAATTCAGCCACCTATAACTAACATTTTGTAGAAGGCTCCCTTTCCCCATATATATAGAGAGATTAAACCTCCACAAAAGTACAGTTGAATATTAGCAATTACCATAAATGGACTGAGTCACTTGGAAGATATTTTCAATCAAAGAGGAACATATTTAAATACTAAGACAAAAAGTTAAAACCTATATTCCACCTTCATTCCCAGTGAATTTTTTAAAAAGATTTATTTATTTATGCATACAAGAACCAGAGATGTGGGGAAGGGGAATTGAGTGGATTCACCAGAAACAGGGTGGAGAACAGAACAGGTACATTGACTGAAATACATTGCTGAGGGGAGCAGTAGGCAAGCAGGAGAGGTCTGATGTGCCATGTGGATTCTTCCCTGGTCTATGCTAGAACTTGCAATTCAGTGGCTGTGGAAGCTCAACAGTGTGGCGCACCCCTTGCGTAGCAAGGGAGGCCCCATTCCCAGTGAATTTCATGAGAAAGAAGAGACCTGTTAACAAAATAAAGATGCACTGTTTTCATTACTTATCAAAAAGAAGTATATTTGTTAATATTTTAATTAGCTCATATTGTTTCATCCTTCAGTTAGACTCTGTACAATGAGAGTGTTTCTAGAAGGACGATTTTTATTACTGAGTGGCACCAATCTGGAGAAAGGCAGACTTAGTACACTAAAGAAATCTGTCTTCCTAATGAACAGTAAGGAAGGACACAAAGGAATGTCAGGAAGTCAGGGGTATGGGGAGGGGTTCTTCATTCTCAGTTCAGGAGAACACTCAGAATTCTAGAGTTAATCAGCCAGAGGGTTACATGTGACCTTCCTGGAACAGTTACTCTTGTCACTATTAGCTTAAAGCAGTCTAGAGGTATTCACAGGCACTACTGTTATTGGCATCCTCAGCAAGAACAAAATGTCTTATTAAACATTAAGCAACCCTGAGAAGTTTGGTACTATGTATTAAACTAAACTGCTAGGTTAAAGATGAAGGAAGTGATAATAATGTGGTCTTTGGTTTAGGCCTAACATTTTGTAGATGGAGCTCACTCTGTTGTGCCATGGATGCTTTACAATGCGGTGCTCGAAGTCCATTAAAATATTTGTAGTGAAATCACTCACTAAGATATCATAAGAAACAGGTTCCCTGCTAATTGACACATTTAATTGTTCAACAAAGAAAAAAGAATAGTCAAATTTTAAATTCAAAACTCTGAAGTATGTCAACACATTCTTTACATTCTTATTCTACGTTCTGGAATGTAAACTATAGGTGATCTTCATGAATATACTCTTGTGATAATCTCTAAAGTACATATTTAGTAAAGGATACTTCACCTTCAATATTTAATAAACTTGTAAACAAGAATTTTCGTGAACTCATGAGAAATTAAAATTCTATAAACCAGCATAGTGAAGATAATTGTGGCATATTTATACTTAACCCTTCAATTATGAGGATAAATAATCTACTGTTTACTCAGAAGATTAATTAACTGATTATTTTAGAAAGTAATGTTTGAGTTTTATATATCTATTAAGCAAAATTTTTTTTAAGTATTATAATTCAGGATCTCAAAGTTCTATTTGTGATATTCTGTATTCATAATTGTAATAGAAAGATTTTAAAATTTTGATTTTTTTATGAAGAATTTACAAGTAATTTCATGAGAAGCTAACAGAATATTTCAAAACCAATAACAGACTGATTCACTATTAGAAATTAAGAATTAAAGTATTAAAAAGGCATTAACTAGAATTTCAACATGTAGAACATATATTCTCATGGTGAGAATATACACAAAGTGTAAGTTCAAATTTACTAAAAGGTGAGAGGTTTATATGATCTGAAGAGAAACCAGGTTAAATTTAATTTCATAACATTTATTTATGCAGTAATTAAGAATACTAAGAATCCATTAAATGATAAAACAGTTGGAACAATTGGGGTACAGAGGTGTGGGGGGAGAGAAGATTCACCATAGACAGAGTGGGGAGGAGAACAGGCAGATTGACTGAGGTATACTGCTGAAGGGAGCAAGGTAGATGCAGGAGAGGTCTGCTGCACCATGTAGGTCAGCTCCCTGGCTGGGGATGGAACTCATGCTGCAGTGGCTGAGGATTCTGCATGATGCATTGCTAAACCCCTTGCGCCACCAGGAAGGCCCCCTTTTTTTAACTTTAGTTATGTGTCTTGGTGTAGGTAGGTCTCTTTGGGTTCCTTTTATTTAGAACTGTCTGAGCCTCTTGAAATTCATTGTCCGCTTCTTTCTTCAGATTAGGGAAATTTTAGTGATCATTTCCTCAAACATATTTCTTTGGCTCTTTCTTTTTGTGTTCTTCCTCTGGGACCCTTCGTATGCATATATTCTTATTAATATTCTTCTATAGGCTAGTTTATCTGATCTTTTGTTAAATTTTTCATTTTGCTGCTCTGTATGATTTTCCATTATTTTGTCTTTTAACCCATTCTTTCACTAGTCTGACTTTGTCCACTTTGCTGTTGGAAACTTTAATTTTATTTTTGTATCTATTATTGTGTTATTCAGCTTTGACTTCTGTTTGCATCTTCTTTATATTTTCCAGTTTATCCACATTTCTTCTGAAATTATTTAACATCTGAACAACTATTAAAAAATTTGATATTTTTTACTTACATAATTTGCTTTACTCTGTTTTGTTTTTTAAGATTTATTTTTATTTATTTATGTATAGAAGAACTGGGGTGTATGCCAGAGGGCCTAGGGTGAGGGGATTTACCAGAGACAGAGTGGGGAGCAGAACAGGCAGATTGACAGAAACATACTGCTGAGGGGAGCAGTGGGCAAGACAGGGAATGTCTGCTGTGCTGTATGTGGGTCATTTCCTTGGCCAGGGATCAAACTTGGGGGCAACACTGAGACTAATCCCTAGGCCACCAGGGAGGACCTACTCTGTTTATTTTCTTTTTTCTGTAGTTTTGTTTTCTCTTTGATTTGAGGTATGCTTTTCTATTTCCTTATTTTTGCTTGTTGTCTATGTTTTAGTTTATATTTCTGTCTATTCTAGTATTGAGTTTTGTTCTTACATATGTGATATAATGTAGAATCCTGGAGCACTGTCCTCTATGGCATACTCAGACACACAAAGGTTTGTTCCCTTTGAGTGCTGCATCCACCTACCTGCTGTATTAGAATAGCACTATGAGTAGGGTTTGCAAACCTGCCACACAGTGGATAATTGGTTGGCTTGCTCTCAGCCCTTGGCTAAGGTGCGCTCAATGGGTGCTGCTGTGAGCTTTCTGAAGTTACTTCTGAGTATGTGCTGGTATATCCAGGCTTCCTGTGTTCAAATGTTCACTGTGAAGTACAAGAAGCAGCTCAAGTTTTCATTCAGGGAACCGTCTTTTAAAGGAATGACACTCAACTAGTTAGATTGTTGAAGGTAAACTTTGGTATCTGGGTTGCTAATGATGGTTGTGGTTAGCAGTGCCCATGAGACTCAGAGGTTGGGTCATGAGGTAGATCTTACAAGTCCTGAACCTTGTGGTGGGTCATGCAGTGGGAAGTTTCTGGCAGATTATTCTGGCTTTTAGGAGAATTCAAAAGATCATGGTACTTTCTTACTGGCCAGCCATGCCTCAGAAGGTTCTGGTGTAATTAGCAGGAAAGTGGGAGATAATAGAGATTTTAGCTTTGTTAGCTGAATAGGTTGCCCGAGATGGTACATACTGGAGACTTCTACCTCGAATTATTTCCTAAAATTTCTGGCCCTGGAGTCAATATAGTAAAGGTAGTATGTGGGATTCCTTCATCTTTGGTCTGGATGTTATTGAGACCAATGTCTCAAGGCAAATTATGTCTGTGGGCTTATTAAGGACTGATTCTTATTTTATTATTATTATTTTTATTTTGCTATCCTCATTTTCCTCTAACTTTCAGTGTCAGAGTTCCAGGAGTTCATTACTGCTGTTTTGTCTCATAGGTTAAGTGCTAGCTTTTAGGCACATCCTGCCCACTGCTCCCCAGAGAAAAGTTGTATACCTAACAGGACTTTATTATACTAGACAACACCCCTTCTAGACCTAATTTGCTGAATGTTTTGTCATGGAGGATGTTGTATTTTGTTAAAAACTATTTCTGCATCAATTGAGATTAACATGTGATTTTTATCCTTTATTGCTTTATCACATTTTATGTATCCATTCCTTGGTCAAGAAATTATTAAGTTTTTCTAAGCTTTGACTGTTTGAATGATGCTGCAAAAACAGGATTTGGGGATATCTCTCTGATATTTCATCTGCTTCAGCTACATTCCCAGAAGTGTGATTTTTTTGGTCATATTGTAAATCAAGTCTAATTTTTCAGGAATACATATATTGTTTTCTTTAGTGACTGCATCAATTTATATTCCAACTAAGAGTGAACAGGTTTCTGTTTTCTCCACATCCTTGCTGATTTTGTTTTCTTTTTAATAACAATTTGCAGATGTATCTCATTGTGGGTTTGATTTGCATTTCTTTGATGATCAGAGATTTCCCAGTTTGTATCTAGTAATCCCACTCTAGCCTGTATCTTTTTGATTTCTTTTATACATTTATCAATGTTTTACGGGGCAACTTTGACATCTCTATCTTATTTAATGAAAACTGATACTTTTCCAAGCATTTTGATTAATGAGAATATTAAATTCTTTTTCATAAGAGAGTTCTTCAATGTAGACAAATCTCTCTTATACAACTTTATATTTTCCTGACCAATGGCTGGCACCTTCACTATCTCTTCCAGTTATGTTTCCTATTGGCACATATAAGACAACTTCAATATATATTTATAGTCTCTTCATTATGACTACTTTCTAGTTCAGCATGAGCCCACATATAGTGGATATTTTAAAAAGTTGAACTATAGGAACAGACTAGAATGGTGATTGGTAGGGACTGAGGATGGGAGGGAAAAATGGGGGAAATGTTGGTTAGAGGATTCCAACTTCCAAGTATAAGATAAATAAGGGTTAAGGATCTAGTGTGCCATGTGGTGGCTACATTGCAATGTAAACTTAAAAGTTGCTATGAGATTCTATCTTAAATGTGATTACCATTACACCACCCCCCCAGACTAAAAGTAATGATATGCAGTGACATATGTGTTAAGTGACATTACTGAATTAATCATTTTATAATATAAATGTTTTATATATTAAAACCACACAATGTTATGTGTTAACTATATGTCAATTAAGGTGTGCTAAAAGGTGTGTTGGCTAGGAGAGCCATGGGGACACATTGGGAGGAGAGTAAGCATTGCCATGTTTGAAGTTCTTACATTGTTTTAAGAATACAAGTAGAAATGGTAGTCTATCTGCCAAGGAGAGGTAATTTGGTCTTGGGAATTCAACAAAACATAGACTGCAAACTCTGAAAATACACTTTATATAAATAATATACTTACATCAATACATGTCCCTTTCAAAAAGCTTTGGGTTTTCTACTTCACATAAGGTGCCAACAACTGATAAAACAGTTTTGTAAGGTGATAATTTGACTTTTCTGAGGTATTTTTAGTCATAGCAAAGTTCTAGACTTTACCTTTAATGGTTCTGCCCTGGGACTTCAAGAAATAAAGATGGATCTCTCTAAGTTTTAAGAAAGTCTTCTAACTCTGCCTTTGCTTTAATGTATTATTAGATAAACTTGTGGTTTTTCTTATTCAACATATCAATGGTACTAAGCAACAGATATTTGATTCTTCAATTCTATATTTTCTGTTTCCATTATATCATGCATATCTGAGAGATACTGTGACAGTTAATGCATGCTATTCCACCGGTATAAATTTTCAGTTCACCACAGTTAAAGCATGACAGAGTTCATCAATCCTTCAACTTCCATGTAACATTCAAGGTCTTACAATGAGTAAAAGACCCAGTTCCAAATGCTATTCTTAGAATGTGATTCCTAGGATCTCAATTTACTTTAGGTCTAAGCCAACTTTTAGGTAGTATTCCTAAAAGTGACTGTAATGGGACTTCTTAGGTATGTTAGGAATGTATACTTGGACAGGCTAATGACGGAGCTAGGATAATTCTGGGGGAAAACTTAATTATTGAAATATTGACTGGAAACTAGCTTTGTTCTGAAGCACAAATTATTCACACATGTGACTGTGAGTCTGCCATTCAGTCTTTGGTTGAGTTTTGTGAGCAAAAATGGAGAGGTATAGATTTTGATCTGAGGAAACCAAGAGAATTCTCCAAAGAAGGAAGTTGTGAATTTTTATGTGTTCACATATTTAGTAACTGAGGTTTAGGACACTAGCCTACAAAGGAAATTTGAATGGGAAACCAAGGGTATCCACTTACATATCTTCTTAATGCTAATTAACAAAATTATACATCAGAAAAGGCATGAGACTAACAGATGAGGTGTTACACTATTTAATTCACCCTTTAATGTTGCATTTTCTTGTACAAGTTAATATAACCTAAGGTATATAAAGGTTGAAACATATTTTTAAATGACCAGTGCAAGGCTTCAGTCATTTTAACCAATGGCATACTTATCATATATGACAAGAGGAGTTTGTTTCAGTAAGTACATAAAAAATCATGATAGCTAAAAATCAAAATATTGATGATTTTTAAAACATTTTGATGACCATCATTTATATAACAATGTAAATATTTTAAATTACACTATAGTTTAAATCTTGAAGATTATTTGGATCTTTTTGCCAAGTTATAAGCACTATCAAATAATATTTATATAAAACTCTACTATAGGACAGTTGAAGGTTAAAAAAATCAGTTCATTGCCATTAAAACTTAACAGTTGTCATTGTTATGTACTTCTTTTGTAGTAGGTCTCATTATATTCTTTTTGTGTGTTTTCTATGTTCTCTGTTCATTTCTTCAAAAGACACATATATGTTGTCACTCCTTTTATCTTATGTGCTTCTCTAAACAGAAATTGTTTAAACAGTATTCATGATTAGAAACTACTATTACTATGATCATGATGACGACTACTACTACTACTACTACTACTACTACTACTACTACTATCTTTTATACATTTTTCCCATTAAGCAAAATGGGAGTAGGTAGATAGATCTTATAGCTCTTGTGTTCTATCACTTTATAATTTCTTCTCTCCCATCTTATCCCCTTAACAAACCTTGTTATATTTAATAACAAATGTTTCCTCAATTTTCAGATTTGTATCTTTGCATTTCCTTTGCCTTGTATTGGAAATAGTTCAAGAACTGGGTTAAGTCTTATCGATCACGTACATATCAAACAGCCAATATTTTATTTCCCATTCCTTGATGACTATCACTGGACAACTATCTTATTCCCTGAGGAACATTTGAATCACATATTGCAAACTGCAACCTGTGCACAGAATATAAAACATTTACTGATTAGAAAGCAAATAAGCATATAGTATATGCTAATTCTTTCTTTATGAATAGTTATTTGTGTTCTCAGTATTTAATGAAGTTATGGACTGTGGCCTTTCTGTGAAAGTACAGTAATTAGGAATCAATTATACTTTATATTGAAACACTGGTTATTCTGGTGTTGTGGGATAATTGGGAAATAACTATGTTGTCATTTTTATGTACTCTGGGCACACTGACTCAAAGCATTTCTGTTGCGATGCACTAACAAATTACAAATATGTTTGTTCATATTACAGCATGGCATGTGAAGACAGTGTAAAAAAAACTGCCCACTTAGAATGAACTTTAAAGATAATGTGTAAGTTCAGGCAGTTATGCAAAGATAGTCAGGGCTACTCAATTTATTTCTATTCTAAATGCAATTAGTGAAACTTAATAGCATGTGGTGTAATACTAGGAAATGGATCTAAATGACTCGCTGGTTTTCTTGCTTTCATTTGTTGTTACTGTTTATTTTGGTTTGAACTGAAAAAAAGATTTTTAAAGAATAAAAAGTTATTTCTTTAAAGTATGAATGTTTTGAGGATACTATTAAATAAATGAACTAACTAAAAGGTTGATGTTGGGTGTCTTTCAGTTTTGAATTGGAACTTTTAAAAGAAAAAGTTTAAATGCTTATTATGTGACTAAGAAATAAAACCTGTGATAATCAAGAAAATCATTGTTTTGTTTATATTTATTTCCAGAATCTCATCACTAACCAGGGAAAACCTGTGATTTAACATCTTGAGCCAATTTATTTTAAGATGCTAATGTGAATATCATTCTAATATTTCATATGAATAATGAACTTCCACATTAAAGGATAAGCTGTTGCTTATTTTCTACAAAGCAATAAAAACTCTCAAGAACTCTCTTAACTAAAATATCATATGTGTAATCAGAACCAAAATTTATGATCTTTTGTTTAGATGACCTGTCTCAACTTTTGAGAGTTGAATTTGTCAGGCAGCTATATTACGTTTTCCCTCATACTTTCTTACTTTTTCTACATTAAATAAATTAAGTATAATACGTTATTTTAGAAACTGGAGATTTCACACTTTTATCAGAATTTTAAAATTATAGCAGAAAAATTATTTTAGTATAAGCATAAGGAAATTCACCTAAATTATTTTATATGCTAAAATACAACCCAATTTTCAGTTGAGCATTATCCTCAATCTGAAAGATAAAGAAAGTTTTTCCTGACTTTGTGTGTGTGTGTATTTGTATTTTATATGACTTCAAGTTGAAAAGTATAAGCTTTTTGAATATCTGGGTTTCAACTGTTTCATGAAAGTAGGGTTTGGATGTAAATTGATTCTATTTCATAGGTTGAAATTTAGTGGGCATTGCATTGACAGAGTATAAGGGAGGGTTATATGTGTATAGTTTGTAGTTTAAAAATTGTAGTTTAAAAATAAAGCATTGTTCCAAAGTTACATTCAACTAATACCTATTATCTTCATTCAGACAACCCTACCAAATGAGGCAGTACAGATATCCTATAAGCATCAAACTGTTCTAAAAGCTTGGTACACTTGATCACTGATTACATAATTACTTTAGAAGAGGAATCTGAGAAAAAAGTAATTAAGTACAGGGGATTTTTTTAATTATAAGTAATCTAATTTAAGTAAAGCACAGACATTACCGTGAAAGGAAAACTACAGCATAAATTGTCACAAATGTTATTTTCTAAAGCATTACTTAGTAGTCAACTGACTTGCATCATTTAACAATAGAAATTAGAAAAATGGGCACAAATGCGTTTTTCATTTCCTGAAGTGTAATTTGATTCTCTTTCTCTCATTGTATAATTTTGAATTTAATTTTAAAAGTGAAGAAAATTATTTTAAATATTTTGCTAGAAAAATTACATTTTTATATGTAAATAACAAAGACTAAATAAGCATCATTTTATCTTCTTGTCTTTTTTTTCATCCAATGAGCTAAATATTTGTTAAAACAGTTTATATTGAATTTATAGAATGATGCAACTTTATACTTACATATACTCCTTGTAAAGGAAGGAGATATGTGATAGAATAATAATACTTTATCGTCATGTGAGTTTAAGTTACGAGATTTTTGTTGCTTCAATTGTTTCTCATAGTTAAGATTTAAATTTATTTTGCTGAGGTTTTGTTGACAATTTTTGTATTTATAATTATCATGGACTTTTCTGCAGATTTCTCTACTTGTGATATCTTTGTCCAGTTTTGTAGAAGGTAAAATGTATTTGGAGTCACTCTGTCTTAAATTTTTAGAAGACTGAGTAGTGAAGATATTCATTTGTCTTTGCAAGTTTTATAAAATTTATTAGTGATGGTGTTTGGTTTTTGAATTCTAGGAAACTTTAGATTACTGTTTCAATTTCCTTCCTTGTAATTGATCTGTTCAGGCTATTTATTTATTTCCTATTCAATCTTAGAGTGTTTTTATTTATAATGATTTGTCCTATTATTCTAGGTTATTCAACTTACATTCATACAAATATTTATAACAATCTGTTATGATCCTCTCTATTTCATGGATGTTCACTGAAGCTTCTCCTCTTTGTTTCTCATTCATTAGATTTTTTTCTCCCTTTTTTGAGTGTAGAAATTTCCCCCTCAAAGAAACAGCTTTTCAGTTCATTAGTTTTTGTTATTCCTGTATCTTTTACTTTAGCTCTAAGTTTTATTATTTTCTTCATTCTTCATCTGAAAGTACCACTGAATTACATAGTGTATAAACAAATGTGACATCAATAAGAAATAGTAAAAAATGTAAGCTTAGAATATAGAGACATTTATTTCCCCAATACGCTATGTATTTCCATCTGATTGTTACTGTTTCTATTGAGGACATGATGGGAAGTAAATGAAATATTAAATTAATACATATGTAATTGCTATGATTTGAGTATTGTAAATCTGAAGGTGGATGCTTCATAAGATTCCTTACAAAATATTAGTATGTGTTTTGGCTGAGATTTCTTCCCAAAAATATAACATTAAAGGAAGAAGACAATTAATACAGTAAATATGGTCATTCACAACTCTTTTTTTTTTTTAAGATTTATTTATTTATGCATACAAGCACTGGGGTACAGGCCAGAGGTGTGGGGGGGTGAGAGGATTCATCACAGAGAGCGGGGAGC
>JAGFMF010011402.1:2036458-2081477 GCA_019455555.1 Galemys pyrenaicus
CTCTCTGGCCGGCAGCAGGGATCGAACTCGTGCTGCAGTGGTTGCGGTTTGCTTCATAGTGCGTTGCTTAACCCACTGCGCCACCAGGGAGGCCCCATTCACAACTCTTAAGAATTCACATCAATACGTTACCCATGTACATTATTGTACATGGTTGATAACTTCTGCATTCTTGAATCAACACATCTTAACACCTGATGATATATTTTGAGTGATTCTTCAGTGATAGATGGTGGACCTGGTTTTGAACAACTATTCAACATTTCATTAAAACTTCAAAGCAGAAGAGAATTATAGAAAATGGCTATCATTAAGACACATTGTAAGATAAGTGATCAGAATATTGTTTTTTCTTTGTTCCTGCAAACAATTCTATATTGTAAGAGAGCATGATGAATCAAGACACCAGTAATCAGATCTGTTTGTTTTTGTAATTGAGTAATAGCACTACTTATGTATAATTTAGGAGAACAAAAAAGCACTCAACTATTTACTTTTTGTCATTCATTAACCTGTAATGTGTTAGACATACTACACTTGGAACCTCTTAGACATTCTCTAAAATAGCCCTTAGATTATGACTGGGGTTATCTCTCATTGACTTAGCTTTATTTTCTTCAGTGAAATGATTTCTTTTTCTCACTGTGATGATCTTTCAGTCAGAATCTACCTTGAAGAAAAATAAAATCAAGCACTAGGAAATAAGAAAATCGTGGGCCACATAACATTACAATTTACAAAATAAGGTTTAAATATATTAAATGTTTTACACAGGTTTACAAAGAAAGCCAGTAGAAAAGCTGGAGTTAGAATAAACATGACTTACTTAACAAATAATTTTTAATCAGTCAATTATGTCTGAAGGCAATAAAAGTCTGTTAAGGAAAGTAAAACTGATTCTTTAAATGATATTTTATTAATGCTAATGTGGAATCTGGAGTGAAATTAACAACCTTGATCAATGAACCCTTTAAGTCAGGTTAGTGTATTTGAGCCCATCACATTTTAAAAACTTATTAAAACATTAAAATAATCAAATCCTATTTTCGTGCTCTAATATGAAGTCATTATATAGTCTAATGACTTACATGTTTTGTGAAATAGAATTTAAACGCCTTGGTCTATCATTATAGTCTCTGCATAATCCAAGTGACCCATTCTAACTTATTTCTATATATATCTTATACATGTTACCAAACACAATGAGGTCAATATCTGTTCATGGAAAAAAATGCAGTACTATGGATTAAAAAAAATTAAATTTCCTAGACACATATGATATATATATACACATACATACATATATATTACAACCATGTTTTGTCAATTACATTAATTTACACTTAATTATAATACAGACTATATACTTAAATAAAAATAATAAAGTAAAACATCAAAATTTATTTACTTATGTATTTATAATAAAATAAAACTAGAAATCTTATTATAGAATTAAAACTAAAAGAGAGAGAGTAGGGAGGGTTGCTGACCAAAAGGAAAAGGTCCAAAAGACTATGATAGAAGTTTACAGGTGTTTTTGTAGTGATTGTGGTGTTGAAACATACACCTGAATAGATATGAATCTATACCCATAACTCATGCATAATACCCATTACTCATGCATAATCTAATGTAACTTCAGTAAAAATAATACTGTTCAAAAGAGAGAAAAAATAGATGATATATAGACACATTAATTCTGTAAGTCTTTACATACTGATACAACATCTTACACAATTGGAAAAACAAAATGGGAACTGAATTCTGGCACAAATAATAGATACAGAAAAAGAGGATTTACAACACAAAGACTTCAAAACAACATTAAAAATGTTAAATAAGATATTGGAACATCTGTCAAAAAAGAAATAATAGAGACTCTGAAATTAAGATAAATATAGATAGCATTTTAAATATAATTAAAGTGACAGAACAAGGAATTTCAGAAATAGAAGATTCAAATATGCAAATATCCCAATTAGCAATAAGTGCAAGCAGCAAGTAATAGAGAAAAATTTTGGAAATTGTATGAGTAATATCATACTTGATTAGAAGAGGAAACATAAGGATAATGGGTATTTCAGAAGGAGAAGTGAGAGAAGGGAACAGAGACCCTATTCAAAGAAACAATAACTGGAATTTCCCAAATCCTTAAGACTGAATTAAGTATGAATATCAGGAAACAGAGAGAGCACCCAGATTTTTTTAAATGTGAATGACACACAGCAACATTCATCATTATTAAAATGTCAAAAAAAGGTAAGAAATATTTAGAAAAATGGATAAAGATAATATTTTACAAAATCACCCAAATAAAGCTTTCCTCAAACTTCATCCCACTGTCCAGGCAAGAAGAGAGTGAAAGGAAGTATTCACAATAGGTCAGCCAAGAATACTCTGTTCTGCAAAATTATTCACTTAAAAGGTGAACAAGTGACTTGCCAAGACAAATAGAAATTAAAGGAATTATTAAAACCAAATCTGTCCTACAAGAAATTTTGCAAGGAATTTTCTACAAGAAAAGAAAAATTGAAACACAAAACCCTGAAACGAATTACAGTAAGAATGCAAATCAACAGTATAAATCAACAATAAAATATTAAGGGGAAGAACATGAACAGAATCTGTATAATTAAATGTTACAGAAGAACACAAACTTATAAAGGACTCACTAAATCACAGTAGTTTAAGTAATAACAAAAAACAAAATCCAGGGCATCCCTGGTGGCGCAGCAGGTTGAGCGCCACACTGTGAAGCATCCACTGCACAGTAGCAAAAGTTTGATCCCTGGCCAGGGAAGGGAACCCACATGGCGCAGCAGACCTTTCCTGCTGGGGTCACACCATAGTACATCTACTTCAGAGAGGTATATGGAGACTATATTAAAATGAGAAGGAAAACCATAGCAAAAATAAACAAATGGGATTATATTTGTCTTCATATAGGATCATATAAAAAATATCACAGAGTTATTTTTCTCTCAATAACCTGTCAATTAAGGCTAACTTATATAATTGCTTTAGAGTCACCACTATTAATTGATCCCGCACTGGAGAAATATATAGAATTTATTTATTTAACAAATATGTCTATACCTATACCTATATCTATTTCTGTATCTATAAAGTTATTACATGATATACACTATTTTATGAACTGAATTTTGTTTTTTTTAATTAGTATAAAATATTTTTTAAAATTTACATATATTTGACATCAATTGTAATACCCATGCATTCCCCATCACCATCTCACCAGTGCACCATCACCTCAGTCCCCCATGCTCCCATCTGCCCTCAACCCTTCCCCTCTTCCCTCCCTACCAATGTACTGAATTTTGAATTAGAATACGAACCCAAATCTCTTCTCTGATTTAAATGTTTATATTCCAGTTGCAAGGGATATATATATACACACATACATATATAGTATATATACATATATAGTGCATATATAAATGTATATTTGTGTATATGTTGTATAATTATATATTATAATTATAATAAGGGCTAGAAAGAAAAAAAACAATAAAGGTGGTGACTCAGGAAAAGTGAAGGCTGTAGAGTTTTGCTTTAATTAGGGTACTCAGAAATTTCAAACTCTATACAGTGTTTAGAATTTTAAAATTTATGTTATTGAAGATTCATAATATACCAATTAGCTCAACAAAAAGTATGCTATTAATAACAATGTAAACTAATATTGCTAGGAGAATATATGGATAATGTTTGACAGAACTTTTGTAAAGGATTAGCTAGTCAATTTAGATATTTTATTTCTTGTCACCCCATATCATGTGATTATGAATTTGCTTTGTACAAAGAAATTGATTTCAAGTCATGAGTAAAGGATTACTCATATATTTGAAAATCACTCAGACATACAAATCTTTTGTATTACCCACTATGTTGTCATGGGCTAAACATTATTTCAATAATAGAAAATCAAAGAAAACACAGACACCCTATAGTATTCAAGATTCATTCCATTTAAGTAGTCCACTTGTTTCATTTGAAGGCACAGCAGATCCATCATCATAAATTTATATACACTTTATATAACTCAAGTATTTTATGGATACTTTATTGGCTTTACGAAATAGCCATTTCAGGTTCATATATTCAAACATATTGATTTTTCCCAGTCTGGTTCTATTGCTAGAATATCATTCCATTTAAAGAGTGTATGAAAGAACAGTTGTCTACTGACAGTTTCTATTGATCACACACAGAAATTTGAATTAATGGTATAACAGAATACTATGAATTTAAGGGATTTGGCATAGTATATGACTCCTCCAAAGTCTCAATTATTAAAAAGAAAAAATAGAGAGTGAGATGGTTTAAACAGAATAGACAGACCAAGGACAACTTCTTGACTCTGATTCTACTTTTGAAATGTTATGAGATTCTCAGGTTTGAAGTAGTGCTATAATCTCACCCTTACTATCTAGATTACTGCTAAAATTAAGAATTCTTGAGTACTAATAAAATTCACATATTCACAAGCTCATACATGTGTGCATGTACACATTCTCTCTTTCTCTTTCTCTCTTTGTGTTACTCTCTCACACAAAACACACAGACAAACACCCACACCCACATCGAATTACAATTTAGCTGAATGGCCATCTCATACTTCTTGTTCTTTTAGGCATGAATGAATTTTATGTGACATTATCTTGATTATAAAGAACTCAACAGATTAGACAGATCATTTTAATTGACCTGAACCATTTCTCTCTTTTTGTGGGGTGAGAACTAATTTTTACCTCAGTTGGAAATACGATTGGATTGTTTTCCTCCAAAATAATGAATAAGATTGACATATGGACATTTGAATTTTTTGTATGAACTTTTGGTGACATCTTTGGCTAATTCTGTTAAAAAGTGATATATTTTTTTTTTCATTTTTGACTACTAGCAATGCCTTATCGTCACTGAGAATTACTTTTACAGTAATCAGTATTAGGATAAAATGATGTAGGAAAATACATTCTTATATATGGAATCAAGATTTTGTTCAATGAAAATTAGCAACAAAAAATCAATGAAAAACATGAGTGGTTATATACTTTATCAACTAAAACAAATGTGTGGCATGATATTTGAATTAGTCATATCTACCTGTCATCTAATCAGTCATCTATCTATCTGTCATAAACTCACTTATCTTGTATATATAAACAAACGGAACAAGTCAATTATAAAAGACCCTGAAAAATCTTCACATGTAAAAACTATAATTTCAAAAATAATGAAAAGTACAAATAAAAGATATGAACACATTTATTAAATAAGAAAGTTATTTAAATGACTGTTAAAACTTCAAAATCTGTGGGTATATATTTAAATAGTTTATTCTTGATTTTATTACATAAAATATTTAAAAACGAATTATAATATATGACATAACATAAAATAAAATAGTTTTGATAATAGAAAAAAGAAAGTGAAAATATCTCAAATAATTACATCATGTAGGTGTACTTTTTTTTTTGCATATGAGCTAGGGGTGGTTAAAAAAATGCACATAAGTTCCTAGTGGCCAAAAAAAAGGTAAATAAGTTTATATAAAATATTCATATTGTCCAAACAGAAAATCAAAACATTGATTAAGATAGTTTGTTTTATCATTAGATTGAAGGGGATATTTATTTATTTTCCAAATTTTTCCTGAAGAACATACCAGAATACTAAGATATATCCTAAACTAACATCACTATAATAACTATAATTAAAGTCATCATAAAGATGTTACAGTATGCATCAATGCAAATTGATAGCATGAGACCTAAAATAAATCGCTGCATTCCAAAAGTAGTTAAATAGAAGTTGTTCAGTGCAGTATTTTTACATGACCCCAGAAATAATATTTAGCATATCTAAATAAATATATCTATATAACACAGACATATGCCCTTTATATAATGTTCCTAAAATTTAGGGAGCAATCCACTTAAAGTTTAAAAAGGTTATAATTCTTGTATTTGTGCCAAAATAATCCCACTAATATGCTAATATATGAAATTATATCTTCTTATAATTTAAATAACTATGTTCTAAAAAATGAACCTTAATCATATAAAGGTCACCTGTAGGGTATTCACATAGTATAAAAGTACCCTTCACCAGCCAATATGAGAATGGCACCAGAAGACAGGGGATCCAAATGATATGTGTACTAAGATATCAGTCCTGGGAAGAATCTTATAGGGGAATTAAACAAGTAATGTAATTGATAATAAATAAGTAAAATAAAGAATTAAGGGAGAAAATATGAAAGCCTGTGTTTTTAGAGAAAAAAAGTCAGAAAATATTTTATAAGGTTACATAGTAAGCATATTAATACAACTATGTGGAGATGGCTGTATCTACTGATGGGAGGAAAAATTCAAGTTATATAGATATGACAAAGCAGTGAATTTCTAAATATTAGTGGTCAGAAAATCTTACCTGAAATATTTGGTAATTATGCAGATTTTCAAATTCTGATACTAGAAATTCAAGTTCAGGAGACCTAGAGTGGAATCCAGAAATTTTTACGGTGTTACAGATATCTCAGTGAAACTGAATCAGAATGTCCTAGGTAGCCACCCTAAAGAATGTAACAAACAAACAAACAAACATGATTTTAAAACGTCCAATTTTAACTTAGTTTCTCACGGTTTATGATGTCTCAGTTATTGGTAGTTTTCCCCAGGAAGTGTATTTTCCCTCCATGACAAGACGAAAAAATACATGGATGCCTTACCTGTTATAGGAATTTAGTAATTTTTTTCAAGACAGTAAGATAAATTCACAAAGAAAGTAGAGTAACATATATATAAAACAGTTAAAAATATTAAGTTAGATGCCTAATAATATAAGAATGCTATGAAAATTATGTTAAATTTGATGAATATATTATGACATGTTGAATAAATGACACCATCAAAGTGATGCTTATAATTTCATATATTATGTATAATATCTATGTAGCACCAATTGAAAAGACAAAAATCAAAATGAAATGTTCATGATTAAAAATATAATTTGTGTATAATAATATCCCCAAAGGAACTCTGGAAGAATTAATAAAGTTGTGTATCAAATTGGTGTCCAAATATTAAATTATCTTAGTTACATTAAAATTATACTTTCTCAAGATATATGGTATGTTAATACACTGGCTAGTATATATTAATATATGTAACATTCTGCAAAATGTGTAAAATATGTGTATAAAATATTTTGTTTCTCCAAATTCTAACTGGTTAGAAGAAAATCCAGTGAAAACTTAAGGATTAACTTTCATAGTTGTATGAAAATTAGTTTTAATTATGGGTTGAAAAGAGTAAGGTTTGAATACCATGACATCAATGTCTGCTGTGCTAAGGAAAGGACAATTGACTGTAAACATTTGAAAATAGATGTGATGCTTTGTGCATATTAATTCAGAGTGATGATTGCTTTTTACATTTCCAGGGTTTGCTTATTAGGTGGGTGAAGAGGAAAATCAAAGATCTCAGAAATCATTCAGGTGTCTCACAAAGCACAATTCATGAGCTTGGACATCATATCCAAAATAGGAGACAGCAATATGACAGACACCTTTGCATCAGCAGTTAGTGTCAGTATAAAAAAAATAATAAAAATTTGCTCTATTTTCTCTTTCAGTGGTATGTACCCATTATCTTTCAATTAAGACTTAAGGTTATTTCCAACCATTTTCCCCCTTCTAATTTATTTACACTGTTATTATTATTTTGTGTTCTATAGTCCCAGGGTGAGAGTAGAAGTGAGTTAATTCCATCCCCATTGTATCCTCATGTGTATTTAATGAAAAAGGGGCTTTTACTTTTAAAATTTACAATACTAAAAGTAACTTCAGAAATATAATCCTAGGGAATGGTGTTAATTCTACTCTTTTAAAAATATCATAGTGAAAATTAATATAATATTCCTTAATATTCTTGAGGATTCTATTTAATCAAGTAAAGAGTACGGTTTTAATGTTCCCCAGATTTTAATTTTATGGTGAAAACTATCCATTTTTTTTAAACTCCTATAACATGTTTAATAATATTTGGTATTATGATACTTAGATGAATACAAGAATCCCTTTACAATTGTGTAATGTTATACCTATGGTAACTTAACAATAGTGTTATAAGATTATAAAATTAAACTTATTGACCAGCTAAAAATAAATTTCCATGGTATGTGACATCTGTCCTGTGACACTACCTTGACTCATAATTGCCAAATTGTCTCCCCCTAGAGAAATTATGATATAAAATTCTATGTTATTTTTCATGTATCCTTACTAATAATTCAAATCTATACCTAATACATTCCAGAGTAACTTTCAGTGATATGCTGAAACAAACAAAAATATTTACATTTCTTCTTTCCTGAACTGATTTTGAGGAAATTGAAAGTGCTAACTCTTATTTAGAAAGCATATGTGGAGCTTCAAATGAGTTACATTAATCTAAATAACAGTACTAGAGGGCTCCAATCTCCACCAAAACAATCAAGAAATTAAAGTATATCATTTAAAATAATTTTATCCAATTATTTTCTTTTTTCGGTGCCCTGGTGGTGACTCTTATTTGCCACCAATAGCATCTCTATTTGGTAATGTTATATGCAAACTCTCCACTCTCTTGCTTTGGTTACTGTAAATACACTTTGTACAGAATTATCTAATGAGTGGAAGACAGTCAAGCCAGGTACCACTTCTATTTCTATGGAAAGAAGCTAAAATAGTCTTACTACTAATTGCCTAGTGACAATGTGTTCATTTCCTTCATTTATTCCATGATAGCTTAACAAATATGTGACAAGCTGAAGAAGGTACTGGCCATACAAAAGTAAGTACGACATTGTTCTTGTGCTGAAACAGCTTACTGTTTAGGGAAAAGATAGGAATGTAGGACAGTAATACAGTATGGAAAAAAAAAAGTTTGCTATAGTGTAAGGAAAATCAGTTAAAATCAGATTATTTTTCTCCTTCCACACAACAGGCAACCCATACCTTGAAATGCTATATTTTCCACCATGCAGGCATCTAGCAAACAACAGATGCCCTTACATTTACAACAATGTATGTGATGTGTGACCATGGGTGCTTAACAATGTAAAAGGGTCCAGGCAATAGAATAGCTGTTCTACCTTTCCCAGAGTTGGAGTTTTTCTTTCTCTGTCTACCTGTCTGTGTGTATGGCCCAGTCTCAGCATTAAAAGCCTGCAAAATCTATCAAAACTCCAAATTCTCTTTTTGTCTGTGAGAACTGACAATAAATATACCTGGCCTGCGAAGTTTGCATGACATATAGTTAAGTGCAGAATACCACAAAAACTTAAAGGACTACAGTTATACCATATTTAGACGTTAGAAAAGGCTACTAATAAAAAGGTGTTTAAGCTGAAATTTAAATAGGAACTAACCATATGAGATTGTTTGTGGTGTGTAGAGGGAGTAATAGAAAAATAGTAATCATGTAATTGCATAATAATAGAATTTTTAATAACAACATTAATGATAGTAATTATTTAAAAATTATTTACTCAAAGCTATTTTGTGAAATCTATCAAGCTTGTATAATCTCCAAAAATTATTGTAATATTTTAGTTCCAAAATTGCAGTATCTTATCATGCATCAATGACTGTAGAAAAAACAAATATTCAATTTTTCTTTCATAAATTATGTGATTATCTATTATTACTAAGATGTGATTATATTACTTAATACAATGTGATAACCATTAGAATCTTAATTTTACAGATAAAATATTCAATAGAATTAATTTCTTATGTAAAGTCACAGATGTAATAAGAGTAATAGTCACTCCTATTCCAGATCTGCCGACTTCCCCAGACTAACAGTACTATAACAAACTTCCTGAAATTGCTTTCTAGCTGGAAAGGAAAATATGTACAGAATATCCTGAAATAAACTGATAGGAAAGAATTGTAAACTGAAAAACAAACAAACAAACAAAAAAACCAACAACCAAACACGGTGTTTTTCATAAGCTATAACTAAAGCTGTATAAAGAAAACCTGAGAGGTATACAGAAGGCATACATTTAACCTTAAAAAATATAGAGGACTTTTCAGTTTCAATTTATGCTCAATATACTTATTTTCTAGTTCCTGTGAAAACAAACTGGAGAGACACAAGAGTGTATACTAATCAACCAATTAAAAAGACCAACTATTCATTTAGTGGCAAATTAATAATATTAAACTACTTCAATTATGGAAAGGACTAAGTAATTGGGACATTGTGCCAAACCAGTAGTGCTCTCTGAGTTGTAAGTCACAGAATAACTCCACCACTACTGCCTAAGGTTGATGTTCAAATCAACAATGACAGCCTCAGGGAATCTCCAACACCATAAGCTATTTCCTATGACCTTGGAGGCACTATGGAAATAACTTTAATGTGATCGTACAGCAAGGTAATGTTGTTTTGCCTGAATGGTCAGTTTTCCAGAATTGCACTGTATTTTCTTAATCCCTAGAATATGTCAGATTTACTGAAATCTTTCCAAAGTGGAGTGAAGTTTGTCATTGTTTTTAGTTACACGTTGCTTTATAGGTACCTAAGAAATGTTACATTTTATTTATGTTTATATTTCATTCTTATTCACTGATTTATTGTTCTTTTATTGAGGTAACATTGATTTACAATACTTTATATGATTTAGATGAAGAGGGTTACATCTCCTCACATGTATGTTATCAACTCCTTACATGTATGTCATCAACCTACCATCTAAACACACAGAGTAGTCTTTTTTAACATGGGGCTTCCTTCCTTTTTTGTTCTCACTCCACCCCCTCAAGTAACCTCAATTCTTTAGTGATATTTCCATGGTTTACTTTGCTTTACAGATTCCTTTGTTTTTTGTCTGTTTGTGTTGCCTACATTCCACATACAAGTGAAATCATCCATTATTTGTCTTTTCCTTCTAATGTTTTTCACTTAGCACGATCCCCTCTAGTTTTATCCATGTTCTTACAAGTGACAAAAGTGGCCTTTCACTTTAATGTCTTTAAAAAGTTTTAGCAATTCACAATTAAGGGTATTACATCAAATCCATTTTCCTATATCTAACATAATACTCATCTAATTATAGTGTTTATTTCATTTATCAATTGATTTTAAATTTATCACACCTTGTTCCATAAAAATGTTAAATGCCTCCATTATTCATTACTATTGATTTTTATAAGTTCAATATCTGTGAGTACTCATTTTATTGTGGCAAATAATACATATATGTATATATATAGGAGAAAATTTTCTGGTGTTTGACTCTCAGCATCTCATATTGCTCTAAGTGGCACATGGCAATTAACCTTCTTCTGATATCATTAAAAATACACCTCAGTTTGCATCTGTGTCCTGGTAAAGACTAGTGATCATGTGATAATAATTGGCAAACATGCTTAGAGGTCCAGTAAGACCCACCAAATAATGAAATCAAATGGGTCCCTCAGGACCCATTATAAAATGTAAATGGTACATACAGGATTAGAATCAGGCATATTCAAAGACCACACTAAGTAGCTAAAGAGGTTGACCTTACACTATCAATCCATGCTGTGCTGACTTCTATCTGCTTACACTGTATCTCATGGGAACTAGGTGATAAGGATGAAAATAAGTAGGTTGGGTCAACATATGCTTGCAAAAAGAAAATATTCCCTTGCTATATTACATCCTCATATAGGCATATTCCAAAGAGTTTGGGAAGAGTAAATCCTCTCCATGGACAGAGTTTTGAGCATCCTAACTCATTAGCCAATTTCTATAGTGTATTTCCACCTTAGATAAGATTATACCTGGATTCAGAAGAATAAAATGCATAGCCAATTGTTTATGTTATGGGACAACTAAGATGGTGAGCTCTTTGCAGAACAAGTTTAAGGAAGATACTTATGTTGTGTTTGAAAATATGGAAGTGAACACAAAATGTGGGGACCATGTAATTCCTATCAGAGAACATTAACTGCTAAAGAAACTCTAAACAACTACGGAGACATGATGACTTGGCAATCAATTTCAATAAATTATTTTTTTGTTTTTGCCATAAAAGTGCCTAGAAAATGGACTCATGAACATAGTAGACAAAGTGTCCATACAACTGTACATGAATGATAATTGTGACATTGTGTTTAATGACTAAAGTCATGATGAGGTACATCAGTATAATGTAGGTTAAATAAATCTAACTATGTCTATCCATTCCATATCAAGGAAACAGGATTAAGTAGATTCATTTGCTTTAATATAGAAATATGCCCAACATATTTTAGGAATAAATCAGAATGAGCTTAAAGGCATATACTTATGTGTTGGCAGAATTGAGTATTAACAGATTATATCTCTAATTTACTGTCAGTGAAATTGTATTTATCCTACATCTCATTTTCTTCACTTTTAGTTTGAGTTTTAATAATATAACCCATATAATTGCATTTAGCACACAATTAATGGTCAAGAGTAATTGTTCTTAATTTTTATTTTTTATAATGAATAGAATGTTATTTATAGCAATGATTCATTGATTATATTTATTGTTTGGTATAACACTTTGTAATGTAGTTTAAATAGTATAGAAGCTTGACTTGGCTAATACCCAGTTCCATCACTGTTTTGTAACCTTTGGGAATTCATTAAAAGTAAGCTCCAAATTCTTTGTTATCAAAATTGGCATAATAACAGTTTCTTCCTTTGCTAATTTAAGTCTACCCCAATAGACTTAAAGGAAATAATATATAATATGCTTACTAAATGATAGGGATTGTTCTAAATGCTTTACATGCATTTTTAACTTAGCCTTACTACAACTCTAGGAGGTAGACATTGTTATCATCCACAGTTTGCAGATGAAGACACTAAAGCACAAAAGTTGTTAAGTAATTTGTCAAGAATCATCTACCTCATAAAAGCTGAATCAAATTTTGAATTTTTAATTTGAATGCTGTCAAATTTCATAACCTGGCTATAATCCTTGATATAGTATGATTCTTAAACTATATTATGAGCTCAACAAGTTATAAATATATTTATATTAAATAGTGTATATGCTTATGTTTATATAGACATATGTATTTATAATCACATGTTAATAATGTGATTATTCTGGGAAGTATCTAGATTGTTATTGCTAAATCTAGACTATGTATCAGAAAGCATAGAGGTGGATAGTCAAGCTTTAACACATATGTTTATAGTTTTACAAGTTTTAAAGTAGCCATGCATTCTTTCAAAATAAGGTATAATTGAAAAATAAAAATACTCTATTCAAAAATCTAAAATTATCCAGTGAAGATAAAATTAGTACAACTTGGTAATGAAGAACCAATTACACTTTAAATTTCAGTAATGACAGGTATGTAAGGAAAGTATCCAGCTAGAGGCATGTAGATCATTTAATGACTCTCACTGGGATACTCTCTCTCTGTCTCCAAATGAGCAACAGAGCACTGGTGATAGACACTTCCTCCTGGACTTTCATTCTTCTCCTTTTAAAAGGGTAAAGAACACTTGTGTTCCACATGAAAATAAAAACTTGGAATATTCATTTGTTATTAAACAGAATTAGAAAAACTCCTTACCATGTTCTAAGTCAATCTCATATTAAATTATTGGTCCTTAGCAACACATTTTGATTTGAAGACTATAGAAAATGTTCATTGAGCTTTGAAGACAAGTTATAAAAACTATTGAAGGCAAATATACTCAGTGTAAGAGTTGGGAAGTAATACAATATTACAATACTAAGAAGAAAATATAAAACAGGTGTGGGGTATTCAGTTTGGAGTATTGATAACTATAGTCAATGTGACACATAATCATGTTACTTTTCATGTATTTGTAACAATTAAAGCTTATACTGTACTGGGTAGAAACATGGTATATGAAATGATGTATACTGTGTGTAATTAGCACAAAGAAATAGAGCCTGTAGAAGTAGAACATATTTTGTAATTCTATGGTGGATCATTCTCAAAAAACACTTACTTATTTGTTGAATGATTATAATGTTCCAAGAATAGTTTTTAGCTCTACTAAAGACTGTAACTGTACCCTAGGTTTCCTTGATTAGAATTGTTCTTATAATAGTATATAGAACTGGCAAGTTCTAGATGATGTCCTGATACTTTAAAGAATGAAAGATAGGAGACATAGCCTTTAAGGACAGAAAATAAAAAACAAAATGGCTTGACTATATCATACCTTTACATTAGTCTAACTTTATGCTTTAAGGATTTTTAAAAAATTTCTCTGATTCTTCCAATCTCAGCTAGTAAAAATAACTTTAATGAGGTCAGTAAAACTACTAAGATATTACACTTGGCATTGCAGATATAATAGGTGATTATACATCTTCAGTAATATTTTTCTATATTCTTTTCAGATTCTATTATTTTTGAAAATAGCAATTTTTTACTTCCCAATGTATTATAACAACTGGATCACAAAGGAACAGTCTATATTTTATAGAAAATGGAATCATTAATTATCAAATGGGGGTGCTATAATGCAGAAAGAAGAGTTACACAGAGAGAACAAGAAATGGTTCATTATTTTTGATTTTAGGATAACATTTTCTGTTCTTTGGGCATGAAACATTATGACAATATAAAGGGAAATATTTACCATGTTTGCTTCTATTCTTCATTTTTTGTGTGTGTTTTAGTGTGAATCGTATGTAGGTGAGTGGTCACTTCTGGAAGATCAATCTTTTGGTGGGTGATTGAAAATATCCAAGTAACATTTCATTTATTCTAAAGGAAACCCAGATATACTGATGCAGTCATTCTTAGAGAAAACAGAGTTAACTGCAAGGAGATACAGTTTAGTGAAGACACACACATACACACACACACATTTCCAATCATTGGACGTACTTGCAAGGTAGAATGCGCTATAAATGTTTGGTGGCATGGATTTTCCACAGTTTGGGAATGAAATTTCTTCTGTTCTCACTAACATTTGGGGTTTGATGATTTGAAGGAATTTTAACAACATTGATGAAAATTTTGTTTTCTTTCAAACTGTAAACTTTGTCATTTACTATTTTATTTAGAGAGAAATAAATGCCCCCTCCCACAATGTACAAGTATTATAATACTAGGAAATCACTTTATGTAATATTCAGTCTGTCCTTAAAATGTCAGGCAACTTCTTAGAAGATAAGAATGTAAAATAATCTAGTGGGGAATTACATACCTCATTATTATAGAAGCCATTGAGTTCATATTTTAAAAATAAGTGAATATTTTCCAGATTGAAGAAGTGAAACACTATTGCAAAATAAAAAAATCATAAGAATATAGACCATTTGGCTTCTTTATCATAGATTAGAAACTGAGAAAAAAATATATGCATTAACACATTTTTGCCTAGAACAATTGCCATAGATAAGTTTTATTTTTACTCCCTGGTACATGGGAGCTACAGGTGCCCTGTATAATGGACAGACATTTGAATTCAGGGAGTCTGATTTCATCTTCATTACCACTTCACTGGAACATAGTTGGAAAAATGAATTTTATACACTATAGATATGTACACAATGCAAAAATCAGAAAATTATTAATTAGTGAGTACCTATTCTATAGCAGGGACTTCACTGGAATGAACTGTCCAGAAATATATAATATACTCTACAAACAAAGAAGTGAGACTGGATAAATTGGCAGTGAGAGCAAAGGCAGCAACTAGAAATTCATTAATGACAGTAGATGAGGCATGTGAGATGAAATAGACAAATATGTTATATTTGCTAGAAAAATGGAATAAATGTAATGCCATAATATGAAACAAGAAAATCATTAAGAATAACAACTCAATGGCTGAAAACAGCAATTCATTATGGAGCCTTGTGTTTCACCAATGAAAATTAGAAAATGATGTTTACGGGTTAATTGTCTCAAAGTTTGTTTGGGACACCAAATTATATACTGAAACTTATTAGTCAAAATTACTGTGTCAATTTTAAAATGAATTATTTTACTTCAAATGAATAAAACTCCACAATGATACAGCCTTATTTGTTATATAAGCTTAGGTGAATCTGAGAAGAGCCCTAAGGAAAGCAATTTTATACAATAAAGATACTTAGTAAACATTTGAGTGATGTGATACTCAAAAAATAATTTAATACACAATTATTAATTGAAATAAATAATACATAATTTATTAAATAAATAATTTACAAATTCCTGGTGATATTATTTAGCAGCAGAATTTACTTGTAAAGTATAAATTCTATGTAGACTTCATCTGGAAGAAGGGATAATTTCAGAAATTGAGAATGCAAATGTACAAATACATAAATAGAAGATGAGAAAGAAGATTTAGGAAAAATGAAGGAAATCAATGAGATATGTCAGAGTTTTTTAGAAGAGAAAAAATGACAAATAGATATTGCAGAATTAAAGCGAGAAGGGAACCAAAAATGAAGTGAAAGTGAATAGCTAAGACCTTTCCAATCCTATGAAAAGAATTATGTGTGGGTGATGGGGAAGCCAAAAGAACAACCAAATTTCTAAATGCAAAATGACCTACATCAAGAGATATCATTGCTAAATTAACAAAGTCAAAGGTAAAGAAAAAAAATATTGAGTTATCAGTGAAAAATAATTAATACGCAAAGGCATCTCAATCACACTAATATCAGTATTCCTTACATATACTATGAAGTTTTGAAGGCTCTCTACAGATAAACCAAAGCAAGTGGAGTTACAATAAACAGATATGACCTACAAGAAATATTGAAAGGTGATATTCTTCAGAAAAAGAAAAACAAAAGAACACAAAGATTGAGCAAAGCAAAGAAAATAGTACTAAAAATTCAGAAATATAAGCAAGAATAATATGAGACAACAACTAATTATTATGGAGAAAGAAACAGACAGAATATGTATAATCAAATATGTGTCTATACCAGCACAAAAGTGTATATTTTATAGAAATACAGAAAGTTTGATACAACTGTCATCATAATAACACACACAAAATACCTATAATGCAGGAATTTAGGTGAATAAATGAAGAAACAAATTTTTGACAAATTGAATTCAGAAATATATGAAGAGAATCATTTACGATGACTGTGATTCATTCCAGGAACATAATACTGATTCAACAATATAAAAATCAACAAATGCTACTCATCATATCAGCAAAAAGAAAGTTACAGATGCATGATCATTTCAATAGAAACTAAAAAATGATTTGACAATATGCCATATACAATTGTAAAACAACTTTCAATAAAATGGGAAGCAAATGAAATTATCTCACAATAAAAATCAACATATATGATAAACCTATATCCAACCTCATACTCAATTGTGAAAGTTTTAATGTATTTCCCATAAGTTTAGGAACACATCTCTGATGTCTGCTTTTACTACTACTGTTCAACATAGTATTGACATTTCTAGTCATAAATTAGGTGAGAAAAATATATAAAATAACCCATATTTGAAAAGAAGAAAATGATACTATCACTCTTTGCAAATATAGTAATATATATGGAATCAAAGTCTCTACCATAAAAACTATTAGAAATATTGACATAATATAGTAAAATGACAAAGCAGAAAATCAATACCAAAAAATCTGTTTTGTTTTAGGCAAAAACAAATGTGAACTGGAAGAAAGAGAAATAAGAAACCATCCCATTTATAATTGCACCCCAAAGGATGAAACATCTGGTAGTAAACATAACAAAGAAAACATACTGAAAATCATAAAACACTGTCAAAGAAAATAAAAAGACAGAAATGGAAAATAAAAAAAAGAAATAAATGGAAAGATAAATGTTTTTCATATATTGTAAGAATAAATATGGCTAAAATGTCTATATTACTTAAACATTGTACATATTTGGCACAATACCTATCAAAACCCCAATGTAATATTTCAAGAAAATAGAAATAAAATACTAAAATTTCTATGGTACCACAAGAAACCACCAATAATCAGAGATCCCAAAAGAAAAGAAAAATGAGGCATCAAACCTCTTGCCATCAAATTAAGTGATAGTAATCAAAACAGTATGGTGCACTGGTGAGATGGTGATGGGGAATACATGGGGATTACAATTAATGGCAAGTATATGTAAATTTTAAAATATTTTAATAAAAAAAACAGTATGGTACTAGAACAAAAACAGATGCACAAATCTATTGAAGAATAGAGTTTGGAAATAAATGGAAACAAATATGGACAATTAATCTTTGACAAAGGAGCCATTACTATACAATAGAAAAGGAAAGCCTCTTTAACAAAAGATGTTGGAGAGGGGAAATACTATTTTATGAAAAAATAATTTTTTAAATGAGGTTGGGAAATTGGAGAGTCATATGCAAATAAAAGAAAACTAGATACTTGACTTCAGACCCAAAAGTTCATTCAATTTAATTAGAGACTTAGATGTAAGACCTGAAATCACAAAATGTATAGAAGAAAGCATAGGTGATATACTTTTGTACATCAACTACAACTGCAGAATTAGAAAGTCAAAGTGAAAAAAAGAAAATTGGAGTACATTAAGCTAATAATTTTTTTTTCACCATAAAATAAGCAACCTCAATAACAACAAAAAAAAATGGACTGGGAGAGAATATTTGTGCATGAGACATCTGGCTTGGAGTTCACTTCAAAATACATAAAGAATCTATACAACTCAACAACAATTAAACAAATAAGTCAATCAAAAAGTGGGAAAAAATGAAAATTTATCCAGAGAAAACTTCTGGATGGTTTACAAGCACATGAAAAATTGTTCAACATCACTTACAAGGGGAATGAAAAATAAACCACAAAGATTTATCACTTCACTGCTATATGGATGGCCTATATCCAAAGGACTGCAAACAACAAATGTTGGCAATGATGTTAAAATAGGAACACTGATTCTGTTGGTATTATTTGGCTCAGCCTCTATGAATGAGCCTATGAGGAAACCTTAAAAAAATATATAGAGAAATACAATATGATCCAGCAATATGATTTCTAAGTATTTACTCAAAGAACATAAAACCAGTAATACACAAGGACACTCTTCTGTTCATAGCAACATCATTTACAATAACCAAATCAAAACCAAACTTAATGTCTGCAGACAGCTAGATATAGAAATTGTGCCATAGATATACAATAGAATATTACTCAGCCATAAAAATGATGAAAGTATCTTTTGGGGCAAAATTGATGTATCTTGTGATTATGCCAAGAGAAATAAACCAGATGAAAGACAACTACTAGACAGCTTCATTCACTTGCATAATTTAAATTATCAAAGAAACACTTGCAAAACATAACAAAAACAATTCATAGACACTGTCAGAAGAGTTTGGGGGTTTGGAGAAAGGTAAGGTAAGGACAAAGATTATTGGTACTGAAGCTTGGTGGAGGGTGAGTGATGCATGTGGACATATGAAGGACTGAAAATATACTCCCGGATGTATGTGGTATGTAAATGATTCAAAACCCAATGAACCAAGAGGAGAAAAAAGACAACGATGTCCTTTTTCTAAAAATACTAATAGATCAGAACAATATAGAGACACATGAAGTGTCATGTTTTAAACATAATAGTTAAAAAGAAATGATGAAAAATAAACATGTCAGTAAAACATTAACATAATTATATACATTCACATACATATCAACATGCATGCACACACATATTTAAAATAAATGAAATCATTTCACTATTTCATTATTTTACTGTAGTTACACTACGGGGTTGACACTAATATAATGATTTATATGTTTCCAAAATGCATATGATGTTCTTCATTTTTTTTCCCCCAGTTATATTTAAGGTAATCTTGGCTTACATCATTGTATTAGTTTTAGGGGCTGTGTATGTTTTTACACCACACAAATCAATAATCTATCAACATGCCCCGCTGGGCCTTTCCTTCCCCAACTCCTGCATCTCACCACCCTTTGTTTCTAGTTGTCTCAGTTTAGCAGTCAGATATTGCTTGTTTTGCTTTGGTTTTGTCTGACCCTTTGTTTTGTTTCTCTGTATCACACATACAAAATATCTGAAATTTGTCTTTCTCTTGATTTATTTTACTTAGCATTATCTTCTCTAGTTCCATCCATGTTGTAAATGGAAAGAGTTTTTTATATGCCCAGTCCCATGGATATGACATGTTATCTCATCGTGGTTTTGATCTGACTTTCCCTGATGATAAGTAACTATGCACATTTATCATTTGTCAATGGCCCATCTGTATGTCTTCTTTGGATAAGTTACTTTTTAGCTCTTTTGTCCGTTTTGGGGACTTGTTTGTTTATTTCTTTCATCTGACTAAAGTTCTTTATATATTATGGATATCAGTCTTGTCAGATCCACGATGTACAAATATCTACCATTCATTTGGTTGCCTTTTTGTTTTACTGATAGTTTCTTGCTTTGTGCAGAAGGTTTTCAGTTAATGTAGTCCAATTTGTTTATATTCTCTTTTGTTTTCCTTCCTGTTGGAGATCAACAGGAAAAGACATCATTGAAACAAATGTGGTGGAGTGCTTTGCTTATGCCTTATTCTATTTATTTATGGTATTAGGTTTTACATTTAAATTTTTATCTCTTTTGAGTTAATTGTTATATACGCTGAAGATAATAGTCTAGTTTCAGTAATTTGCACTTGACTGTTCAGTTTTTCCATCTTCATTTGTTGAAGAGACTCCTCTTTCTCTTGTTTTCTTTGTAATAAACTCACTGTCCATTAATACAATAGTTTATTTCTGTACTCTCAGTTCTATTCCATTGATCTATGTTTTTTGTTTTTCTCAGTAACATTTTTTATATTTATTATCATTTTTAGTGTAGTGTGAAGCTTGGAAGTGTGACAACACCACTCTTACACTTTTTACAGGACTGTTTTAGCTATCCAGGATCTTTTGTAGTTCTATATGAAGTTCAGTACTGTTTAATCTCTTTCTTTGAAGAATGTCATTGAAACCTTGATAAGGATTTCATTGAATACAAATATGTATGCACATATATGACATTTGTAATATTGAAGATTTTTCCATTATATGTACAACATTTTTGAGGAATTTTATCATAAATGAATGTTGAATCTTAACAAATGTTTCCTCTATTTCTGTTGGTATAATTATTTTTATTGTTCCTTACAATGATGTAGTCAATTATGTTGATTGATTTGTGTATACTGAACTGTCCTTGTTCCAAGGAATAACTTCCATACACTCATTGAATGATGTGATTCTTTTGATCTATTGATCCATTTAGTTTGCTAGTATTTTTGCACTTTTGTTCATCAGGGAAATTAATCTTTGTGTGTGTGTGATGTCTTTTTCTGGTTTTGGAATTAGGGTAATGGTAGCTAATAGAATGTGCTTGGAAGTATTCCAGTTTTGGGGAATTGCTAGAGAAGGAAAGGTATTACTCACTTTGAAGTTTTGTTAGAAGCTCTAGTTGAACTTGTCACTAGTCTCTGGTCCTAGCCTTTTGTTTTCTGGGAGAATTTTTAATACAATTTCAATTTTCTGTCTTGTGACTAGTCTATTCAGGTTTTCTGTTCTTTCTGGTGTAGTTGAAGGGTTGTACATTTCTAAGACTTCCTCCATTTCATCCAGGTTATTTGACTTGCTGACATATAGATGTAGTAATATCTCATGATCCTCTCTCTTTTTGAAGTGACTGTTGTAATTTCTCTTCTTTCATTATGGATTCTATTTATTGATTTTTCTCCCTTTTCTTAGTGAGTTTAGTACAAAGTTTGTCTATCTGCTTGATTTTTTCAAATAACAAGTTTAATTTATCTTTTGAACCTTTTTTCTGGTTTCTATTTTATTAATTTCTACTCTAATTTGATTATTCTCTATCTTCTATAGACTGATTTTGCTTGTTCATTTTCTAATATTAATATATTAAGGTGAGGGATAAAGTTGATCTATTTCTTATTTCTTAATAATGGCCACTATTGCTATATACTTTTCTATTCACATCAATTTTGCTTCATCACGTAGGTTCAGATAGATGGCATCTCCATTTTCATTTGTCTCTAGGTATATATATATTTTTAAAGATTTATTTATTTTATGCATACAAGCACTGGGGTACAGGCCAGAGGTGTGGGGGGGTGGTGAGAGGATTCACCACAGAGAGCAGGGAGCAGAACAGGCAGATCAACCGAAGTACACTGCTGAGGGGAGCAGCGGGAACAGCAGGAGAGGTCTGCCGCACCATGTGGGTCCCCACCCTGGCCGGCAGCAGGGATCGAACTTGTGCTGCAGTGGCTGCCGTTTGCTTCATAGTGCGTTGCTTAACCCACTGCGCCACCAGGGAGGCCCTGTCTCTAGGTATATTTTAATTTCATTTTGATTTTCTCACTTAGCCAATAGCAGTGTGCTATTCAATCTCAAAATGTTATTTGTTTTTCATGCTTTCTTTTCATATTTTATATTTACATTGATATCAGTGTTACCAGAAAATATAACTGGTATATTTTGATTTTGATTCATTTATTCACATTTGATTTATGACCAAGTATATAGTTTATCATGAGCAATGACCCATGTATACCTAAGGATAATTTATACTAAGTATTTTGGGGGTGCACTGTTCTATAATGTCTACAAAGCCCTGTTTTCTGATTCCTCATCTTAGTTTGTGTCCTTATTTAAGTTCTGTCCATTGCATCTGTCCATTGGTGAATGTGGGGTGTTGATATTCCCAAACACTATTTTGTTGCTACCAGTGCCTGATTTTATATTTCCTAATAGTTACCATATGTATTTTGGTATTCACTCATTTGTATACATAATTGACACATTGTGTCTTCTTTATGTATTGATCACTTAATCATTATATAATAATATTCATCTGTCTCTCTATACTTATTTTAGCTGTAAATCTATTTTCTCAGATATAATTATATCTGCACCAGATATTTTCTTGGCTCCAATTTGTTTGATGACTATTCCCAACCTTTCATTTTGAATCTATATTTATCTTTGGAGCTCAGATGTGTTTTCTCAAGAAAATAGAAAGTTGGCTTTGGTTTTTGATCCAACTGAATACTCTTTGACACTTGGTTGATAAATTCAGTGTGTTTTCATTTGTGATTATTGATATATAGAATTTATTACTGCCATTTCAGTTTCATTTTCACATATTTTCTAATTTCTTGGTTTTTGTTTTGTTTCGTTTTTGTTCTTGTGGATTTTCTTTTCGTCAGCTTAGAAAGGAGAACCTTATGCATTATTTCTCGCAGGACAGTTCTGTTGTTGGAAAACTTCAAAAACTTTTGTTTGTCTGGGAAAATATTTATTTCTCCATATTAGAATGAGAATCTTGCAGTATACAGTATTCTTGATTTGCAGTTTTTATCATTAAACATTTTAAATATGCCATACAATTTTCTCCTTGCTTGTAGTATTTCTTTCAAAAGTGTGATGTCAGATTTATGGGATTTCTTTTATAGGTTAAATGCTTTTGCACCAAGTAACCTTCAATATTCTTTCTTCCTCTTGTACTCTTGGTAGTTTTGGGTCTATGTTGCTGGTGTTAAGTCGCATTACATTTAAGTAATCATGTGTCTTTTAGCTTCATGATTTCACATTTAGTTTTTTCCTCACGTTTTGTAAAGTTTCTTCTTTTATTTCTTTAAGTAACTTTTCTGCTCCTTTCTCACTCTCTTACCCTTCTAGGGTATCCATTATATTTTTCTGTTCTCAGAGGAATTGGGTAAGTTTCAAAGTTTACCTGTATTCTTTGTGTATTATGATCTTCAGGATCCCTGACTGTTGTCTCCTCTTGGTCTATTCTGCTTCTGTGACTTTTTGCCAATTCTAAAAAAATCTACTGTACTTATATTTCACATCCTGCAACTACCTTATTTTTTTATTTAAGTCTGCAATTTCTAACCTGTGTTTATTAATTGCATTTCTTAATTCACTTAATTTTCTTTAGTTAATATGTTTTGTTTAATTGCTTTGAATATTTTTATCATGGAAATGTGAACCATCTATTTGATAAGATAAAATCATATATATCTTTCTAGTTGAATTCGGAAGAGCTGTTTCCTCTTTGTCATGATGGATCTCAAGTTGAAGTCTCAAGTTGTTTGTGTTGTGTTTTGTTATTTATTTATTTATTTTGTCTGCCAATTTTGCTGCATTAGATCATCTCCCCAGGAGTGCTATGCACTCCAGCAGTAGTAAATTGGAAGGTTCACGGGGAGTTCAATAGAGGATCCATTGTGGGGAGGTTTGTACCACTCCTTTCTCCCCATATTGACCACCAGCAAACAGGAAGATCTTTGTTTTCTAGTTATTTTCATTTAGGTTACTTGTAGTTTCAGACTACAAACTCTGCATGTTGGTCCAGTTGTCCCACAGGAGGGAGGAGTGGGTGTGTATTCAGCCTTTCCAGAGCCCATTGTCTAAAAGACCCCTGCCCTTGAATATACATGTGATATGCCCAGATATGCTGCATTCTTCCTCCATGCAGTGACATTTGCACAGGAGTAGCAGTCTTCCAGGTCAGCCCTCTGTTTCTTTCTCTAATGTGGGTGCAGAAAAGTAACTGGCAGACCAAGCTCACTGTTTCTTCTTGCAGATTTGATCTAGGTTACATTAGCAAGGAAGGTGTGTATGTGTACTCAGTCTTGAAAGCCCATGGTCTAGAAACCCCCCTGAAAAGGCTATACCTGTGATATGTCCAGTGATGTCATGTTCTCCCTCAATGCAGCAATATAGTCATCAAGAGTAACATAAGCTTCAGGTTAGTCCTTTGATTTACTCCCAATGACAAACACAGTAAAAGTGTCTGGACAGTCTGAGTCCACTGTGACTTCTTGAAGATTCTTTCTAGATACAAGTTTGAAGTTGCTTGGGTGGAAGCAGGGTAAGCATTTCCATGGCTCCACATGGTAGTTACAGATAATCCTGAAAACCTATAGATCATGACAGACATCACCATGCACATGATTTTCCCACTATTGAACTTAGTCTGTGGCCACCTGGGTGTCCTTCAAGCTGCTGAACAGGCTATTCTCTGAGTGAATAATTATACCCTGTCTTTCCTGTGTGGAGGCCCCAGAAGTAGAGGGATCCTGGGGAAATGGCACAATTATTGTCTTCTTGTTTCTCAGTCTCTACCCTTCCCAATGGTTTCTGAATCTATTCTTTGCTAAAACACTGGTTGTCAGTTGCCCAGATCCACTTCAAATGTGGCTAATCCCTCCAAACACTTATCTTCAGTATTCCTGCAGGAAGCAATGACTCAATGATCCTGTCCATCTGCCATTTTTCAGAACTACCATCTATCTCCATTATTCGAATTACATTTTTAAGGTCCTAATTGAATTATAACTATTTGTCATTAATTCAATAGTTCACATTTGTAACACATTAGAAAATGATATATGTCTTTATGTTTAAAAATTAATGTAGAGTGACTGCTTTTGAAGTAGTTGACCTATTTGAAAAGAAATTATTAAGGTTGTTGGGAAATATAAAAAATCGTGTTTATTTGAGTAAAGCATACTTAATATATATAGTATTTTAAAATATCCATATATCACAAACACTTGAATTTTGGTAAATGCTACGTAGTATAAGAACATTATGGTAGAATGTATTTCAAATCATTTTAATTACAAACTAAGATAGGTAGCAAGTTCACTTTTTAACCTGGGTATGAATTAAATATATTTCAGGAAGTAGAGTCTAGGGGATAAAATGTGTTTTCTTTGCATTTTGCACAAAGTCCAATAAAGAATTCAAGATGGTCATTAAATGTTGACTATGATCTCATTTTAATCTTAGTTTTGATAAGCTTCTGAATTAGACATCCTTTAATGTCCTTTCCATCACTGAAATTGTTACTCTATAATATAGGCTATATATTCATTTCCTCTCCTAGAGAAATGTAAAGCTGATAGTATGTTCTAAAGATGCTCTATTGAATGATGTAACATACATATAATTAATGCTATTATTGAGAAAAAAATCTTAGGTAGGTTTGGATGATTAATCTGTAAGACTTAATACAAGATTAACAGAAGATATGTTAAGACAGTCTCTACTATTTTTGTTTTTTAAATTTTATTTGCAGTAGTACTACAAAATAAATTATGTTGTTGGCATATTGCATTTATTTATAGATATATAAATAGAGAAAACTGGAGCTTAGGCCAGAGGTGTGAAGGTTTAAGTGAGTCACCAGTGAAGGAATGGGGGGCAGAACAGGTGGATTTACTGAAATACACTGCTGAGGGGAGCAGCGGGCAAGACTTGAGAGGTCTGCTGCACCTTATGTGTGTTAGCTCCCTGGCTGGGTGTCTAACTCAGAGTGTGGCAGGAATAGTGCTGATACTTAACCCCAAAGACACCAGGGACATATTATTTTTAAATTCTTTATTTTTTCTTTCTTGACACATACATTCTTACTTGACAAAAGCTGTTATTAGCATAGCTAGAAAACTTCAAATAGATCACAAGTCAATAATAATTAATTAAGCTATTATCTAATTATGCATAATGTTACATAGTAGTAAAGCCAGGGAGAATGAGAAAAGCATATTTAGGTGTTTTAAATTATAAATTAGATATCTCTAAACTTAGTTTGGTCACTTAATTACTGTAAAATATTCTAAAATGATAAAAGATACTTTGCAATAAAGAGGTCATGTCAATTTAAAGTGAAAATATGCCAATGAAACCTTGTATGATTCATTGTCAAATTCATATCAAGTAGGAACTTTAAGATTTCAGGTTGAGGAGGTTTTTTTTTTTTTTTTTAAGTGTGGATAGTTTGGATGGGCAGGAATACTGGATGAAACCTATGAGAACATTTAAAAGCCTTGCTAAAATACAATAAATACATGAAAATAATCACTGGGTTTGGTGAAAATGATAATGTAACAGAGAAATTAGTTGGGTAGAAGAAGAGGTCATAGACAGATACAGAGTTTGAAACACATAGCCATGGAAAATTGGCATCAACCAGTTAGAAGGTAAGAAACGTTATGGAAACCCTATGAGGAAAAAAATCACTTTGCTTATTTTCCCCAAAATGAGTAAAAAAGATACACATATATCAAATATATGAATATATACACATATATCAAATATATGAATATATTCAAATATATGAATTATGTTTTTATATGTCATGCAAAACATGAAATTGAAATCAATACTCTATCAAATTATATAAACTTTCTTAAGTAAAGTTCTTCCTCATAAATTTGTAAACTTTGTAACAAGAAAAGTTAAATTATTTTACTGAAATTTTATTGCTTTGACAACTATTACCTACCTGCATAATTTTGAGAATGTAACCTCAACACCTACATATGTGCACATACTACAATCACACTCCAAAATATCTCCAGTGCCAAGAGACTGTCATCCCCCTTTCTTATCCCATTATTCCCTCCCCAGCACATCTGGTAATCAATACATTTTTCACAGAGTCTACACACTATTTTTCTTATGTTTTGCAAAATTATTTCTTTTGTTAATTTTCTGAAAATGAGTGAATCCATCTCGTAGTCCTTTCAATTTGTGGCTTATTTCACTCTACATTGTCACTTAGCACTCAAGACCATACATTTTGCCCCAGAAGATATTTCATTTTTTAAAAAATAATTGAGTAGTATTCTATTGAGAACTACCCTGTAATTTCTTTACCCAATTGTATGTCAATGGTCATTTATCTTGGTTTTGTGAAATGGCTATTGTGAATATGCTGCTATAATTTTATTTAGTTGATTTTATTGGGGTGTTTTAAAATAGAGATAGAGATAATGACAGTATATCATCACAGAAAGTAAAATTAACAGACTGATTTACAGATCTTTTATAAGAGTTCACAATTTCTGTTTTGTATTCTTAAGTATATTAATTGAACATAGCATGATGGAAAGAAAAAGTATCAATCATGCAAGAGAAGACCATTGACTTATATTTTAATAAATATATCTTTATTGTTATGTGAATTTGAACACAGTAGAAGTTCTTTCACTTTTCAGATTTATATATCTGACAATGTATATCATCATATTGATTTACCTAGCTTCATCTTTTTAATTAATTATTTTTTCATTGTCATTTTTTGTATATTATTTGATTTCTCCTCTTAAATGTTATGCCTATATTTTATGGTTTCATTGTAAATTTTTTGATCAATTTTGAGCTGATTTTGCATATGGTGTGAGAGAGTAATCTAGTTTCATTCTTTTTGCATGTTGCAATTCATGTTTCCCTGCACCATTTATTGAACTTTCCTTATTCCAGTATATATACTGCAATGTCATAGATTAGTTGACCATGTATGTGTGACTATATTTTGGATTTTCAATTTGATTCTATTGATCTAAAAATCTACTTTTTCCCTAATACCATGCTGTTTTTATTATTATTGAGTTCTAGGAGATAATACCTCCATTTCCCCCCCTTTAATCAGAAAATGATTGGTTATTCAGGAATTTTTGTGATTCCATATGAATTTCAATATTGTATCTTATATTTCTTTGAATTATGTCATTGAAAATTTTAAAGGAATTGCTTTGAATATGTGAATTCCTTTGCATAGGATGACTATTATGATAATGTTGATTCCTCTCATCCATTAGCATGGAATATATTTCCTTTTATTTATATCTTCCTCTGTTTCTTTTAACAACTTTTATAGTTTTCATTGTATAGGTCTCTCCCCCCTTGTTTGTAAGATTAATCCCCAGGTATTTAGAATTTTAGGTGCAATTGTAAATGGAATGGTTTTCTTAATTTCTTCCTAGTCAAACTGATTGTTCATAGGAAATATACTAATTTTTTTTGTATATTGATTTTTGTAACCTGCAACTTGAGTGAACTAGTTTATTGATTTAAATTTTTCTGAGGAGTTTTTAGGGTTCTTTCTATATGTCATATATCATCTGCAAAGTGATAGCTTTACGTCTTATTTCCCAGTTTGGATTCATGTTATCTCTTTCTCTTGCTAAATTGCTCTAGCTAGGACTTTTAGTATTGTATTGAAATAGTAGTGAGAATCACCATATTTGTCTTGTTCCAGGAATCAATGAAAAGGCTTTCTGTTTTTCAACATTGAGAATGACACTAGTTCCATGTTTGCCATACATGGCTTTTATTGTGTTAAGATTAGTTCCTTTTATCCCATGTTTTTCAAGGGTCTTCATCATAAATTAATATTGAACTTTATCAAATGCTTTTTCAGCATCTATTGATATGATAATATGGTCTTTATTTTCTTTTTTGTTGATGTGGTGAATTATGTTAATTGATTATCAGATGTGAATTATACTTGTGTCTCTGAAATAAATCCTGCTTGGTCATGAATTTTAATCCTTTTGATGCATTGTTGGATTTAGTTTGCTAAGATTTTATTGAGTTAGCAACCATGTTCAATTGGGGGTATTAATCTGTAGTCTTCCTTTGATACATTGACTTTGTACTTTTTATTAGTGTAATGTTGACCTCACAAAATATATTTGATAGTATCTCTTTTTCAATTTTTTGAATGGGTTTTATTAGGATAAGCATTAGTTCATTTTTGAATGCTTGGTCAAACTCACTTGTGAAACCTTCTAATTTTTAGATTTTTGGTAGGGTTTGATTATTGTTTCAGTTTCCTTATAATTGTTTTGTTTAAGTTTTCTATTTCTTCTTGTTAAAGTCTAGGGTGATTTTAATTCTAAGAATTTGTCTATCTTCTCTAGATTGTTGAACTTGTTTGCATATAAATGTTCATAGTAATATCTATCATCTGGATTTCTGCTGTGTCTCTTGTAATACATCCTTTTCATTTGTGATTTGCTTTGAGTTATCTTCCTATTTTATTTTGTGAGCCTAGCTAGAGGTTTGTCTATTTTGTTCATTTTTTTCAAAGAACCATCTTTTGATTTCATTAATCTTTTGGATTGTCTTTCTTATTTTTATTGCATTTATTTCTGCTTTAATGTTTATTATTTTCTTGATTCTGTTGGATTTTGTTATTTTCTAGTTCTTTGAGTTGGGAAATTAGATTGTTTCTTCGGACATTTTCTTATTTCTTGATGTGGGCCTTCATTGCTATGTACTTTCCTCCTAATATTGTTTTTATCATGTCCCATGTGCTCTGGAAGTAGATATTTTTATTATCATGTGTCTAAAGATATATATATATATAATATATATCTATATATTTCTTTCTTTCTTCCTTTATTTCCACATTAACCTAGTGGTTTTGTAGTACCACGTTGTTCAGTCTCCACATAATAGGGGTTTTTCATGGTTTTTGTCCTTGATTTCTGATTTGGTACTTTTCTCCTAAGAGGAAATACTTGGTATGATTTCAATCTTTATGTACTTGTTAATGTTTTGGCTTGTGACCCAGTATATGGTCAAATCATGCACACTGAGAAAAATATATATTCTGGTTTTGGGTGGGCAATGTCCTATCAATGTCTTTTAGGCTCATGTAGTCTAAAATATTATTTAGGGTAATTTTGTCCTTATTTTTTTTCTGTCTCATCGATCTTCCCATTTGGTGAGAATAGTGTTTTTAAAACAAGTGTTCCATTACACCTGCATTTTCTCTAATGTGCACCTTCACAGATGGTAGTAATTGTCTAATATATTTTGGTGTTCCCTCATCAGTTGAATATATATTGATAAGTGTTATATCTTCCTGGTGTATCATTCCCTTAATCACTGGTCCATCTATGTCTCTTGTCACCTTTTTTAGCCAGAAACCCATTTTACCTTATATAAATATGTATGCCTGTGTTTTGTGTGTGTGTGTGTGTGCAATTTTCTTGAAGAATTGTTTTCCTACCATTTACTTTCAATCTATGTTTATTGTTGAAAATTAGGTTTTTTCCTTGAGGTGCTATAAGATTGAACTAGGTTTTCTAATCCAACATGCTACTCTCTGTATTTTCATTAATTAATTTAGTTCATTAATCTTTAGGGTGATTATTGATATGTGGGAGTCTGTTACTGTCATCTTTTCATTGTTTTGTGTTTCTATTTAATTCTGTGTTTTCTTCTTCATTTATATCCCCCTATAGTTTACATCCTAAAACTCTTTATAATACTACTTGTAAGAGATATTAGAAGTAGCAGATTCCCAAAGATTTTGTCTCAGAAACTCCTTATTTTTCCCTCATGTAGGAAAGAGAACTTCATAGGAAATAGTATTACTGGCTGAAAATACTTTTTGTAGTTTATTATTTTTAAAAAAATGTTGTTAGTTTATTATTTTTAAAAAATATGTTGTTCCCTTCTCCCTTTTCTGTAGTGTTTTTTCAGAGAAGTCTGATTTTAGCCTAATTAGTTTTCCTTTAGAGGTTATTGTTTTCTTCCTCACTGGCAATTTCATTTTTTTTTTTTCTTCATTTTGTACTCTTGAAAGATTTACTAGTATGTGTCTTGCTGTAGATTTCTTTTCATTAAAATAGTTTGGCATGCTTTTAACTTCCTGTATGACTATTAATTTTCTTCAGTTATTACCTTGAATAGTTTTTCAGTTCCCTTATTTTCTCTCTTCTTTTTCTGGAATTCTTATGACTATTTCTTTTCCTTCCCTCATGTTGTCCAGCAATTCTTGAAGTCAGGCATTCTTTTTCTTTAGAATGTATTCCTTTATATTTCTTGGTTTTCTTAATTTCTGTGTCTTCATGATTATTGATTCATTCTTTTATATTGTTAAATTCTATTTCCATGAATTTTTTCCAGTTTTTTTTTGTTTCTCACTAATATACCAAACTGAGTGTTTCTGAATCAGTTCAACCAATTACCTCTAGATAATTTATTTTGCATAGTTTAATCCACTCTAATTTCACTTACTGCAAAATTATGATAATTTTGTAAATAATAGTTTGCTATTGCAAATGATAATTTTCAATATTTTTATAGCTGACTAGTATCCTATTTTTTTGTGTGTGTTTGTGTGTGATCACATCTTAATCTTTTCACCAATCATTGGGCACTTACATAACTTCCATAGCTTGGTTATTGTAAATAGTGGCTATCAAAATATCCAAGGAATGCAAAAATACCAGATCAAAGAGATATGTGCATGCCTGTGTTCATTGTAGTAGTATTTTCAAAACATGGAAACAGTCTAAATATTATTGATGTATCAGCTCATCTATAAAAATAAAGACATCATTATGACAACAAAGGTTTAGAAGTTATTATACTAAGTGAAATAAATCAGATAGAGAAAAACAGATATCATTACTTTTCTCACATATATGGAAAATGAAAAGAAAATAAAAACAAACTTAATTTATGAAAAATAAAATGAGGATAAAGTAAAGGGGTAATTTGCTTGGTGCTAGATGGAAATTAAATTTGGTAGAATTATTCTTATATAAGCCAGAATCCTAAATAATAACATAAAATAATGCTATTTTAATTGAAGTTTAATCAATAAAATAAAATAAACATCTGTCTCAACTAAGACAGGGGTTTAATTATAAAATGGTCATTTTAACAATGTTAATTCTCTAACCGATGAACAGAAAATGCCACTTTATTTTTTTATTTTTTATTCCATTTCTTTCAACAATGTCTTAGAATTTTCAGAGAATAGTTCTTTCACCTCCTTGGTTAAGTCTATTCTGAAGTATTTTATTCATTTTTATACAATTGTAAATATGATTGTTTTCTTCATTTCTCTTTCTCCTAATTTATATGTAGAAACACTGATTTTTTGTACATTTATTTTGTAACTATTGTTTCACTATACTGATTTCAGAAAAATGTTTAGTGCTCTTTAGTGTTTTCTATGCATATTATCATATCATCTGCAAATAGTGAGAGTGTTAATTTTTTTTTTTCAATTTAAACACTTTTTTCTTTTCTCAACTAATTCCTTTTGTTAAATAAAATGTTAAATAAAAGTTGTAAGGTTGAAATCTTTGTATTTTTCCTTACCTTAAAGAAAAAGCTAAAAATTTTCATCATTGCGTATGATGTTAACTGCAGGTTAGTCTTATATGACCTTTATTATTCTGAATGAGGTGCATTACTTCTATACATATTTTATTGACATTTTCATCATAAAAGGATACAAATTCTGCAAAGTCATTTTCATGCCTCTATTGAGATGATCTTATAAATTTTATTTTATTTTTTGTTGATGTCATGTATCATCTTAATTTGTTTACATATTCAGAGACAGTGTTGCATCTCTGTAATAAATCTCACTTGACCACATTGTATGACATTTATGTGTTGTTGAATATAGTTTTGTTGAATATAGTTTCTCATTGAGGATTTTGCAACTATGTTTATCAGAGACACATCATTTTGTCTGATGTCATTTTCTTGTTTTATTATTAAAATAATGTTATCTTCATGAAATAAGTTAGGAACTGATTCTTCTCTTTCAACGTTTTGCAAGTTTGAGAGGGATAGATATCAGATCATTTATTGAAAATGTGGCAAGCTACATATGTCATAGGAAAGTCATATGTTATTTGTGTGTGTGTGATGATAATGTGGGGAGGGAAGCAGGAACCATGTGATTATCATTTATATTTCTTTATATTTAATCTATTCAGATTTTCTCTTTTATCCTAGTACGAATCATTACTATCTAAGAAATTATCCTCTTTTTTTTTTTTGAGATAGGATATAGACATTGAATAGTCTCTAAAGATCTATATGCATGCATACCAATATTTTCCATGCCTCTTGCTTTGAGATCAGATCATATAACTACTTCTTGTCAATCAGTGAGTTGTGAGTAGAGATGATATGTGCTCTTGCTGGGACAAAACAAGCATACAAACAAACAAAAAAACCTTAAGTGGTTTGCAACTCTTTAGATTCTTTTTCCTGACCTTAATGACTGTGGATATCTAGAACTGATATGCCTGAATCACTACATGGGAAATTGGCCCCTAAATCACTTAATAAAACAAATGGCCTTAAAATGTCATCCAGTCCTTATAACATAATGAGGCAAGAGAGATGAAACTTTTTCATGTGTAAATTTACTATGCTTAAGAATTTCTTTTATGACATTAATCTGCTTATTCTGACAAAAGCAAAATTGAATGGAGGAAAAACAGAACATAGATAAAGATACATAATGATAAAATTTATTGAACATGATTCATATGCAAGTCTGTTTTAAGCACATTCATTATATGCAGCAGCCTACCTGCTATAAGGAAGTTTTGTTCTCTCTTAATTTAGAAATGGGAAAATTGAGGCACAGCAAAGTTAGATAATTTGATTTTGTTTTGCTAGTATGTTTTGAACTTGATATTCTTGAGTATATTTTATACATGCTGAATTTGAGATAGAATATACAATATGCATATAGAGAGATATTATTCATGCTTAAGAAATTTAATTTCATGATTCATTAGCATAGAATTGATATTGAATCTATAAACAAAATAAATATATTTAGAAGTATATTAATGCAAAATGAAAACTGAGGTGATGGGAATAATTTTGACAACTAAAAAGACATGCATACAAATATAGTGATGTCTAACAAGGATGAAGAGTGTTTGCCTGGTCCTTTAGATACCCATTCACATTTCTAAAGTCTATGTAAAATGAGCAGTGGAATTGGAGACAATTGCATATAGTTGAACCACCTAAAAGCTGCTATCATTCTGCAGTTATTCACTTATGTGGGAGAGTAAGGCATTTTTCTGTTTCTTCCCTCAATCTGGGTGAACACGAAAAAGTAAAATGTGTACCATTATACTTCAGAACTACAAACCCACTCTTCTGAGGACTTGAGGATAATAATTGTAATCTATTAACTTAAATTTTTAAGTGGGAGAAACTTACAATTGTCTATTTTGACAATATTTGCTTTCCTGTCTTTTGTTATTATTTCTGAGTACTAAGATCTGATAATATTCATTATTGTAAATAAGCTTTCTTTTGCAATATTAATCAACTCTCAGGCATAACCATCTATTTGTCTGACATTTGGAGACCTTATATTTCAAACTCGTAATTTGCAGTATACATATACCCAAATATTTATTTGTATCTTTATGTCTAGTTTGCATTTCTAGTCCTTTCTCTGGAACTCTACAAAATAACCCTAAATATTTCTTCAATCAATATAAACTGAAACCTAAAGCTATTTGTTGTTTAATGTTTCTTAATAATGTTATGAGATTCCTGCAAAGCAAAATATGTTATTATGGAGACAAAATATGTCTAAAAAATAAAGCCTTTAGAATCACAGTCATTTGGTTTTAAACTGGTCCCTGTTACTTATTTATATGTAATCTTTAAAATTCTGAGACTTAATTTTCTTATTTTAAATTGGTGATAACTGAGGCTACTTTAGCTCTTGTTAATACAGACACACTTCAGAGACATTGTGGTTTCAGTTTCAGATGATCACAATAAAGCATTGTTGCAATAAAATGAGTCACATATTTGCTTTTTGCTTCCTAATACATATAAAGATTATGGTTATGTTATACTGTAGTCTATTAAGTGAAATAGAGAATTATGTAAAACAGTGGATAAATCAATTAAACACCATTATCCATCCATCGGGTAAATGAAGATTGTTCATGCTTTTGTGTTCTTACCCTCTGGTTATCACCTGAAGCCTTGAATGCAGGAGGCACTTGTGAATATGGGTTTGGAGTATGCATGCCTTTTGATAGACCCCTGGAGAATGGTATGGACAAGCATAAGTGGGAACACCTGAGTTGAGATACTGAGCACATAAGGGTAAGTGTCACAGAGGATGGGGTGCAGCAGAGGATGGTGTGGCAGAGTGCATTAGAGAGCGGCAGAAAATAGCTGCAAGAAGAAAGATCTTATAGATTAGCAAGTGTGCTCAAATTGCTGTCATACTTCTGACTTATTCCCCCTCTCTACTATTAGAAAACATGTGGAGATGATTCCAAGGGCTCCAAGTTTCTCTTTTAAACTGCCTGAACTGACAGGAAACCTACCTGACTGTGATGTTTGCAGAAAGCCATCATCTGAGACTCCAGTAAATCATAATCTTTTTCCGTTTTAGGGTCTTTCATGGCTGTTGACTGGTCAGAGTAGTAGTTGCTGAAGGTTAGGGCAGCTGTGTTTATTTCTTGAAATAAGAAAATAATGAAGTTTGCCACAGCAATTGACTCTTCATTTCATGAATGATTCTTTGTTATAGCATACAATACTGTTTGCACAAAGTTACTTCCAAATTGTAGTAAATTTTCTCAAACCCTATAGCTGCTTTATCAACTATGTTACTACAATATTCTAAATCATTTATTGTCCTTTCAACAAAGTTCATGGTATCTTCATAAGAAGTAGATTCTGATAAATCACTTTCTTTGATCTTCCATAAGAAACAATTCCTCATCTGTTAATTTTGATCATGAGATTGCACTCATTGAGTCGCATCTTCAGGTTTTACATCTAATTCACCTTTTTTTTTATTCTTTGGCCACACTTGCAGTGGTTTTCTTCACTTGTCTTCAATTCCTTAAAGTCATCTATGAGGTTTGGTATCAACGTCTCCCAAATTTGAAATTAATGTTTATACACAGACCATCCTCCCATTCAGGGATGTTCTTAATGACAGGCAAAATAGATTTAAAATTTTTAATTTAAAATTTTTTTAATTTAATTTGATTTAAAGAAAGGTAACATCACTACTTTGACCAAATCCACCAGAGGAATCATTTCAAATGTATTTATTAGATAATAGTAGTTAAAAGTCAAAATTACTCCTTCATCTTTGGGCTGCAAAGAACAAATATAGCATAAACAGGCAAAAAAAGAACATTCATTTACTTTTACATTTCTATCAGAACTCTTGGTTAACCAGGTACATTATACATTGTGGCTGGTTTTGTTTTTTATTCAGGCCACTGAAACTTTATCCATATCAGTTATAAGGTTATCCTGCTTGTTTATTATTGTGTGTTCACTGGAGTAGTGGTTGTATTACTTTCAAGAACTTTCCCTTTGCATTCACAACTTTGCTAACTGGTCATTGCAAGAGTTCTATCCTTTAGATTATCTTAAATTTGAACATACTTTCCTCCCTAAGTTTAATCAAGTCTAGCTTTTGATACAAAGTGAAAGACACATACATGTGGCTATTTCTTTCACTGGAACATTTAGAGATTATTGTAAAGTAATTCACTAGCTTAATTTCAGTTGTGGTATCTCTGGGAACAGGGAGGCTGAAGGAGAGGTTAAATATAATAGAAAACACCAGTGGGTGTGTAGTTAGTAAATATCAACATTTATCAATTACAAGTTGATCACCTTTATTAGGCATGGTTTGTGGCACCCCTAAAATTATAATAATGATATCAACATTCAGTGATCACTGATCACCACTATATAACACATATAATAATAATTTGAAAAACTTGAAATATTGTGAGAATTACCATAATAGAGCACCAAGACAAAAAGTGAGCACTTGCTGTTGGAAATAATGCACCCATAGATTTAATCAACACAAGATTGCCACAAATCTCCGATCTGCAAAAAAAATGCAATATATGTGAAGTGTAATAAAACAAAGCACTTAAAAAAAAGTTATTCCTGTGTATAGCGACTGTTTAGCTTGCTATCTATGAAAGCTAGTACATTTCTCATTGTTTTTTTAATGACTGTTATTACCAAACCACAGATTAGGCCTAGTAGGACCTTTTTCAAAATCTTGTTTAATTGCAAATTTTTGACAGTTTCCATTCAAATTTAATTCATTTTACTTAAATTTGTTCCATAATCAGATGTAATTATAAATATGATCTTTATTTTTATATTGTGGTAATGCTGGTTTATAGCATCGTATATGGTTCAAATGTATAGGATCTCCCCTTTGAGGTGTTGCTACCATCCCATATTGCTACACCAAAATACCCATAGTCCTCTATCATAGTGCATTGCATTCCCTCCCCATTTTACATCCTCCCTAGCCCCTTCCTCTCTGGTAGTTTCAAATCTGTAGCCAGATGTCCAGAGTCTGTTATTGGTTTGACTTTGTCTGACACATTGTTTTATTTCGCTATATTCCATGTATTAGTGATATCATTAGGTCTCAGTCTTTTTCCTTCTGATTTCACTTATCATAAACCATTCCATTTCCAGCCCTGTTTTCTCAAATGGGAAGAATTTATCTTTTTATAGCTGATTGATTTTCCATGATGTATATATACCATAGCTTCCTGATCCATTCATTTGATTTTTGTCATAACAGACTTCAGTAATGTCTCAATGGACTCATCTCCAGCAAGAAGAAAAACAAAACAGAATGTAAAAGGAGAAAGTATTTGCACAACACAGATCCATTAGGGGGGTGATGTCCAAGATCCACAAAGAACTAAACAAAAAGAAAAAAAAGTACCTAATCAAAAATAAAATAAATAAATAAAGGTGCAGAAAACTTAGGCACTTTTCCAAAGTTTTCCAAAGTTCTAAGGTTTTAAGTTTTTTTTTTTTTTAATTTTACTTTACTATTTCATTAACCCTATAGTCATCCAATAGCTTGTTATTTAGTGTCCTAATATTTGAGGGTCCCCTCTTTCTTTCTGTGAATGATTTTAAATTATATAACATACTTAATATGACTTCAAGTTTGAAGAATTTATTGACATTTGTTTTGTAACACAATACATGGATTGTCCTGGAATGTGTTCCATATACATTTGGGAAGAATGTGTAGTTAGCTTTTGGGAAATTGGAGTAATCTATACATGTGATCTAATTCTTCATTAAGACTTTTATTTTCTTAATGACTTTCCTTCAGATTGTCAAGTTTTGAAATGCACTATGACTATTAATTCCTGTCATTTTCAATTTTGTGTTTGCTAATAGTTGTTTTGCATATTTTGATGTTTTTCAGTCTGGGGAGGGGGGGCAATATATATGTATATATATTATTTTCCTTTAATAATTGTGATTTCCTTTTCTGTCTCTTCTTATCATTTTAACTAAAAGACTATTTTTACCTGATGTAAACATCAACATATCTAATTTTTTAGGGCACCATTTTCTTGTAGGATTGCTTCCCAACCATTTACTTTGAGCACAGGTTTTTATTTTGATTTCAGCTATGTCTGTAGGAAACAGGAGCAAATTACATTGTGGTGTCTCATCCAACTGCCCATTCTGTGACTTTTTAATTGGTGACTTTAAGTGGGAAATTATTGATATTATAGTATTATTGTCATTTTACTATATGTTTCCCTTTTTGCAGTTTATTTCTGTTCTTTTGTTATTTTCTTGTATTTTTCAAAACTAGCTTTTGTATAGTGTTTGGAATCTGCTTTTATCTACTTCTTTTCATCTAGGTATTTTATTCTGAAGTTGCAAATTGGTTTAATTATAACCTTCTGTGCTTCTAACTTACCTTTAATTGAAAGCAAGTTAATCTTAAACTCCTTTTATAATTCCCCATTTTTCAGTCTCTGTTATATTTTTTAGTATTGGATTACTGTTGCTTTTATCAATGATAGGTTTCTTTTGTTGCAAGGAAGGTTAAAGCAGATTAATGACTTCAACTACTGTTTGTATGTATAAAAATTTTATCCTTCAATTTTGAGTTTAGTTTTTGGTGGGTGGAGTATTTTGGTTTGATTTTTTTTCTTTTAGCATGTAGAAAATACCATGGCCTTCCTTCTAATCTTTAACATTTGTGTTGAGAAATCTGCTGGTAGTTTTATAACTATTTTTAATATGTGACACTTCACTTTTATCTGGCTGCTTTTAAGATTTTTTCCCATTATCTTTAATGTTTGTTACTTTTAATTACAATATACCCTGAAGAACATCTGTTTGGGGTAATTTGGTTTGGAATTCCATGAGGTTCCTGCATCTGAATATGTTTCCTTTCTTAATTTGGTAAAGTTTTCAAACACTATTTCCTCAAATAAAATGTCCCCCCTCTTATCTTACTCTTCTTCTGGAACCCCTGTGATGCACATATTATTTCTCTCGGTAATATGCCATCAGTCTCTTATGGTGTCTTCTTTTTTCTTATTTTTTTTCCGTTTATTTTTTGTATATTTCATTATCCTATCTTCAATTTCACTTATTTATTCATTTTCTTCATTGAGTCTTTTATTTTGTGTGTGTATACATATATTAATTCAAGTATTGCCTTTTATTTTTGTAAATTGAATTTTTTTCATATTTTTTAATTCTTACTGTATTTCAGTAAAAATCCATTATTTTCCTTAATTTCAGTACTATTATTAAGATGGTTGTTCTGAAGCCTTCTGTGGTTGTTTGATAAATTTTGTTGCATTAGAGAGTTTATGCAAGCTTTTGTTATGATAAATCTACTGGAGTGAATTATTTTTGCTCATTCTGTTTGATGCTCTGTGATTGCATGGTATGACCTAAACTGCTTTTCTTCTCAGTTCTCTTATGATTTTTCTTGCTTTAGTATTGCAGGCTCTGTATGTTGGTCCTGGATCTGTGCTTTTTAGTCTTGGATTGATTGAAAAGTTTATACCAACCTGGATAACTAAACTATGAGAACCAGCACACGGTGATTATTCAAGAACTCATTCCACAGGTTGTGACTTGGATATCTAGAGAATATGGAGACCACTGCAGTAGATTATTAAAAGTAAAGAGTATTAAGAGTAAATCTCTTCCTTGGTTTTTCAGTTCCTTGAGCTAAGGGTTATATCTGCAATCACTGTTTAATCAAGAGTGATCAAGGCAGGACACTAGTGTTGTTTCCTCAGTAACACAAAACTTCAATCAACCCTTCAGTTGCAGCCTAGTACTGATTGCAGCAATTTTCATGAACAGAATCTTTTCCCTGCAGCTCTGGCACTCACAGAGTGGCCAGAAGGTTATGGTTATCAGACATAGGCAGGTACTGCAAGAAGTTTCAATTTATGTAGTAATTAAGATAGCAAAATGCCTATTAAACTTAATAAGACTACTGTTGCTTCTTGATGCCACCAAGCTGGCTACTGGCAGCCCCAAATACCATCAATTCAGAGCCTGTCTAGCAGTCAGTGTTCCTTATAGAAGGCAACACTTGCCCTGCTGTGGCACTCTAGGAGCCCAAGGAATTCCTAGGAGTCTAGCTTATGATTGAGATTATTCCTTTTGGGATTACCAAACTAGTGACCTGCAGCTTCAGTTTACCAACTGAGACCTGCATAAGGGCTAATGTTCTCTTGGAGAGGGCAGGTAGCATGTAAGTAGTGGTTGCAGGTCTATAATAAGCAGGGAGTAGAAGGAAAGTCTTAGGTGTGAGAAAGGGTCGTGTCCTTTGGGAATGCTCATTTAGTCAATAGCAACCTAAAGTATGCCATTCAACTCCTGCCAGACCCATGATGTTCCTTATATTAGCAACCCACTAGGAACCCAGGGAAATCCTGGAAGTCCAGGTCATGAACGGGCAAGTGTTTTTTAAAGAATGTCCAGTAGGTATAAGTAGCTTCAGGTAACTCAGATTTGTGTCTGCCCAACCACCAGTTTTCTTTAAGGTTAGCGGAACTCACACAATTGTAGTGGGCCAGAACTGATGAGGGTAAGTCAGACTTTGTAGCTGGTAGTGTGACTTAGCAGCTGGGAATTAGGTTCTGTGCCTTTCTTCGGGCGGGGAGAGATCCACTCCACACTGGGGGCAATGAAAATTCCCAGGGATTCATTCTAAAGACCAATCCCAGATTCAGGAGGAAGGATGTGGGCATCACTGCCTCCATGAAATATTCTAGAGACATGTACTCCTAGAATCTAGACCCTCCTCTGACTGTTCTCTGCTCTGTACTCAACCAGTGGTGGTGGTTGTGGTAGCAGAGATAGGCTGCTGCTGTGCATTTCACTTTTCCTCTTGTGACTCTTGCCAGAAATGGCAACCTTCAAAAATGCAGAGGTCTGTGTAATCAGGAATTTTCAGATGATATAAGTTTGTATGAGATATATGCTATTTTAAATTGTTTTCTGAATAATATTTGGAAGATATTTTCTTGACTCATCTTACTCTGTCATGTTCTCTGGGTATGTCTCTGCATCTTCTTTGTCTACTTATCTATTGATGAACCTAGGTTACTGCCAACATTTGACTACTTTGAGTAGAAAAAGTATATATGGCCACATCCCTTACAGGTAAGAGAGTATAGAAACCTGCAGCTGCTCTCTCTTGTCCCTTAGCTATAAGATCATAAGAGTGTTTCACATAGTGATTTTAATGTCATGTTACATTGTATTATTTTCCATCAAGCATCCCTATCTTTGAAAGTCTTATTATCTTTGGTACTATGAGATTATTTTTTAAAATTAGACCTTGTTATTATTGCATATGGTATATTATTAAGACATAAATTCTTAGATATAAAAAGAATTTAATAAAAATCATTATTGCTGACAATTGATAATGGATATATTACTCAACTGATGAAAATACCAACTAACCTTTTCTTTTTTTTAAGATTTATTTATTTATACATACAAGAATTGTATAAATAAGCTCTTTATTTATAAAGAGGATTCACCAGAGAGGATTCACCAGAGACAGAGTGGGGAGCAGGACAGGCATTGAAACACACTGCTGAGTGGAGCAGCGGATGAGGCAGGAGAGGTCTGCTGCACTATGTGGGTCCCCTCCCTGGCTGGCAGCAGGGATCAAATTCATGCTGCAGTGGCTGCAGTTTGCTTCATATTGCATTGCTTAATCCACTTCATCACCAGGGAGGCCCCCAACTAACCTTTTCATAGGAAAACCATTCCTTCCATGAAAATTCAAAATAAGCACAAAAGCTATATATTTAAAGTATTTTTTCTGTTGAACTGTTGAACCACATTATTGGTCTTTGACTCTTTTTTTTTTTTTGACAAGTGGGAGATTAGAATTATTGATTATAGATGTCATTAATTGCAAATTTATAAATGTGTGATAGCTCAATAGCACAAAACTGACTTTCTATAAAATTACCTTTCATTAAACTGGCATACAACAGTCTATTTTAGAGGAATGGCTGCCATTTTTCTTTTAAAAATATAATTTCATTGTATATTTGTTGTGCATGAAAATTTAATATGACAAAAATTGGAAGAATAAAGGAAAATTGATCTCCAAGATATACTTATAAAATACTATTCTTTGATAATGTAAAATATTATAAAACATGGTGTATGATTTAATATTTTAGTCACTATTATTTTATATTTATAGAATAAAAATTAATTTTTCTATACTTTATTAGATTTTCTGGGCTGTAATTTTTCTTACAATATCTATCTTGGTGTTTTAGTAATATGCCTATATGATAAGCAAAATACAAAACTTCAACTGAAACTACACAATTGGGTCCATGCTTTCTGAGGTGCTTTGTATACGTCAGTTGGTCTTGATCTTTTTTTTTTAAAGATCTATTTATTTATGCATATAAGAACTGGGCTACAGGTCAGAGGTGCAGGGGGTGAGAGCATAACAGGCAGATCAACTGAAACACGCTGCTGATGGCAACAGCAGGCAGGACAGGAGAAGTCTGCTCTGCTCATTGGCCAGGGATAAAATTCATGCTGCAGTGTTTGTGGATAGCTTCATAAGTCTCATAGTGCTGAGACTTAACTCCTTGCACCACTAAGGAGGCCCATGTTGATCTGGACACAGAGAACTTAGGTCACTCAAGGAAGAGTATAATTGGAACTTCTGCCTACTCTTTCTAGATTTGGGATACTTTGTTATTGAGACAACTTTTGTCCATGATATATTTTCTTACTTTAATGGAGTAGCCTGTTCCTGAAAGAAACGATGGAGTTTAAGCATTGTCATTTTGCTTCTTATGAATTATTTTTACTTTTTATTCATTTTAGTTTACAACACTATTTAGTTACAATATTTTTTACAATATTGTATGTGATTTAGTGATATAAGTTCATACCTCCTCAGATATATATATCACCACACCACACCTACCACCAAAACATCAACAGTCCATTACCATAAACACTGAATTTAGTTTACTGTAAGAACCCACATTCTTTTCGGGCTAAAGTCCTGAAAACAGTTAGAGGGTTCCGAAGTCTCTTGAAATTGAGGGGTAATACAATTCTGTGTTTATTCATTTATTTTACATTCATGTTAATTTTTTCAGAATATAGGAATTGTTTCCTCAGGAACAATCACCAGTCACCACCAACAAATAGTCCACCGTCCTCCACCACATTCTCCTCTCTCCATGTTCTTCACTTTTATCCTGCTTCTTTCCCTCCCCTCCTGAGTTCTCAGATCCATGGTATGCTTTCAAATGTACTCAAAAGACTAAAAATAGATTTACCATATGATCCAGCAATTCCACTGTTATGTATCTATCCAAAGAGCTCAAAAACACTAATACAAAATGAAACCTACACTCCTGTGGTTATAGCAGTAAAAATCTCTGTTTAAATTTTGCTTATATCCTGAATGATCCTTGAATTGTATCATAGGGGAGCAAAAAGCAAAATGTATACTTTAAGGAAATAAAAAAATGATATTTGAGCTGCTGTGGTTGTGTGCAGTTCAAATTGAAATTACCTTTTGATTTTAACCAAGTTGAAATTCTGCTTAATCAGTAACAACTATAAAATCAGCACTATTCAGAGGAAAATAACTCTTTTTATATTTCACAGTATAAGATCACAATCATCAGGGCATAAAACAGTGGCATACTGTACTTTATTCTATAAACAAAAAGTCAGAAAAATATGACCTATTTTTCAAAAGGAAAAAATAATCAATGTAAGTCTACCTCCAGCTGACCCAGATGTTGGAATTAAAAAACAAGCAACTATTTTATAAAAATGTCATGAGGCAAAGAAAATGTGATTGCAATAAATGAATGAAAGAGAATGCTTCATCAGAAAAAAATTGAATATTTTTTTATTAAAAGATTTTATAATTTACATATACTTGCCATTAATTGTAATCTCCATGTATTCCCCATCACCATCTCACCAGTGCTCCATCACCTCAGTCCCTCGTGCTCCCATCTTCCCTCAACCCTCCCCCTCCCCTCCCCACCAGGTGT
>JAGFMF010011402.1:2081721-2115884 GCA_019455555.1 Galemys pyrenaicus
GGTAAGACCTGGAAACAACCTAAATGCCCAAAAACAGATGAGTGGATCGGGAAGCTGTGGTACATATACACGATGGAATACTACTCAGCAATCAAAAATTGAATATTTAAAGTATCTTGTGAGAATAGCAGAACTGATAAACCATAATAATTTGAATAAATTATTTTACACTTTAATGTGTATTTTTCATCTATAAAATTTGCAATCCTACAAAATCTCTATCTTCTTACAATCATGTGTGTATGTGTGTGGGAATCAGGTTTATTGTCATTTAGAGAACTCCATTATATTAATGTTTTCATATTACGGTTTGATCACCACTTTGCTATTATTAACTTTGCAAAAGTCACAACAAAACTGGAGGAAGCCTTGGATTGAGAAGCATCGTATTTTACAACTAGCAGTTCCAGGTGTCCATTAATGACATTTAACTGTCTTATAGTTGCAATCCTAGTTTAGTCCATCTCTCAGGTTATAACAAGCCAAGTCAATCTTCACTTCTGTAAGACAAATATTTGCAATTAAAATAATAATGGAATGAAAATAAAAATAAATGGTACAATTCTTCATATTTATTTTCAGGTAAATATTTATTTTGCCAAATCAATTTAAAAATAATTCCCTATTCCAAATTCCAACTCAAATATCAAATGTGTAATTCTGTGTACGGATGGTAATCTAGCACAACATACTTAAAAACATTGTGAAAAGTTTGCTATTAATGTGAATTGAACAAATCAATTTGGACAAGAAATCATGTGCATTTAAAGTTCAGAGCTAAAAATTATTTTAAATGTGCTCTGAACAGTCAGTTTGTGATAAGATATAACCTAAATTTAACACAGTGGTGGATCACCTCATGATGAACTGAATCACTTGAAGCCATAAAACCTAGGGTATTGCTTTTATATTTTTCTTCACCACAGTGCAGCATGGAGACATAATTAAGGAATTCAAAATAAAGTAGTTTACTAAGACCTGTGGTGAAAATGACTATATTTTCATTGACGATTTGTTTGTTTTGGTTGCTATTACTAATCTCTATCTTTTCCCCCACTTTACTTGCTTCTATACAATTTCTTTTTCAACTCAAACACGAAACATAATTTTCTGCTTCAGTAAGTCCAGCATACCATTTTACTTGAATGTGTTTAATCTTTTCGGTTACTTCTATTCTCCAAGGTCCATTCATTCCCATGCCTACATCTCTTTAAATGATGGTGTACAGTGCCTTTCATCTTGTCAAAGAATACTTTCAGTTTTTAGCCAAAATGCATTTTCATTCAAGTCAGTAAAATGGCTTTTAGAATCCATATATTTAAACTATAGTGCAAACATGCTTAATTTGCAGAGAATATCTAAAAATATTTTTAAAAACTCATATTTTCTCCATCTAATAAAACATAAGTTATATATAATCTTGATTGATATTCTCATTCTATTCAGAAAATGTACTTTTTTGATGTTAAATATTCACTGTTTTCAGTGATCATGTTATTCTGGCAGATGAGATAAAGGTATATGTAATGAATAATAAAAAAAAAGAAATAATGGAATTACCTCCCTTTTTGACATTATATCCAAAATAATTAAATCAATCAAAAAGAATGAAAATCTGAACTTGGTACACATATATGATGAATAACATTTTGCAGAGCTAAGTAACACCTCTCAAGTCTATTTTTTTCATGAGATCTTATATTTTATAGCAACTGTTTTATTATACATGAAAGAAAAGTGGGAGTATTAACTGGATAGTACAGAGGATGGTTTTGAGATTCATCTGTGAAATGAGTGTTTCATGATGCATGAGAAAAAAAAGCTCAGAAGAAACATCTAAGAATTGATGCACTGAAGACTGATAAGGATGTTGTTCTTTCTAAACACTATACCATGTGGTAACAAAGTTATTGAGTATTTGGGTAAAATAACATATTTTCCAAATACTAATTTAAAGTAAACACATGCTACTATTGTATTTTTCTGAATATATGTTACTCTCTAATGTCAAACAATAAAATATACTTAATGCAAAAAAGATAAACTTATTTATTCATTAATATTTAGATTAACCACTACTTTGAAAAAATGTAAAGGATGTTTCTGTTGTTGGACCTCCCAGGTGGCACAACGGGTTAAGTCACAGCACTATGAAACTATCAACAGCCACTGCAGCACAGGTAACCCACATGGCACAGCTGACCTCTCCTATGTAGTTCACTGCTCCCCTCAACTGTGTTCTTCAGTCAATCTGCCTATCTGCTCCTCCCTCTGTCTCTGGTGAATCTTCCCCTCTGCACGTCTGGCCTGTACCCCCATGTCTTGTATGCATAAATAAGTAAGTCTTTAAAAAATAATATTTTTGTTCTCATTTTGAGACAGTGTTTTAAAAAATATTAATGGTGTGGATTCCAGAAAAACAGTGAAATTAGAGGCTCCACTTTCCTCACAGACCACCAATTTAACAGTTACTTTGGTAGTATTGTTTCCCTTTATAAGAAATCAGAAATGTGTTGAGATATTCCTGTATAATGGGTAAATAAGAAAAATAAGAAACATAAATGTTCTTTAGCTTATGCCAGTCCAATTGTTTTTCTTTTTTTCACCTTCATATCACTTATTCAAACTAACTTTTAACATGGTATGTAGGTACAGAAATAATTATTTCAGGTCTGAAAAACAAGATCACTTTAACACACCCAAATCATCAGAAATTATCCAAGTATCTATTATTCCTGTCACAACACATTTAATTTAAGAAGAAAACGTGACTTTAAACCAAATATTATAATCTTCTAAGATGTTTTCACACATATATATATACAATTATAGGAGATAATATGAAATGTGAAAACAAAAATAATGGTTTAGGAAATCTGCATTTGGGAAAATTTTACTTTTCTTTATCATCTCAAAGTTTTCTGATTTATCACATTAACTTTTTAAAATCTTTATTTAGTAAAATTCCTACTTAAACTTTCCAAATTTTGATTGACTTTGCTATAGTAGGCTGATTCTTAAAAATACATTGTTATTTTAGAAGATAACATATGTTAAAAAATGTGGTTTTGGCTTTTAGTTGAATGATAATTATAAATATAATTATATTTATAATTATAAATATCTATAAATATCTAATTATATTTATAATTATAAATATCTATGATACTTATGTATAATATGACATTTTAAATGTCTTCTTTTATTCTCTATTCTTGATGAAACTTTTATTTCTAAGAAAGGGTATACAATATGGGTACACCAGTATTTTAGGCTTATTGCAACAGATACATTTCTTCACAGAATGGCATTAAATTTCTTGAAATAATAAAGCAATTACTATTAACAAATAAAAAAGTGCTACTAATGTAGGATTGTTTTAACATTAACAAAAACAAAACTAAGCAAATAAACAAACAAAAATCCTTCAGATGTTTATCCTTCTGAATAGCAAACCCTGAAACAAATCTTGAAAAATTTAATTCAAAAATTTAAGGAAACATTTATCATGATGAATTAGGATTGATTTCAGAGTCTTAAGGATGTTTGACATACCAAAAACTATTAGCAGCAAGTGAACCAGCAAATGAAGTAAAATGTAAAAATTACATCATAATGTATCAATAGATGTTGAAAAAGCATTTAATAAGATTCAACAGCCAATTATACTTAAAATCATAACAAAATGAGACTTAACACGAGATATAGATTAGTGAAACTTCCAAGAACTAGAGACAGCATGGAATGGGAGGGATGGGAGAGGGACAGGGGTCTAGATTTCAATCTAGAAATCTGCGTCAAAACAGGGAGGGATGATTAAGAGTTATGTGGTGATGATTCATGAGTGATATGCTGGTGAGAGAAATATCAGGACTCTAATGACACAAGAATAAAGTAATTAATTAATTAAAAGAGAAAAATAAAATGGAAAGATAAATAAATATTTAAATTAAACTATCAGAGCTTAGTTTTACAAACCAAAAATACAGAGATAAAGCAAAAACTGCTTTACTCATATCACATTAACTAGACTTTCAACTAAAAAAGATAATCAGAGACAAAGATAGACATATATAGTAATCAAGTGAACAATTAACCCAGAAGACATAACTCTTATTAATATTTATGCACTAAACAAAGGGGCACCTATTTATATAAAGCAGCTATTAACAGACCTAAAACAGCAATTATTGTTGGAAACCTCGCCAAACTACATATCTGGAGGGACATATCAGCTAGACAGAAAAATTAACCTTAAATAGACCTTAAAAATTAACCAGAAAAAAATACCTTAAATAATGTATTGGACCAGATGTATTTACTGGATATTTAAATATCATTCCATCACAAAAGATAGGACTATCTTTTCTTCTAAAGTGAAATTGTTAACATTCTCAAAAATAAATCACAAAATATGTCTCAAAATGTATATGAAAATAGAAATAATACTGAGCATGTTTACCTACCACAATAGCACAAACCTAGAAATTGATAATAAAACAAAATACTCTATTAAATGAGAGATACTATTTGTAAACCAAACATCAGACAAAGGATTGAAATCAAAGACCTACCAATTGGTCATACAGTTTGACAAAAAGAAAACAACCCAATCAAAAAATGGCCAGAAGAGTTCAAAAGACTAAAAATGGATCTGACATATTATGCAACAATTCCACCATTAGTTATCAAATATTACAAAGTTGGGGAAGCAAATGATGTGACTGGTTGTTCCTTACCTGTGCACTTACACCTGCATTTGTAGGGCTTAACTCAGTCTCAGGTTTCAACAAGAGCAGGATTTATTTACAAATGGAAGAGAAAACTAGCAAAGTTGGGAAAGAAAAAAGAGGTTGAGTCAGAACCAGTAGCCATGGTAAGGCTGTGATTTAAGTCATACATCAGATGCTAAGTTCTCAAATGTCAAAGGTTTCTGTGAAGATCTCTCCAGAGATAGCACCACAAGAGTCAGCAACAGCAATTAGAAGAATGGGTCAGGCAACGCTAGGTGCCAGAATGGTCAGTATCAGGAGGCAGTGCCAAAGTGACAGAGCCAGGAACCAGTGTTTCAGCTCTAAGAGATAATGGGTATAAGACAACAGCAAACAGCTCTTTTAGAAACATCAAATGCATCATTCAACAGGTGATATCACAGGCAGAGCTGGAAGTCAGGTATGAGAAGGAGTGACACCAGAGGATAGGGACCAGTATTACACTCCACAAATGTCTTTCTGGGAGAGATAATCTGAATGCAATTATCTGACCAACTGACTTGACACTGCCTAATATATTTTTCAGCATGCCTGCTTTTCCTTGATTGGTACCTGCAGATACTTTAATCACACCAGTTTATTTACAAACCCAACTATTTGATTGGTGCTAGTCAAATTGCATCAGGGTATCCAATTAGACTTATACTGAGAGTAGGCTTCAAAACTGAACACTAGAAGTCATGGTGGTGGTAGTGGGGGGAGGTGGATTCATGCTCCAATCTCAGCTGTTACTGTCAAATTATTAACAAGGGTGAAAGCAATGGTACTTTATTTTAAAAAAAAAATTAATTAATTAAAACATGAAGAATCTTGAAATAAACCAATAATTGTGGAGAGTTAACAAAATGTTTTTGAACAACTCATAGATCAAGAAAGAAACAAAAAATATTTTAGGCTAATGAAATGGATGGAGACATACATCTCAACAAAAAGAAAACAAAGAACCCAATAAAAAAATGGGCAGAAGAAGACTTCAAAAGGCTAAAATGGATCTTCCATATGATGTACCAGTTACCTTTTGTTTAGTATCTTTATATTCCACATATAAGTGTAACCATCCAATATTTATCATTTTCCTTCTGATTTCACTTTTTTTAATATGAATTATTTTCATTTAATACAGCTTTCTGTACTAAAATATTGTCTCATACTTTTAATTTTGCCTATAGATTATTTCAAAATGTGCTATAGCAGCTCTTTGTGTTTAGGGATTTCCCTATTGTCTTTTTATTATTGATAAATATTTTCTATTTTTTTTATTTTGTGGTTCTTTTGTTTGATGCATACACATACAGAATCACTTTTACTTCCTGTTGGATTGATTGGTTAATAATTATGAACAGATCTTCATCTATAATAACTTTCTCTCTGAAATTATGAGATGTTAACAATTATTTCTGTATATTTTGATTGTTTGTATGTTACATATTTATCTGTGATTTTCGCTTTCAGTCAACTCTGTCACTGAATCTGAAGTGAGTTTGTTATTAAAAGTATATAGTTGAGGTATACTTTAAAAATACACACCAATCTCCCACTTTTTACTAATATATTTAATATGTCTAAGTTAATTACAGAAGTTAAAACTTAAGTTTGCCAATATATTATTATTTGTTTTCTGATATATTATTATTTGTTTTCTGATCCTCATTCTGCTGCTCTTTTCTTGTCTTTCTGCATCTATTTAAATAATTCTATTTTGATTTACTTTTAGTATTTTTAAAAACATCTCTCAATAGTTATTAAGATATGTATGTATCATAAATATATAAACATATATGTTTATAACATCTACTGGTTATTAATGTCATACTTTATGAGTTTACCTACCTCCATTTTGATCCTCATTCCTTCTTCCACTTAAATATAATTTTCTTCATATTTTATATTTCTTGATATTCAGTCTTTATTCTGTTTTTGTCTCAATCATCCAATATATTCAATAAAACTTATAAGAATGGGGGTCATATGTTTATGCACACAAATAACTGTTCTTTCCATTGCTCTTTCTCTCTTGGATGCTCCAAGGTTTCTCTTTTTATTATTTTATTTTTGCTCTAATATTTTCATATAATACATTTAATAGTATGCCTGCTAGCAATTTCTTTTTAGTTTTTATAATCTAAGGAGCCCTTTATTTCCCACTCATTTTTGAAAGATATTTATAATGGCAATGGAATTCACAGTTGACCTTTCTTTTTCATCAACTGAAAAATGTTATACTCTTTCCTCTGACCTCTGTGGTTTCAAATGAGAAGCCTAAATTAATGTTTCTCTATAGGGAACATTTCCAATCATATTTCTTCTAGAACTCTTTCAATTCCAATGTCTTCTTTCTTTCTGGAGCTCTGACTATTCACATGTTAGCATCCTATAGATATAAGTATCTGTTCAATATTTTCATGTTCTTTTTTTGTTGTTTATAGTAGGTCAATACTTTTCTTGTCCTTCAGTTCAATGATTCTATCATCTGTCTCCATCCTTTGTCATTATCTTTTCTATCATTGAAAGCATACAACAGGGTTTTGTCAGTGTGTCATTTATTATGTGTTTTACATTTGTCCTTTAAAATTTTCTATCTCTTTAGTGGGGCTTTTAAAAATTCATTTCAAGAGAATTTGCAATTGATTGCTGAAGAAATTTTATGATTTTTAAAAATTTTCTTTACAACTCAAGTTGTGAAGTTCTTTTATTTATTTGTTTTGTGTGTGTGTGTGTGTGTGTGTGTGCGCCAGTTGATTTTTGCATTGTATTCTGGATATTTTTTCTCTTATGTTAATATTCTTTGGGTCTTAATTTTTTTTTATTTTAGTAATCAATCACCTTATTTATATTTAGTAATTGGTTTCCAATCCATGTTTAAATGCTGTTGTTCTAAATACAGTTTATTTTCAGAGCCTTATTAGTGTTATTTTGGTTTGATTTATTTGGTCTTTCTGGGGTTTCTACCAGTCCTTGCTGCCTCACATAGCCACTTCAACAAATGCATTGCTACATGCTTTTACAATGTAATTCTTATTGGGTAGGGACTTAACTGTAGTGAATGTCCCCATTCAATCCCTGTTACTTCTTCATCACATTGACTGGTACACATGGTAAAGGGGATTCCAGGACCAGGATACTCAAATAGTATAGTCCCTCTTATTGGTTCCATCTAGCTGATCTTGCCTTTCAGTGGGAGGGTTTTTTTCAAGCCCTGCAAAGATTGTCTGTATACTTGCCACATTTTCTTCTTAAATCAGAATTTCTTATTACAAATCTTGTGTTAGTGGTGATAGGCTCAACTGAGGTTGTCCCAAGAGAGTCCTATTCAGTTCAAGTGGGAGTAATTATACCTGTTATTCTTTGTTTGCCATGTTCAATTTTGGAAACATTGGACTTCAGACACCTTCTTCTGCTGAAAAGGAAATGTAAGATATCCTACTGTTGTGTTGTTTCTCTAGTTCTGGTGTACTGTACTATTTTACCTACCTTTGGTCATATTTCAGAATTTTCTTTTGGAAATTAGTTTGTCTTTATGAAATTAATTTTATTTAACCAGGAAAAGCAGGGAGTAATTAATGTATACTATCTGTCCATATCCTCATATTATTTTATATTCATTGAAATATCTACACTTCTCCATAATTTTATACATGTCAGATGGATCACAATAAACTTACAGGAATTATGAGAGACTTCTTATATAAATGTTTCTTTTATAGACTTAATAATATGTATTACCTGTGTACTTCAACATGGAAAAAGGAAAAAAAAGCCAGCTATAGGCTTTAATTATTTGAAAGTAACACTATTAGTAGTAATCCCTGATCCTAATAGACAACTGAGTACATTATTGTTTGTGAGGATGCCTAAATGGCATTTAGTGCTGAAGTTTAGAAAACTGAGGAGGAAAGGCAGAATAGTACATTGAGTCTGTTTGTAAATAGTGTGCAATAAGGAGAGGTGTAATGATGCAAATGTCAATAAAGAACTAGACAAGACTGAATACATTTTTTAAATGTTATAGTTAAATGATGAATTAATCAATGTTAGTTGATTAATTTACATTTGCATTTTGTAGTGGGTAAAAGTATTTGTATTCCATTGTTTTTTGAAAGACAAGACCTTTAATAACAATATAGAGAAAACAGAGTAGTTAGGATCTGAAAACTTCGTTGTTTTTTTTTTTTCCTGATAGACAAGGTGGGGACTATAGTTCAGAAAATGAAAGATCAATAAAATTTATTGCCAGATATAACCTTTGAGAATTGAAATGATCCATAAGGTTTACTATCTACATTATCAGAGTGTTTTTATCAACATTACTGATGCTCCAGGAAAAGGAAAGTTATGAGTAATTATATATATATGTATATATATATATTTCAAGACCTTTCTGAAATATCCATGCATTCCTCAATAAAAGGCACCCTATAATTATTAACACTCAAATACTCTTAGATATATTGTGCCCATAAATCTTTAAATTACTATATCTTGATTTGTACTCAGTCTTCACTAAGCACCACTTATCAAATGACCTATCTTGAACTACAGTCAAATCTCTCAGTAAATACCCCAGGTTACAAAATTGGGTGTTATTAAGGATGTAACGTAACTGTGATTTCCCCTTCTACAATGGACAATAAATTTAGGTTTTTCTCATCCACAAATTGTTTCAGTGATGCTTGAGGGAGTAAGAACTTGTTAATATTTAAGATTTTATATAATTAACTTTTAAAAAAAGATTAATACTCATATGTCCTTTTTTAAGTTCTCCAAAATAGTCTATTGGCCCTCTTCTTTTTGTTCTCTGCTATCCATTTTTCTGTCATAGTAGTCTCAAATTCCCCATCAGATCTTCAGTGTTTTTCTCAGTTGGTTTAATTCATTCTTTTACTTTGTTTCCTTATATTTGACCTGTGAGTGAAAGCATCCAGTGATTCTTTGTTTCTCACTTAGCATGATCCCCTCCAGTTTTCTCTGTTGTCACAAATGTCAATACATTATACATTCTTTCTATTTTTAGCTGAGCAACTTCCCATTGTTTATATATACCACCTTTTCTTAATCTAGCCATCTGTATTTGAACACTTAGCTTGTTTTTTTGTACTTGACAATTATATAATATTACTATAATATACATAGAAGTGCATATCTTTCATTGAATTCATGGTTGAATATTTTTGGGGTAGTTAAGCTAGATGTGGTATTGCTAAAATATATAATAAATCGATTTTAATGTTTTGAGAACCTCCATAGAATTTTCTATAGGGGATGAACTAGTCCACATTCCCACCAACAATGTACAAAATTTTCATTATCTCCATAGTCTCAGCAACATTTGTAGTTCTGGTCCTTTTTATAGGAAACATTCTTAGTGCTATAAGGTAATAGTTCATTATAGTCTTTGATTAAAATTTACCTGATGATAAAAAATGTGAGATTTTTTCTTATGTACCAACTGGCCATCTGTATATATGTTTTGGAGAATGCTCTATTTAACTCTTCTGTCCATTTTGGATGGGTAATTTGTTTTCTTGTTAATTTGGGTAACTTCTTTGTAGATTTTTATATATTAGCAACTTTGTCAGATGAATGATAAATAAATATTTTCTCACAGTTTGCAGGGTATCTGTTTAACAATAATTTATTTTGCTCTGCTGAAACATTTATTTTTTAAAAATATTTATTTATGCATAAAAGATCTGGGGTGCAGACCATAGATGTGGGAGGTGAGAGGATTCACTGGAGAGAGGGGAGCAGAGATAAAGTGAGGAGCAGAATAGGTGGATCTACTGAAACACACAGCTGAGGGGAGCAGCTTGCAAAACATGAGAGGTCTGCTACACTATTTGGGTTAACTTCCTGACTGGGGATTGAACTCAGGCTGTTGCAGCGACAGTGCTGAGACAATATCCCTCTGTCACCAGGGAAACTCTCATATGGTTTTTATCTTTTATTGTATTTGATTAGTTACACTGATTTTTCAGATATTGAGCCATCTTTGTTTCCCTGGGATAAATCCCATGTGATCAAGTTATATGATCTTATAATATTATTGTTGGTATGGGTTTGCTAAGATTTTATTGAGGATTGTTGTATCTGTGTTCATTTTGGAAATTGGTCTGCACTGTGTGTGTGTGCACAAGTGTGTTATTTCTTTAGTTTTCATTTTAGAGTAATGTTGGCTTCATAAAATACACTTGAAAGTGTTCCTTATTTTTGACTCTTTTTAATTTTGAATAATTTGAGCAGTGTAGACACTAATTCATTTTTAAATCTTGCTGGAATCCATTTGTAAAGCCAACTGGTCCTGGACTTCTGTTTTTTGGTAGAGTTTTGGTTACTGTATCAATTTCCTTGTTTGTGTTTGGTTTGTTCATGATTTCTAGTTTTTCCATATTCAGTCTCAGATTATTGTGTAATCCCAAGAAGTTGTTCATTTCTTTTTATTATGAATTTCTTGTATATATGTTCACAGTAGTCTCTATATATACTGATATCTACAGTATATCTAATAATTTCTCTTTCATTTTTCATTCTATTTACTTCATATTTCCACTTTTTTTAGTGAACCTTGCTAGAGATATATCTATATTTTAAGAACAAAATTTTGACCTGATTATTATCTGGACTGACATTTTTTTCCTATTTCATTTATATCTGCTTTGATTTTTATTATTTCTATTTCTCTTTTGACTTTTTGATATCCCCCTCTTTTTCTAACTCTTCAAGGTGATAAAATTGTTATTTATTTTATCTCTCTCTTATTTTTTGATATGGGCTTGTGTTGCTGTGTAGTTTCCACTTAGGACTGATTTGCTACATGCCATAAAGTTTTGGAATGCTGTGTTTTCATTTTCATTTGTGTGAAGGCATTTTTTAAAATTTATTCTTTAATTACTTTATTACCCCAGTGGCCTTTTAATAGTGTATTTTTACCTGCTTCTTTTTTTTGATGGTATCTAGCTTGATTCCTTTATGGTCTAAGAAGATGCTTATTAGGATTTCAATTTTTGTGAATTTTTGATAGTAGTTTTATGATCCTGAATATGTTCTATTCTGTGGAATGTTCCATATGCACTTAAGAAAAAATATGTATTGTACTTTTTGCAGGTGCAGTGTCTTATAAATGTCTATGAAACTTATTTGGTCTAATTTTTTATTTTTAAGCTAATGTATCCCAGTTTGTTTTCTACCTGATCAATTTGTCTGTTGGTGAAAGTGGAGTACTCAGGACATCTGGCACAAATCACTTTTTTCCAATGTCTATTTTCAGAGTTGATAGTAGTTGCATAATATTATTCACAATTATTTGATGGGTATATGTTTTATTTTTTTAAAAGATTAATGTTTCTGCATACAAGAGCTGGGGTACAGTTGCAGGAGGTGAGAGGTGTCAGAGTGGGGAGCAGAACAGGCAGATGGACTGAAATACACTGCTGAGGAGAGCAGCTGGTAAAGCAGGAGAGTCCTGCTGTGCCATGTAGGTCCCTTCCCTAGCTGAGGATCAAACTCGTGTTGCTGTGGCTGGGGATGCTTCACAGTGTGATGCTCAACCCACTGTGCCACCAGGGAGGCCCTGATGAACATATGTTAATGTGTGTTATGACTTCCTGATATATGGATTCCTTGATCATGATACAATGACCATCCCTGTCATTCTTTAACTGGAAATCTGTTTTGTCTGATAGAAGTGTGGCTGTCCCTGTATTCTTGGGCCTCTTTCACCTCTAAGATATTTTTCCCCAGTCCTTTACTTTGAGCTTGTACTTTTCTTTCAATTTGGTTTTTGTCTTCCGGAGACAGGACAAAGATTCATTTCTTTTCCTGATCCAAATGGATACTCTGTATTTTTTAAACAGTGACTTCAGTCCATTTATATTTAGAGAGACAATTGATATGTGGAAATCTGTTAACTGCCATTTTTAAAAATTAATATTTATGACTTAATATATTTCCTTTTTAAGTTCTTGGGTATTTTCCATTCTTCAGATTAAATATGAGAGTTTTTTTTCAATATTTCTTGGAATCTGGATTCTAGTGTTTGCAATATTTTTTTTGGTTTCTCTTTTTCTGAGAATACTTTACCTCTCCCTTATCCCATATCAAAGAATCTTGCTGGATAAAAAAATCCTTGAATGGGAGTTTTTATCTTTAATAATTTGGTACATGTCATTCCATTTAATTCTTTCTGGTTAGTTTCTTATTAAAAGTCTGTTATTAGCCTGATCAAGATACCGCTATATGTTTTCTGCTTTTTCCACCTTTCCAGTTACAATATTTTTCTTGAACTCTTGGAATAGTCACTATTATATATCTTGATATAATTCTTATTTTATTTAAGTACCCCTGTATTCATTTAGCTTCTTGGATTTACACATGTATACCCTTTTATAGGTTCTATAAGTTTTCCTCCATTATTTTTGTAAATATTTTAATTCCTTTCTATCTCTTCCTTCTCTGGTAATCCCTTGATTCTTATACTTCATTTCTTTATTTAGTCAAATAATTCTGAGTGCTTCTTCATTTTTTTAACTTTGCTTCTCTATTTCTCTATGTTGATTTCTGAACATTCATGTCTTCCTCCATATGGTCTATTTTATTTCCATAACTTTCTCCTAATTTCTCATCTAATTTATTAGATTTCTCATCTAATTTATTTTTCTTTCTATATCCTGAATCTCCTTTGCTACCTTATAATTTTCTACTCTTTCTTGATTTTATTTCTGATGACATTCACTAATTTTTCTTTTTTATCAGTTTTCTGATTTTTTTTTTTAACTTTCTATATGATGGCAATTTTAAGCTATGTGTCTGTTGAAAGGAATATTTCTCCTATGTGTTTGCATTTAGGTTCTGGAGAGTTATTATATCTATATCTATGTGTTTGTAGTATTCCCCTGAGGACTAATATGTGTGTCTATTTGTTGGGTTTCTCCTGCTCCCCATTAGCTTTTAGACCTACTTGTTGTAAGTGGGGCTTCTGTTGGATGAGCCCCTTTCCTCTCTCTGTTGAGGTGTTTTACCATCTGTGCAGTGGCTGACAAGGTTTCCTGGAATGTCACAAGATCTGGGCCTAATATTGTACTTCTCTTGCACCATTTATTTTGTATAAATGGTGCAGAAAATATGAAATTTATTGCTACTTACTTTAATGTAAGAATTCAACTTTTGAAACTTATAATAATGAATAACACTCAGGGATTATCAATAGGAAAATTCTAAAAAAACAATTTAACATTTTCAACAACTTAGACCAAGTGAAAATATTTTTAGAACTATACAATCATCAAAACTAAATGGGGAAGAAATAAAATATCTGACCAAACCAATCATAAGGAAGGAAATTGAAATAGCAATCAAGTCTCTTGTAAAAATCAAAAGTCCAGGAACAAATGGGTTCATAAGTGAGTTCTAACAAATTTTCAAAGATGAACTACTACTTTACTACTCATACACTTTCAACAAATTGAAAAAGAAAGAAATCTTCCAAACACATATTCTAAGCCAATATTACACTCAGAGCAAAATTAAACCAAGACAACACGTACATAAAAGACCAATACCACTAATAAACATAGACACAAAATCCTCAATGTTAGTAATAATGCATCAAAAGATTACACAGCATGTCAAAGTGGGTTTTATATAATGAACACAAGGATGGCTCAATATCCAAAAGTTAATCAATGTAATACATCACAAATGCAAAAAGGAAAGAAAATAATTGCATAATTATACAAATAAATGCTGAGAAAAACTGATAAGATTCAGCATCTATTACGATGAAAGCCCTTGAAAAACTGGGGATAAATTGAATGTATCTTAACATGATAAGAGCCATATATGACAAATCCACAGCTAGTATCATTCCAAATGGTGGAAAGCTGAAAGCATTTACACTAAGATCTGGTACAAGACAAATGGTATACTTTCACAACTACTATTCAACATAGTATTAAAATTCCTAGGTAGAGCTATATGGCAAGAGAAAGCAATTAAAAAAATCCAAATTGGAAAATGAAGCAATGCTATCATCATTTGCAAATTATATGATAATACATAGAGAAATCCCCAAAGACACCATGGAAAAACTAATTGAAATAATAAATCACCCAGCAAGTGGCAAGATACAAATATCAAAACACAAAAATCAGTTACCTTCCTATATAAAAATTATGAACTAAAACTAGAAAAAAACTAAGAAACCCATCACATTTAAATCTCACCAAAATAATAATAATAATAGTGGTAGTAGTAATAATAATAATAATAATAATTACTTGGGGATAAACAACAAAGTAGATGGAGGAACCTTATAAGGAAAACTATAAAGCATTGTTAAAAGAAATAGAAGGCAGAAATCAATGGAAAAATATATCCTTATCCTTCTCATGGATTGCTATAATCAACATTGTCATAATGGCCATTCTATTCAAAGTAATTTTTGAATTTAGTGCTAAGCTAATAAAAATGCAAAAGCCATTCTTCAAAGATATAGAAAAAAAATTATTGTAATTCATATTGAACCACAAAAACTCTGACTTAAAGGGAAAAATGGAGGTATCATAACTCTGGATTTCAAACTACACTATAGAACCATAACAATTAAAACAGCCAGATGCTAGAACAAAAACATAAACATATAAACATCAGAAACATATTTATGAACTCATCTGCAACAGCAAAAATATAGAGAAGAAAAAAATAACAAAAACTGCTAAGACTTTATCAAACTAAATGCTTCTATATAGTGAAAGAAGCAGTGACCAAAATAGACACTCTATTGAATGTAAGAACATATTTGCACACCATATATCTGATAAGGTATTGATATAGACGATCTATAAAGTGCTTACATAACTTAACATAAAGAAAATAATCTGATCAAAACATGGACAGAAGAGCTAAATATGTCCTTTTACAAGGAAGACCTACAGAGGGTTAATAGTCTAAGAAAAAAAAAAAGCTTGTCACCACTTGTCATCAGAGAAATGCAAATCAAAACTACAATGAGATATCAATTCACACCTTTGAAAATGGCCTATATCTAAATTCCCACAAACAAATATTGCTGGAGAGGGTGTGGTGAAAATGGAACCTTCCTACACTGTTGGTGTGTATGTATATTTTTGCAGTCAGTATGTAATGCAGTGAAGAAATTTCTCAAAACACTAAAAACAGATCTTCCTGGGACCCAGCATTTCATCTTCTAAGTATCTATCTAAAGAGCACAGCAATTCTAATTCAAAAGGAAAACTCTACTTTTATATCTGTAGCAGCTTTATTTACAGTAGTCTTAATAGGGAAACAACCTAAGTGCCCCAGAAAAGGTGAATGGATCAAGAAGAGGTTGTACATATACACAATAGAAAAGTAAATACTAGGTGGTGTGACATATATATGGAATCTAGAGGTAGTAAACAAAGGATCAGACAAAGACAAACTGTAGTCCTTGACCCATGAGAGCAGACTATAGTTCTGAGACACACAGGAAGGGAGGTTGTAAGGTAGAGAGGGAGAGTGTAGAGAAGAGGGCAAGGAGAGTGTGGTAGAGTGTGGTGAAGAACTGTGGCACTTTGGTGTTGTGAAAACTATGATGACCACACTTGAGGGGAGATATATTAAATACTGTAAAAAAATAAACAAGAATATTTAACAATACAAAAATAAAAAGCATGTATTGAAATCATTTTATCACTTGAAACCTTAGATAAATTAATACACATAGGGGATGAGTAAAAATGATAAATTATCTTTCAGCTGAAGCACATTAAGCTAATTTAGTTTTTTTGTTCATTTAATTCACGACTAGATTGTAAATTTGTGATTCAAAAATTGCACCATGGGCAACACATAGGGTAACATTAGTAAGGGTGAGGGACAATTACACATTTTATCCAACTGTGATACTGAAAATTCTCAAGAGAAATTTGGATTTAAAGGAAGAGATTTGATAGATATATAACAATCCTGGGAGTGTAGATGGTGTATATGAATGCATATTATATTAAAAATATTGTGTGTTAAGCATGGTATTGAGGGATAAGTAGATATGAAGAGCTGTAAGAAACAATTTATGCTTTTCCAGAACTTACTACACATTGGAGGATCTTTTAAGTGCGTAAACAGATAACAGTAAGATGAGGAATTGTATAAGAACCCTGAATGAATTACATTCTTTAGGAGTCCAAAGTAAAAGAATCATTTTCTACTTACAGGTAAGAACAGAAAGTTAAGGAATGTTGTGTAGGATGTCTATAAATGATGCTTTCCTATATGTTGAGTATCATCATACAAAATTTAATGTTGAGCATGCAACAATCTACACATAGCATATAGTATTAAATATACCACTGTAAATTTTGTGACTATATTGTAAGAATAAAGTATTGTTCATGTATTTCTCTGTCTAATGAAAATACACTAAATTACTGATCTGCCTTCTATAAAGATGAAATTGTCACTGTGGAGTTGCTGCAAAGAGAATTACACAATTCCAGGAAATATCCATCATTAATTACTTTGATAAGTGAAAGAAAGATATAACAAAGCAAGAGTTGAAAAATCTAGGATTTGAAAGAATAGAAATTAACATAGTTGGGGGATAAGGAAAGATGATTCTGAGAAGAAGGTAGGGTGGTGAGATTAATACATAAAATTTCCAGTGTGGTCTGGGCACAGGGAAAAATTAAGCTAGGATAAATGAGACAAGGAATGGTTTCATGTAGGGCTGTTAGATTTAATTTTCATCCTTAGAGAAAATATTTTAAGTAAGAGACTTTCTGATCAGATTTATATTTCACAAAATAACTCTGACAGCCTTTAAATTAAACCTTTAATTGTACTTCTTTGGAGAGTGTCTTTGATGTAAAGTACACAATTAGAAAGTTTTAGTATCAATCCAGGCAAGAGGAACTTGAACTGGAGTGCCAGTGAGGACAGTGAAGGACTTTAGAAAGCATTAGGGAGGACAGGTGAGGGAGCTAACATGCAGGTAAATGGAAGAAAGTCATCTACAGTGACTGCTAAATTTATGCTTTTTCTAGCAAGTGTAAGTGTTTAATATCCATGCATAATTTGTTTTGAAAATATTGATTTTTAGGTACATTAGAAACATTAGTTGGATATTTAATATAGACACAGATGTTTTCCTTATTAAACATAAAGATGACAAAAGATCTTGACTAGCTATGGAATAAAACATTTTTTATTAATGTCTTGATAGCAAATAAAATAAGGATGTTTTTAGTTGGTAGCCATATGGTGACTGCATTTTCTTCAAAATTTCTCAGAAAAAAAGTCAATTATAAAGTAGGGACTGACACCATGTATAAATAAAGATATATTTTAAAGGGAAATATGCAAATAGCTATCTATAAAGTACACATAATTAGTTACTTAAATTCGTTGTTTATTTTTAGTCTCTGTGTATGTATTATGTATGTTTTATTTTCATTTTTGCCTTGCTATTTTGTATTGTGGTAACATTACTCTGCAATACGACACATGATCTAGAAGCATAGGTCTACACTGCTCCGAATATGTTATCAAATCATGCTCACTATCAAAGTATTACAAACTTAGTTCACTGGGCCCCTTCTCCTTCTGGTGGATTCAATTCTAATGATTTCCAGGATTAATCGATTTAGTTTTGTCTGTTCCTTTGCTTTTTTTTCTGTATGTTCCAAAAATGTATGGAATCATCTATTATTTGTCTTTGTCTTTCTGGCTTATTTTTGCTAACATTAGTTCTCCAATTCCATTAATATTGTCACAAATTATAAATTTTCATCTTTATTGTGTGTCTATAAATCATATCATCTGAATCCATACATCACTCTAAGGATGCAAGTTATTACCATAAATAGGCTATTGTAAATAGTGTTGCAATGAATATAGGAGTGCATGTCACTTCAAGTTAATATTTTCTTAATTTTTTGGCAATATGTGGGTTGATAAGTAAAAGAAGAATGGCGTGCCTCCCTGGTGGGACAAGGGGTTGAACACCATGGCACTATGGGGCTTCTGCATCCACTACAGCACAAGTTTGATCCCTGACCAGGGAGAGGGCCCACATGGAAGAGCAGACCCCTCCTCTCTGGCCCATAACTCCCCTCAGCAGGTTACTGCAGTAGGTCTACCTATTCTGCTCTCTGAGATCTGGTCTGTGCCCAGGCTCTTATATGCATAAATAAAATAAAATCTTTAAAAAAATAAGAAAGAATAAAAGTAGAATGGTTGTGTCATAGGGTAGATCAATTTTTTAAATATTGAGTAAATTGAATTTATATTCCCAAAAGGTTACATTCCCACCAATACTGTCAAGGATTCCCCCTTTCATACCTTCACAAATAGTTGTGTTTGGTACTTTTCTTATGGATCAATTTCAGAGGTGTAAATCATGTTCTTTGGGTATACATTTTTTTACTAATAAGTGATGACAAACATTTTTCCATGTGATATTGGCCATTTATTTTACCCATATTTTGATGGGTTGTTCGATTTTCTTTTTGTTGAATTCTATGAGTTCTTTGTAGATTTTAAATATAGTTCCTTATTAGATTATTATAAGTGAAAGTTTTCTCCCATTTAGTGGGGTGTATTTTGTTTAAATGATTTTTTATGTGTAGAAGTTTTTAGTTCAATACATTTCTATTTTATTTTTTCTTTGTTTGCCTTGTTGTTTTAGTTGAATCCCCAAAGGTATTACCTAAGTCAGTACCATGGAACATTCCTCCTGTTTTCTTCTATGTATTTTATGGCTTTAGGTCATCAATTCACTTTGAGTTAATTAATGTGTATGCTTATATGGTAGTGATTTAATTTCATTTTCTTGCATTTGATGCTATAATTTCCCCAACAATTTGTTGAATAGTCTTTTCTCCTTTGTATATTCTTGGGTCTTATGTCATTGATTAACTCTCCTATTAAGTGCAAGTTTATTTCTCAGTTCTCAATTCTATTCCTTCCAGCTGTATACCTATTTTTATTTCAGTATTATACTATTTACACTATAATAACTTTGCAATATAATTTGAAATCTAGGGCTGTTAAAACTCCTTTGTTATCTTTTGTCATGATTGTTTTGGCTACTTAAAGTTCTTTTGTGGTTCCTTTTCAACACTAAATTTCATTAATGTTTCTTTGCTGTTGAAACCTTAACAGGGATAGCATGTATTCTCTATATTGTGTTGGATAAGACAGTATTTTCTTATCCTCCTCAAAGTTTTCTAAAGATCTAGAAAGAGGAAAGACATCCAAACACATTTTTCTCATAACCAAAACAGAAAAAGATATAAAAGAATAATAATAAAAATAAAAACAAATATCCTTATTTAATATAGATGTAAAATTCCTCAATAAACTCTACAGACTGAATGTGACAATCCATAAAAGGTATCATGATCAAGCCATACAAGTATGACTCAACATCCACAAATCAATATATAATTCAGCATATGAAAAAAAGAAACATAAAAAAAGTCTGATTATATCAATATATGCAGAGGAAACATTTGAGAAGATTCATTTTTAATTTAGACAAAATTTCGACAAAATGGAGGTAGAAGGAAATTACATCAATATAATAAATGACACATATGATAAACTGGCATCATAGTCATTGGTGAAAAACTGAAAGATTTTCTTCTAAGTTCAGTTACAAGACAAGGATGTCTAATTTCACCACTATTGGTTACACAATATTGGATGTCCTACATAAAGCAGTTAGGCAAGATAAATATACAAAAATAATACAAATTAGAAAGCGATAACAAAACTGTCATATACAGATAGAAAACAATAAACTGCCTTCCATAATGATTGGAGCAATAAATAAGTATAGTACAGAAGCATGCTACAAAATCAATACACAAAAATCCATTGTGTTGCTACACATGAATAATGAACTAGAAGAGAAAGAAATCAAGAAAACAATCCAATCTACAGTCACATAAAAAAGCAATTGCCTTAAAAAAAAGGTGAAAGTTCTGTACAAAGAAAGTTATCAGACGGTGTTAAAAGAAACAGAGACATAAAGATGTGGGAAAATATTCCCTGTTCATGGATTGGAAGAATTAACATTGCTATAACAACCATCTATGTGTGTTACATTTTATGTGTCTCCTAATTAAAAAAATCCATAAGACATGGAAGCCTCTATTTTTAAGGCAAAATACTTTTAAATACATTGAAAAATGTTATTATGTATATAGTATTTAGTGCATTTACTTTTTATAATATCAAAAAATCATGCAGACACACTCATTTTTGAATTATGACTAAATTATCTTTACCTGTGCTTTGTCCCCTCATGTTTCCCACCTTGTCAGAGTTTAGATAATAAAGTGGCATAATTCTTTTTGAAGCATTATCCCATCAAACTTGTGGCATTCACTATTATTATTGCCATAATAAACCCTTACTAGAAAAGGTTTTCCACATTGTTCTACATATTTTTAGATAAGATATTCCTCTTAACTGACTATATAATACTTTGTTTTATAATTAATAACTCATGCTATATCCTGAAAAATTTGAGAAGGGTTTATACACAACAAAGACAACAACTGCATGAGGGAAAACCCAAAGAAAAGCAATGAGGAAAAGAAAAATAAAAAGTCCCAAGGAAGCTCTCAGTAGAATAATACAACATAGAAAGAAAACCACACTCCAGAACCCAACAACATTTACATGTAAAAATTCATTTTCCTGTCAGATGAAGATTTCAAAATTGCCATAAATAATAAAGTCAAGAAACTTAAACAACACACAGAAAAGTCAGAAAAACAAATCAGAGATATATATGAAGACACAGAAAAAAAATACTATGAAAAACCTTACTAGCAAACAGCATATTTAGATTGAAACTTTAAATGGCAAAGTAAAGGAAATGGAAGATGTAAAAATATCAATGAAGTAGATAAATATTGAAAAATCTGTGAAAGTAGAACAGATGATATGGAAAAAATAATCAAAATTCTAAAGATACAGATATGGAAAAAGAAATAATAAAGAAGGGGAAAGCAAGAATCAAAGCAAAAGAATAAAGAAACATTTTGATAATTATCTGAAACCAGGAGGAAAGGACATATAAGAGTCATAGGAATCTTAAAAGGAGAAAACAGAAAAGAAGGTGAAAAATATTCAAGAAAATAAGTGAAATAAACTTCCCAAAGATGAAAAGGAAATAAAATAGATATACAGTGAGGCATAAGAAAAGCAAAATATCATAATGAAAGGAAAACTAGAGCAAAACATGAAGCAGTAAATGTCAGAGTCCAAGGCAAATAAAACATAATGAAGCAGATAAGGATGCAGAAACAAATAACCTATAAAGGAAAGTCACTTATATTAGCATCATATTTCTCTGAAGAAACAATATTGTCAAGGAGAGAATGGATTGACATATTAAAAAGCAACAACAACAAATTTCAATACAAAAAAAATGGCATTCAAAAATACATTATTGTAAAACGCTTACATTACTATAGATAAAAAATAAGAACCTTTTCAGACAAACAAAATCTTCGGAAATTTCTTACTACTAGAACCCCATTAAAATATTAAAATCTAAGAATCTAAAGCAACAGAGGAATAAAAATGAAGAATAGAACAAGATATGGAATAAAACCACAAAATGATAAAAGAAAATGGCATTAACTATCAATAGTCATCCTAAGTGTTAATGATTTAAAATCACCAATAAAAAGGCGGGTAGCATATTGGATTGGAAAACAAGCCACAGCCTCTGTTGCCTCATGAAACACACCTAAGTTCCAAAGATAAACATAGATTGAAAGTAAGGGTTAGACACTCTGGAAAGTCATATGGAGGTCAGTCTACTAAAAATGGAATTACCACATGACCCATCAATTCCACTTCAAGGGATCTACCCAAAGGACACAAAAACACCTATCCAAAAGAATACCTGTACCCCTATGTTTATTGGAACACTATATATAATTGGTAAGACCTGGAAACAACTCAAATGCCCCAAAATAGATGACTACATCAGGAAGATGTGGTACATATACACAATGGAATACTACTCAGCAATTAAAAAAGATAAACTAGATTCATTTATAGAAACATGGACAGAGCTAGAAGGAATTATGCTCAGTGAAATAAGTCAAAAGGCAAGAGAAAAATATTGGATGATTTCACTAGTAGGAGGACTATAAAGAAACAAACAAAGAAATAATGGGGCACAAGGAAAAGAACAACAAAAATTTAAAAAAGAGGAAAAAACAAACACAGGAACAAAAAGACAAACACAATTCAGAAGCACCTTGAGGGGGTTGGGGAGATGGACTTGGATGGGGGCAGAAAGAGCACAGGGGACAGAGGTGATGGTTTACTTGTGGAATTATGATAGGAACTCCACGGGGACTATTTTGATGTCAAATATGTATAAAGAAATTAATAAAAAAAAAGGTAAGGGTTAGAAACAATTATACACACAAATGTCTCCCAATAGAAGTTTATATCAGATAAAGTACAATCTAAGCTGTAAAATGTGACTAGAGACACATGTGGGTACTATATAATGATCAAGCACACAGTACACCTGGACAACATAGGACTCATCAATACATACTCACCAAATGAGGGCGCACCAAAATATAACAGATAGCATCATCCCTGAAAATAGATATTGGAGAAAATTTATTGTCATAGGATATTTCAACATCCCAGTCTCACTATGGACAGATCAATGAAACAGAAATAAACAAGGTCACAATAGCCTTAAACAAAGATTTAGACCACATAGGTCTAACAAATACCTATAGGACACTGTACCCCCTCCACAGAAGTCAAATACACATTTTACTTGAGTGCACAAATCTTCCAAAAAAAACCACAAATGCTCAGGATCAGGTAGTTTCATAATAGAGTTTTGCCAAACATTCAAAGATGAATTAATGCCTAACCTGTGAAAACTATTTCAAGAAATTGAAAAAGAAGGAAAACTACCAATACATTTTACAAAGCCAACATCATAATAATACAAAAATACAAAGTCAACACAAAAAAGAAAACTACAAAACTACAGACCAATCTCCCTAATGAATGTGAGTGCTAAAATCCTCAATGAACTCTTAACAAACTGAATCCAACAATGAATCAAAGGGATAATACACAATGACCAAGTAGGATTTATTTTTAGGGACACAAGGATGGTACATCTGAAAATCAAATACCTTAAAATAAAAATAAAACTATAGGATGATATACAAAACATGTTGAGAAAGCATTTGATAGAATTCAACATTCATGTATAATGAAGACCCTTGAAGAACTATGGATAAGAGGAGCCTACCTTAACTATTAAGAGTCATATATGAAGAGTCCTCCCTGGTGCACAAGGAGTTAAGTCCCAGCACTATGAAGCTTCCTGCAGCCACTGCAGCACAGCCCCTGGCCAGGGAGGTGACCCACATGGTGCAGCAGACCTCTCCTCTCTTGCCCACTGCTCCCCTCAGCAATATATTTCACTCTATCCTCCTGTTCTGCTTCCCACTATATGTCTGGTGAATCCTCTCACTTCCCACACTTCTGGTATATACCCCAGTTCTTGTATGCATAAATAAATAAATCTTTAAAAAAATGTAAAGTGAAGTTTAAAAGGCACCAATCTAGTTTGCAAGGAAAGGAACTTGTTTATTAATAGAATCAGAGTAAGCATCATTAAGTGAATGTTTTCTGTTTGGATTCAATTTAGTAAAAGAAGTTTTTAAACTTTTAAGTTACACAAAATAATATACATTTCAAAGGAATTGTTTAAAAATAATTGTGATATTTACCATTTGATATAAACCAGAGATTTCCTGCAACTTAGAGGATCTTTTTACCCAATTGAATTTGAAACTAAGAAGGTAAATTAAGGTTGTTACCATGATATAAGTAATGTGTTGAGTATCTTAGACTAAAATTTGTATTTATAATCTTATTTATAAACTCAATACTATCATTGCTGAATTTTTATACTTTAAATACTTCCTTATTTTCAAAATATAGTTATATAAATGTAACCACAAAGACTATATTTGTTTAATTAATTAAATAATATTTTTAAACATCCTTGTGTATTTTTTCACAACACAGAATTTCTTCCTTAGGTGTGGTCACCACAGTTTTCTCATCTTCATAGTACTCACAGTCCTCCTTCACACTCCATTGTACTTCTCTCCCCCTCTTCTCTATTCTTATCCTCTTTCCCTCCCACCTCCTTTCCTGAGTGGCTTCAAGAAAAATGAATGATCAAGATAGTAACTTTATATTGTCTAATATTGTTTATTTATAACAATTTTTAATTTTGTTCAAATTCACTTTAGTATCATTTTGTGTCTCAAAGTTATTAATTACTACTCCTTTGCTGACATTTTATGGGACTAAATCCAATATTATCCCTGCTGTATAAAATTATATTTAAAATATAACTAAATCAGAAAATAAATATTTACTAGTAATAGTCAACTTCATGAACTATATACCCATGAACAATTCAGAATTACATAGTCATACATGTAAACGCAACTTAGAATCAGAATTATCTATCTTTTCAGCAGAGACAGCAGCAGGGACAGTTTCTATTTCTGTTGTTGCTTTTTTTTTTTTTATTCTCCTCTATCTGTCTATGTAATTCCTCTCATGACATTGGAAAATAATTTAGAAGAATAATCCCATTACCTAAAATATCAACCACTCATAAAATCATGTGCTTCCTAACATCTATGGCTATAACACTTGAGACATTGCATCTGTGAGATGCCTCTAGGCTATCCTGTAAATTTGAATTTAAATAAATGAGATAGGAGGAAAAAAAAACAAACAAACTATGTCTCCATTGTTATCTGTGGAAATTCAATAAGATGGATTTAATTTTAAAAGTGGGTTTTTCCCTTAATTTTGTTTTTTTCCTGAAAACATTACATGAGCCATGTCATCATGTATTTTGCCAAATTATAAGATTTGATTCTTTCTACTGAAAAATTCATTATAAGTCTAATTCAAGCTTTTGTTAAAAAACATAATTCAGGTCACATTTGAAATTATGGTATGATAATAAATGATGCCTTTGTCTCTGAGCATACATATATGACATGGTGATACAATTGTTGAAATGCATGATTGAAAAGACTAATCAAAGTAAAAAATAAAAACAAACAAACAAACAAAAAAACCCACCAAATTTTCCCAGGAAGCTAGATCTTTGAGAGTTTATAGTTATGGCAATGAGACTTTCATTGTGCTCTTAAAATTGGTATCTGAGTCAAAACTAAATTGGGTTTTCAAATTCCCTGCATATTACTTTGTCACATACATCAAACCTGAGACTTGGTATTTTTTCTCAACAGTTAGATACTTATCTTTATAGATATGAGTGTAACAGGATCATCCCAGGAAAGGGAAAGGTTCCAAAATCCTGGTTCCTCCCTAAGTGAGTGGAGCTGAGGAGAGAAAAAAATTCTATGAAAAAGGAAAGAAGGAAGGAAAAAAGCAAGATGGGAAGCAGCAAGGAGACCTGGAGGAGGCATGTGAAGCAAAAACACATGTAAAGAAGCTGCGCTTGCTTTTTAGTCTTAAAGTGATTAAAACAGATGCGGGTGAAAAACTCATGGGGAGGTTAACAATGGCAATTTTCACCTTAATTTTAATTGTGCTCTTTTCCTCCCAAATTTGTCTAACTCTTTCTAACCCTTTTGTATGGGTCTCTACTGAAAGGTCCTTTAAACATGTAGCAAACTTTTAAGCCTTGCTTTAAGCCAATCCTATTTAACTAAACTTTTACCCTCAAAAAAATAAGTGACTTTAAATACTTAGTCACTATATTCTTTAGTCTTTCTGTATTATACCCTAATTATATTAAAGTTCCTTTCCATTAAAAGCCTTATATATTATCTTAATACAGCAAATAGCAAAACCCATTCAGAGAGGGCAAACTTAAAAATTCTAAAGTGCTCCTCTCCTGGAGTACTCTTCTTCCTACCCTGTAACAAGAGTACTACTATCTTGGTCTCCTAAAAATTACATATTTTATTTGGGATGCAAATAAAGACAAACTCATTGCAAAGTTGGGACATAAATAAATACTCCTAGCAAGAAGTAAGTTAATATCCCATAATCAAACATTTGTTTTTATTTGGCAAACTATACAAATAAGATGTATATCATTAATATAAGGGAAAAAATAACTCTTACCATTAACCCAGTTTATGTTTTGGCACAAAATAAATTTGAAAATTTTTAACAAAGAACTTTGATTTTCTAGGAAATTTTGGATTATAATATTTACATACTGGACTGTGATGGTATTCCAACATTTGTTAAGTGTTGATTGTTCATGAATAATGGATTTGCATCAAGGAGGAACTTTGATCCTAGGAGAGTCTGAATACTTCTGAGAATTGTATAATTAGTTTCCTTTACTATTTTGCAGCTAAATACAAGGGAATTCTCTTTATATAATGTCCTCTATATAATTTTAAAAGTCTTGGAATTTTGTTCTTTATAAGAAAGTAAAAGTTATTTTTAACACAAGAAACATTTGATTTCTACTTGCATCTCTAGTGACTCTAGCACAGAGAAGTTAAGTGCCTTATTACAGTACAGAATGAAAGGAAGCCTGGAAAGTTCAAGTAAGTTAGACATGTTTCTATTGATTACAACACTACTGAGAGTAGAAAAGGTAGATAAAAGTCAAAAGTCGGAATTAGCTTTCAATTATCTAAGGACTGAGTTCTTTTGAGAAAGCATTGAATAAATTACAAATTGAATCTTAGTAATTTTTAAGCATAGATTTATGAATGTACTTTGCATGTTATGTGTACATTGTGTCTGTTCAAAATAATATAATTGTAATGTTAATATATTTCCATTCTTTAGAAATATTTAGGAGACAGTCTAAGGAAAACTGAAAGACATGCATTACAGTTACCATGTTTATTTACTTTTATTTTACTTGTTATTTTTAACTGAGGTAATATTGGGGTATCTCCATCAGGTATGATCACAATAGAGCAATCATCAATAACCCATCTGCTGCATTGCGCAACACCAGGCTGATAAACAGACCGGAGTCTTGGAGCAGGCTGCACAATGCAGGATGCTGCTGACAAGCAGAGTTCTGACTTTTTATTGAAGGAATAATCATACAGCATCAGTTACTTGGGGTAGGAATGTAACAGGGTCATCCCCAGGAAAGGGGGGAAGTTCCAGAATCCCGGTTGAAGTTCCAGAATCCCGGTTCTGCCCTAAGTTGGTAGAGCTGAGGAGGGAAAGAAGATTCTGCAGAGAGGAGGACAGAAGGGAGGAAGAAGGAAGCAGGATGGAGAGCAGCAAGGAGACCTGGAGGAGGCATGTGAAACAAAGCCACATGTAAAAAAACTACCCTTGCTTTTTGGTCTTAGACCGGTTGGAACAGATGTGGGTAAGAAACCTATAGAAATCTTAATAATGGCAGCTTTCATCTTAATTTTAATTTTGCTCTTTTCCTCCCACTTTTGTCTGACTCTTTTTCTATGAGTCTCTACTGAAAGGTTCTTTAGACATGTGTCAGGGTTTTGGGCCTTGCTTTGAGCCAATCCTATTTAACTAAACTTTTACCCTCAAAAAAATAACTAAATTTAAATACTTAACTTAGTAACTATGTTCTTTATCCTTTGTATATTATACCCTAATTATATTAAAATTCCTTTCCATTAAAAATTTTATGTTTGTCTTAATACAACAAATAGCAAAATCCATTCAGAGAGGGCAAGTTTAAAAGTTCTAAATGCTCCTCTCCCTACCCTGTAACAGGAAGACAAAGAAAAAAAGTAGGTAGGAGTAAAGAATGAGTCTTTGTCACTTAGGATTCTGGGGGATATGAGTCTGCTGACCAGATAATTTTTTATCTGCTTGATGATCAAGTGTTGTATTTGCAACCACACCCTTGGGCCCGGGACAATTGTTCTAATCTTATCAATAAAGCATTCCACTGATCAGTTTCTGAGGTCCTTTGTCAAACATCAGTCCTCAGCCCCTAACCCACCCCCATCCCTCAGTGTTCCTTGTCATACCTTGTGATGTATGAGTCAGGAGTAAGTTTATACATCTGTCATCAGCTCCCTGGGAATTCCTGGTCATACTGTTAGGGGGAAGTTACCTCTTGAGCATACCCTTCCCAGGGTAATTGCACTTCCTGCTCTTGATTGATTTGATAAGGGTTGGCTCTTATGACTGACTGGCTGGTTTTCTGAAGGCTAGTTCTGACCTTGAGGGAATGTAGAACTGAAAGAAACAGTAATGGTGGCCAAACAGGCTGCTTAATTCTAGCAGACCCACAGAAAACAAGCAGTGAGGATGCTTCAGCTGTCCTATCTTCTGTCTAGATATTCATCCTACTGCCCCTCCTCTACCCTTTCCTCTCTTTAAATAAAATAAAAAAGGGGGACATGTGGGTCCTCTCCTTAAATAAAATAAAAAAGGGGGACAATGTGGCCTGTTTGACCACCATTACTATTACCTGCAGTTCTGTATTCCCTCATGTCACTATTGTCTATATCATTATGATGATCTCTTTTTTTCTCAGTATGCCTGGAATTGTTTAGCTCCCCATGTTTTTACTTTTATTTCCTTCATAGGGATGTAAAATTTTCCTTCATTATTTTTTTTTAAATTCATTTTTTGGGGCCTCCCTGGTGGCACAAGGGGTTAAATCTGCAACCACTGCAGCTCGAGTTCGATCCCTGGCCAGGGAGGTGACCCACATGGCAAAACAGACTTCTCCTGTCTTGCCCACTTCTCCCCTCAGCTGTGTATTTCAGTAAATCTGCCTGTTCCATTCCCCACTCTGTCTCTGGTGAATCCTCTCACCCCTTAAACCTTTGGCCTGTACCACAGTTCTTGTATGAATAAATAAATCAGTCTTTAAAAATAAAATAAAATACATTTTGTCCTTTTGTTTCTCTTTCTCCCCCTTCTAGTATTCCTACTATTCTTACATTGCATTTTCTCATGGAGTGGGGTAGTTCATAGAGTATGTCTTTTAATTTTTTTTATTTGTTTCACTCTTTTGTTATCTATATGATTCCTTTGTATATATGCATTTAATCACACTGAGTTCTTGTTTCACCTGATGTATTCTACTTCTTAGACTTTCTCCTGAATTTTCATCCTGTATTTCTCATTTGAAATTCTGAAACTCCATTTTTATCTTATTTAACACTTTGTTTTCTGTCTTCAGTACATTGATTCCATTTTGAAAAACATTCATGTTTCTGACTTTTCTTCCATTTCTTTTCATTTATTTGTCATTGCAATCCTAAACTATATCTGATAGGGAGACACTAGCTTCCATATTATGCTTTGGGGTTCTGGGGATTTGTTCTCTCTGTGTATTGTATTCTTTATTTGGGGATTTGTGTTGGGCTTTTCCTTCTGCTCATTATTATATTTAGAACCCAGATGTTGTATGGGACTTTCCTGTCTCACTAAACAGGGTTCTTATCTATCACAAACTGCCTGCAGGTTATCACAAAAGGTCATGAGACCTCTTGCCACCCACACTGGCCCATTTCCTGTGTGGCTACATGGCCTCACCTCTCTGCAGGCACTTGAGGGCATCTTGTGGGAATTCACAAGGCCTTTGTAGTTCTAGGAAAGTGCTTGCAGTCTCCTATAGAAGGTCATTAAGGCTTTTGTTGATCTGTACATGTGCTGACTGGGTCCAGGCTTCTCTGGCAATGCCATGATCTCACTGTAGTCACAAAACTTCTCTTGGTCTGAAGGGTGCAGTGGAAAATCACAGTGTCTCTGGAATCTCTGGCTCCCTTCTAGACAGGGGAGCTGTTAAATGCAGAATAACTTCCATTGTTAATGTGTTAGTGTGTTATTACATGGTAATTGAATTGAATTTGAGAGCAAGAAAACTCAAGCCTTACTCTTACATATACTAACATTTTCTACTTTTTGGTCATTTTGATCTACTTCCTCTTAATATTATAATTCTGCTCTGAATTCACCTTCCAATATTTGCATTTGTTTGTTGTTGTTGTTGTTGTTGTTGTTGTTAATCTTCATGTGATGTCAGTACATTAAATTCTAAGGCTTTTGAATATTAAGATACTACAACTAAATTCCCTATTTTAAAAATATAGTTATAATAAAAAAAAACTGAGTAACAAAAGAATACTCTTGATACATTTCATCTGGTACATTACTGCTCACTTTGCCATTCTCCTGCAGTTCTGGAATTCTCCTGAATTCCTCATTATCCTTTAAATTATGTGCCCAGAGTCACTAAAATATTTATTCCAATGTATTAAACACCAAATGTACACATAAATTTTTGGGAACACAAGTAGACACAATTTAATATAATACATTAACAAAATAGTGTATTACATTTGGGACTAATAGTGTCATTTTCATTTTGAAATTAATTTTAACACTGCTTTATTTAATTGCAATAATCAATTTTATGCACCAGCTTTGCTAGACTGTAAGATGCAATTATTGAAACAAACACTATTTTGAGTGTTTGTTTGATGGATGCTCTTTTGTAGGTGTAATTAAAATTTATAATCAGTTAACTTTATATAAAGGATATATGAGTGCCAGTCTTCATGTGGTGGCCTATCAGTAGAAAATCCTTAAGAATTAATATTTCCCCAGGAAGAATTCTGCCTGCATACTGCAGATCAGCTCTGCTTGCAAGTTTTAGCCCTGTTCTTCCTAAATATATGGAAAAGGCTTTAGTTGGGAGAATGGCAAAAACTGGAAGAAATTTGAGGCACATGATAAAAAAAACATAGCATGATCTGAATAAAAGTTACTGGAAATGTGTATATTTCCTCTCGTAGCTTCTCAAAAAGAAAAGGAATATAATAAAGTTTGTATTATCTTATATAATATATATGTTGTTAGTAAAAGAATATTGATTGGTAGAAATATAAACATTATGGGAACAGATGTGAAGAACATGCTATCGAAAATGGGAAAAATGATCATTTTGATAAGCAGCAGAAAACTTTACTAAAGTGTGCTCTAGAATTGTGTGAACAGGATACTGTAAAAGCAGCGAACTTCAAGATTTACGCAGAAAATATTTTATGAGTGATTTCTTCTTGATGTTTACAATAAAACACTAGGAAAAGAATAAATTGAAGGAAAAAAATAAGTATAACAGAAAGACATTTTACCTGTGTTCCAATTCCTGACACAGAGTCTCTAAAGCCCTTTGAATTTCCTGGGTGATAAGGGTAATAGGAGTGTCTTTTGTTCTAAGTAGGTGATTTTCAGCTGAACCTAAATAGCTTTAGCATGGATGCTGGCTGCCAGAAAAATCAAGAGTTGACTTGGGGATTTTCAGCCTACCACCATCCACCTCCCCAAATCAGCAAAGGCATAGAGATTGGAGGATGAGTTAATGATCAACTACCCATTTATATTAATACATCAAAATAAAAGTAATCACCACTGTGTGGCTACCAGAAAAATTAAGTATTGACTGGGGATTTTTAGCCTACCATCCCCTACCTCCACACCCTCAGTGAAGGCAAGGAGATTGGAAAATGAGTTAATCATCAATTACCCATTCATTTCAATACAGAAAAATTAAAGTAATCACCACTCTGTGGAAGGCAAGATTTATTCCAGGAGTCAAAGCTGAGGATTGACTTGAAGAAGACAGACTGGTTGGAGATGTGTCTCAGTCAATTGTTTTCTTAAACTCTCACCTGAGTTAATGTCCAGTTTTTACATAGCACTGGGACATATGGGATTTCTCAGTAAAAAAATAGAGTCACATTAAGATATATGCGTTACAGAAACAAGTTATGATAGGCATGCTAATTCGGTGACCAAATAACATGCAAACTTTAGACTCTGTATCATTATCATTTTGGCAAATGCAATTGTTCTGTGAGGAAAGCAAGAGTTTTAAGAGGTAACAAACCTATCATAAGGAAATTCTTGGCTTGGTTTGACATACATAGCAAGCCTACTTCAGGAGGTGCAGAATACTCTACACTTCCAGCTGGCAATTCCTGCTGACATGTGATGACAAGTCTGATCTGGTACTCTTCACAAGATCTGCTGAGTCAGTTCTCTACAGATTTCTTTTCCTTTGCCAAAAACTCTTTGATTTTGTTTCATATTTATATTATGAAAATTCAACAACCAAAAAAATCTTTAACCATTGGGGAACTTCTGAGCTGACAAGCACATGCTGGCAGGATGTCACACCCAAATTCCAAGAGGTCAGAGACACCCACACATCGAAACCCTTAGAGAGCATGCACTATGTATCTGTTAATCTGGATATTCAATTGTATCCTTTAAAGATAATTGTATGGTAAAAGTAGGATTTAAGGAATTGTTTAAGTCCTTCTAGAAGCTATAAAGCTGGAGGGTCATGTTATGTGTATCTCCAACTTGGTAGTAAAGTTGGACAGAAGTTTGGAAACCTGGTGTTTTGCATTTGCAACTAGCATTGAAGTGTGAAGTAGTCATATAAGATTGAGCCCTTGAATCTTTGGAATTTCATCCTAAATCCAGGTGACTAATATCAGAATTTAATAAAATAGTAAGATCCTTAGTTGGTACAAGATAAACAGCAAATTGAATGGTAAGAGGGGAAACAATTAAGCTAGTTAAGCAGAAAGAACTACAATTTAGTTCTCAGTCTATTCAGATTGCAAAAGAATACAAAAATAGGACACTAATAAAATATTCAAAATAATATGTTGAGTATTTGAGGGGACTTGGATCAGTGTGGATTGATTTTGCCGGTGGACAGATATAAATATTGGGGCAGAAAGGAGATTTATTACAAATGTTTTAATTTTTGGAATTAAAATATGTTTTAATTTATGTAATTTGTTACTATTGCCTTATTTAGAAAAAATGGTATATATATTGGATTAAGTATCTCGAAAGAGGTATTTAATCAGGATTATGGTGTTGGCTCCTAAACATATCACATGTATCCATTGAGGTAAATTAAACACTGAAAATAATATTAAAACAGACTCAGAAATGAGAAGACAATGTGATAAAGGAGGTAGAGTTTAGAATGATGTAACCACAGGCTGAAAAATCCCCTAGAGTCACTAGAAGATGGAAAGGATGATTAAAGCATTAAAGAGAACATAACTCTGCCCAAATTTTAATCTCAGACTTATTATCTCTAGAATAGTAAGAAAATCAATTTATGTTGTTTGAGTTCTCCAGTTTGTGGATATTTGGTTTAGTAGCAAAAAGAAACTAATATATTGAATGCAATTTTATTTCAAAATAACGATGCCATTTGTAGGCATAGAAAACTTATTTAATTTTTCTACAATCTACTCTATTGATCTCCCTCCCTTCCTCCCTCCGTCCCTCCCTCCCTCCCTCCCTCCCTCCCTCCCTCCC
>JAGFMF010011402.1:2134701-2157185 GCA_019455555.1 Galemys pyrenaicus
CTGAGGGGAGCAGCGGGCACAGCAGGAGAGGTCTGCTGCACCATGTGGGTCCCCTCCCTGGCTGGCAGCAGGGATCGAACTCGTGCTGCAGTGGCTGCTGTTTGCTTCATAGTGCATTGATTAACCCACTGCGCCACCAGGGAGGCCCTTTTTTGTGTATTCTTAAAGCTGTGTACCCATCATGACTAACTAATTCTTGAATATTTTCATCACCTCCAAAAGAAACCCTGTACAAATTACTATCTTCCTTCTTCCACTATCTGAAAACTACTATTTTCTTTATTTATGGATATGCATACTCCAGACATTTAATATAAATACAGATTAAACAATATGTAACATTCATTGGTATGTTCCACCTAGCATTATGATTTCAAGTTTTATTTATTTATAGTAGATAACTTTTCTTTTAAAGATTCATTTATTTATGCATAAAATATTTAAGGTACAAGCCAGAGGTACAGGGGGGCAGTGAGAGGCTTCACTAGAGACAGAGTTGAGAGCAGAACAGTCAGATCCACTGAAATAGACTGCTGAAGGGAAGAGCAGGTAAGTCAGGAGAGGTCTGTTGAACTATTTGGTTACCCTCCCTGGCTGGGGATTGAACTTTGCAGAAGTCCCACAGTGCGGCACTCAACCACTTGCACTACTAGGGAGTCCCTTTTATTTAGTTTTTTATTTTATGATGCTTCTGTGTTTGACGCATATGTACTGATGATCAATGTGTCCTCCTGAAGTATTGATTCCTTAATCATTATATCATGTTTATCCAGCTAGGAAGTTATTTTATTTGATATGTTTTTATTTGATATCCCTGCTCTACCCTGGGTTTATAAGATTTTTCCCTGGGTTTATAAGATTTTTCCCTGGGTTTATAAGATTTTTCCCAAACATTTTACTTTGAACCTATGATTATATTTGGAGCTCAGTTGAGTTTCCTAGAGAAAACAGAATTATTTTTCTATCCAACATGCCACTCTGTGTCTTTTGCGCAACTTCAGTCTTTTTACATTGAAGGTGATTATTGATATATGAGGACTTCCTGTGGACATTTTGTTTTTAGTCTTCTCATTCAATCTATATTTATTTACTAGTTTAACTTTTTGTAGACTTTCTTTTCTTTGATTTAGACCAGTGAGCTCCCTTCAATATTTCTTGTATAGGAGGTCAGGTGTTATCAAAGGTTTTCCAGTTTTGTTGTTTTAGAAAGACATTTATTTATCTCTGATATCTGAAAGAGACTCTTGCAAGATGCAATATTCTTGGCTGGTGATTTTTCATTATTTTGAGTTTCCATTTAATTATCTCCTAACCTGTAGAATTTGTGTTGTGTAGTCTGATGAAAACCCAATGGGAACACATTTTTTAGTTACAATTCTCCCCCATCACTCCCCTCCTCACCAGCTACCATAAATAGTCTTTCTTTGTGTTGAAATCTAGATAATTTAAGCACTCTCTGTCTTGTTATAGGTTTCATTACATTTAATATCTATGTGCCCTCTTAGGTTCTGGACTTGAATGTTTTGTTCTTTTCCCTTATGTGGGAGTTTACCTTTAATAGTTCTTTAATATACCTCTGTCTTTCTCTGTGTCTTTCTGTTCCTCTCTCTCTCTCTCTCACACCCTCCCACATTCCTTCCCTCCCTTCTTGGATACCCATTATCCTTAATATTCTCCTATTGTAATTAATAGTTCTAAAAGTTCTTTGAAAGTTTTTCTTTTAATATCTTATTTTTCTCTCTTCTTCCATGTGAACCTTCTGTTCATTACTATTTTTGAATATACAAATTCAATTATTCATTTGTTCTTTTGAGTGAAGAACATTCCAATATATCCTTGTGGACACCATAAGGGATGAATTTTGGAACAGGTTTGCAAGGCAAGTCTCTGCTGCTTAGTGAGCAGTCCTCTTGCTACTTATTAGTAGTAACAAATGGATTTGATTGATTATGTGACTATGAGCAGGAGAAACAGGGTCCAGGGGAAACAAAGGGTAATCAATTTTTATGGGGAACTAGAGTGGTTATGTTTGCCACATATATGGGGAAGAATTCCCCCTGAATGTACTTGATGTAATTTCTGAGCTACTCCTAGGCCATCTCAGACCATGGCCACATAGTCAAAAGCTACATAGGTGTCCCTGCCTATCTTCTGATGTGGGCCATTGTCTTAACACAGTCATGTTGGTGTGCCTGTTACAAATCCTACATACACATTTGCATAGAGAGATTAATGTCACATTGTTGTATTCTACCTCCATAGTTTTTTTTTTTTTTGAGTCCTGTAAAAAAAGGACTCATTTATTGAGTCCTTTAGATGCTGAATCTCTGCTCTGCTATTTTCCTTTAAAGCCCCAATTTCTACCTTTTCATAATTCGTTATCTTTCTCAGATTGCATTTTTAATTTTTTTGTTCATCTTTGAGTTTTCTGAGTTTACTTATAAATCTTTGACCTACATTTCTAATTTATTTTCTATTACCTTGAGTTTATTATATCAATTTTGAATTCTCTATCTGATAAAAAGATATAATGTCCATACCTTGTGGTTGGATTCTAGAGCATTGTTCCTTCTTTGTGATGTTAAGATTTCAAGTGGCCATTGGTTCTATTTTTATTTGTTGTCTGATCATTATGTAATTTTTTCCCCTTTTTCAAATGTTTATAGTTGAAACTTAGAATGACTAACTGACACTATTTTTCCATGGATAGCATTGTGATTTGATATGATTATTTTGTAGGCTCCCCACTCTAAGTCCTGTTTTTGCAGTGCTAAGACAACAGAGTGGAGGAGGATCTGGAGGGGTCCAATCACTATTGGGATCATGCATTGTCTGACTTGTGTTGACGACATTACTGATATTCTTCTTTTTGGCATTTCTACATCTAAAACTTGGCAGGATATACTTACAAAGTGTACTTCATTTGGTTAGTACCACTCTGAAGGAGTGAGAGAGGGTGAGTGCAATCTATAGTGCTTTCTCTTTTTTATTCCTCTATAAGGAAAGTGAGCACTATGTGGAGCATTTTAACTCATCTGTATGGGTTCTCCTCTCAAGAGTGTGTGCCTCTGTACCATTTTTACTAAGATTCAGACTAACTAGAAGTTCTGTGATCTGTGTCTGCTGACACTGAACAGGGCCTCCATACATTTCTGTCCACATAGTTCCTCTTCAATTAATATTAATTTTGTCTACATTCCATCTGGTACACTTTGCTGGTTTCTGATGTTCAAGTGATACTTCAGTCTCATCATGCAATGTGAGAACTTTTCTATATTATATCTCTTTGTTAACTTTTAGATGTCCTCTTTGAAACAAAACAAGGAACCCCCTCTCTATTTTATTAATCCTAAAAGCAACATTGAAACTGTTAGCAAGAGTTTTTCAATGAACTTCTTGGTTGTTGACTAGCTTATGCTTTCTTGCCTGAGTAACTAATACTGTTACAGTACAGGGACAGGGGACCCCTATAACCCCCAAACCTGCCTATTCTAAATACTTTGTGCCATCCATTACATCAAGACAAAACATACTCTAGTGTGTAAGACTGTCATGGAAAGGAAAATTAAATGTATGCAATACCAAAAAGGGAAAGAAAAAAGTTCCCAAATCAAGCACCCAAAGTTATCCATTGCCTCATAAGTAAATACCCAGTGAAACAGGGTTTGCCCAAAGCAGGTTTTTTGAGACCCAAGGCCTGCCATAAGTCTATGGCACCTTCTGGTGAGTATCTATAGAAAATGATCAGAGACAGCCAGAAAAATATGGAAAAGAGCAAAATCAAAATCAAGATATTGCCATTGTTAACATCCCCATGGATTTTCTCAGGTCTCCTTGATCTCTATCCTTTCTTCTATCCCCAATCTTCTCTCCAGCTTCTTCTCCTCCCTGCTCAGCTCCACCCTCCCTTGAGTGGGGCATGGAACCTGAAACTTGCCCTTTTCCTAGAAACCACCCTGCTACACTATTATTTTAAAAGAAAAGTACCTATCATTTGATCAAAAGAGACTGGATGTGAAAATATTTTGAAATATTATGAAATTAAACTATTTTATATATTAAATAAATAAAATGTAATACATCTACATATATTATACAATGAAACTGCATTCTATAACATACAGCAACCTAATGATAGTAAATATTTATTAAAGTGTCTTTGAGCCCAAATTTGCTTCTCTAATTTTACTTTGAGTGAATTATAATGAAAAAGCAATGCTGAATTTACCAATGTACATAAGATGGAATTTCAAATCTATTTCTACATCATATTTATTTTAATATTTAATATAATCTTCCTTTTGAAAGTTATTGTATTTGTGTAGCATATATCTTGTGAAATCAAGTTCAAATGCATGGTTCCACTCACCCAAAATAATTCTGTATGGAGCTAAGTGAAACATCAGTGCAGAAGTCTGGGTGTACATGATAGCAGCAAGAAGTTCTCAGTCCCAACAGTCTTTTGGCTTCAGCCACTGGTTACTATTGCTTTCAGTTTTTGAGAAATAGAATAAAGCCTCTATAAACTTCCAAATGTAGGGTTGTGTGAACTAAAGTTATTAATTTCTCAAGACTAAAATAACTCAATCTTGTAGCAAGAATATGTTTTATTCTACAAGATGGACAAGTTGTCTTCCAAAGAGGCTATATAATTTTGCATTTTTGCTACCTATCATTGAGTGAAGTATTTTTGGTCTAAATATTCACTAGCATTTGTGTTGTTCGTGTTTTAGATTTGGGGACCATTCTAATTCTAGATTTGGGGTGTTATTTGTTGTTTTGAGTATTCCTTATAATATGTAATCATTTGTCATACGCTTATTTTGCATCTGTGTATCACCTTGGAGAAGTATCTGTTAAGGTTTTGCCTCCTTTTATTAATAATATCAATATTTTATTTTTCCCTTGTTAACAAGTAATTTTTGTTATGTAATTTCATAATAGCTTTTTAAAGTTTGTATGACTTAGTTATTACTTGATAAATAAATATATTTATTAAAAATAAATCTATTTTTAACTGACATAATCGTAGGGTACTCCATCAGCTATTACTATCATAGTGCACCCACTATTAACTCACACTTATTCCATCAACATAGATTATTGTATTTCATTCCCTTTTTCTTCTTACTTGTTCCCTACCCAGTTGGAGAACTATAAGGTGTGAAGTGCTGAGACAAGGAAAATATCTGGGTCATAGCTGGAAGACTGGCCATAGCTAAAAGACTGCTCAGCATGGGCTGCAAGACTGGACCATGCACAGATCAGGATATTCTTTCTTGTTCCAGTAAAACATTGCTTAAGGAGTAAACTAGATTCGAAGGGAGAGCAGTGCAACCTGATAACACAGAACCTTGATGGTGAATGTGAGCCTGAACAAGGACAAATACTAAAAGAATGATTCATTGTCTAATGACTAATAAGGAGGGCAGTTGGGCTGTTTCTATCAATAAAAATGAGTTGTGACTGGCACTTGGGACACTTGTGCCCCAAGTAAGAGGCCTTGCATCCCTTGGGGCTCACTTCTCTTAAATTCTGTTTTGTGTCTGTCATTTCTTTATTTCCTGGTTCTTTCCATATTATTCTCAACCCTGTTTACCAGAACTGATCTCCGGCAGGACTCCTTCCCCTTTAGTGTTTCAGTACTTCTTTATTCAGTTATGTAGGCTTAGTTTTTCAGCTTGTTTTTAACTGACTTTGAATTTAGATTTTTTATATTCCATATATTAGAGACACCATCCAGTATTTATCTTCTTCTGATTGCCACAAATGGCATGAGTTTATCTACTTTGCTCTGTAGTATTACATTGTATATATGTACCATATTTTCTAGATCCAGTCATCTGTTCTGAGGCATTTAGGTTGCTTCCAGAGTTTAGCTGTAGTAAGTAGTGCTACAATAAACATGGGAATGCAACTTCCCTTTCAAATTTGTGTTTTTGTGCCTTTGGGTAAGCTCCTAGGAAACGTTCAATTGGGCCATATGATAGGTCCCTCTTAGTGTTGTGAGGAACCAACCCATATCTTTCCATACGTCATTTTGATGTATTTGTCCATAGAAATTACAAAATAAAGAGTGAACTGTAATGGAAAGTGTAGACTGGATGGTTAAATTGTGTCTATGTCAGTTCATCAAATAAAATCAGTATAAACATTCTGCTGGGGGATGTTGCTGATGGGGGAGATCAAGTATATGTGGATCAGAGAGTATAAGGAAATTTCTGTACCTTTCCCTCAATTTTGTGGTAATAATAAATTGCTCCAAACAACTCAAGCTTTTTTAAAATAATAAAAAAATAATTTTATAAAAGAGGAGTGTTGTTACAAGAATGAAATCTATGATACTTAACAAATAGAAGTGCTAATATGAAGAAATATATTGTTAATTTAATATTCAGATAAAATAACAGAAACTCTTAATATGCTACTACATATTAAGGTAAAAATTGAATTGTTGGAATCTAGAAATTAAAGTGAAGAAACAATCTTAAAACTTAACTACATTATTAAATAAAGATAACTTCCAATTTTTTCAAAATTCATATTTTAGAGTATTTCACTAATGTGTTTAAAAGAGGACACTGTGTAATATAGTTGAGTGTATTCTTTAAAAATTCACATTATTATAAAGTAAAACTTCATATAATGGTTCCTAAATTCCTCAATCCAAACTGAGCAATACCACAGAGAGTCCAATGGAAAGTATTCAAAAAAGCAAACATTAAAGTCCAAATGCAATTCTCAAAGAGTTTGGTTTGCTGTAAGTTACTGTTTCAATATCAAGGGTAATACATCATTTAACACATCCTACAAGAGTAACCGCATTAGCAACAAACATGATTTTTTATTCATAGTTATTTTTCTTAATACTGAGTCACAAACAGTATAGTATCATAAACTTGTGGAAATCAAGAGAACGGTTCATTTTCCTACTGGTTAAAGGTAAGACCTTATGTTTTATAATTAGCTAAGGACGGTTGGTATCTATAAGGAAAATTCTGCTTCAAATCATTGTATTTTTCTAAATAAGTTCATCTTTGCATTAAAGTAGCAGGTAAAAGCATAAAGGTTTGGCATTTCCTTGGTAAAACAATTCCACGTCTCCTCTAGCATAACAACAAGCAAATAAATTAATAATTGAATCTTTAAAGACTTATACCACACTAAATGCCCTCAATGAATTTTAGCCTTGAGCATTTTCATGGAAAATATTATTAATCACTCATCAGGGCTGATAAAATATTGCATTTTAAGCAATTTGATTTCCTAGTGAACCATTAAAGGCTAAATTAGTTGTAAAATATAGGCTGCAGTAACTAAATATTGGTGCATTCTGGACATAGTTGTTGGATATAAGCCACTTGGACATTGAGGGAAATATGCCAAAAATTGATGTGAGTTTTTGAGGAGCTGATTCTCAGTCATTATATCTGACAACAATTGCCAGCTACTAGATCATGAACTAAAAGTCATATATCATCAACATGTTGCAGAATGCATAGTTTGATTGTCTACAGTAGTGGTAACCCCTCACCCACTTAATTTAAGAGCTATGTTAAGCCATTAACCCAAAATTGAAGAGAAGGGATGTTAAAAACTCTGATTTTGAGATTCTATGATTTAGCATATTTTTCAATATTTCAATAGCAGTTCATGGGTAATAAAATTACATACACATTTATTTATAATTATCTATATTATATACATTATGTCAAAAAGATACAATGTATTGCTTGAAAATTGAAGTTTGATGTGCAGAATTCTAATAGTAAAAATCACTTGAAGCATAAAAGATTAGACAAAAATTATCATAGTCTCTTATGCTATTTTTCTTTTAAAGATTTATTTATTTATTTATGCATACAAGAGCTGGGGTACAGGCCAGAGTCCTGGGAGGTAAGAGGATTCACCAGAGACATAGTGGGGAGCAGAACAGGCAGATAGACCAAAATACACTGCTGAAAGGAGCAGCGGGCAAGGCAGGAGAGGTCTGCCTCACCATGTGTGTCCTCTCCCTGGCCGGGGATCAAGCTGATGCTGCCATGTGGCAGATGCTTCACAGTGTGGCCCTCAACCCGCTACGCCACCAGGGAGACTCTCTTACTGCTATTTTTCAACCATACAAATCTTCAATGGGTATTTATATTTTATCGTATCTCAGCAGAAAAAAATAAGAAAAAATTGCTGTGAATCTAAATGAGAAGAAATAGAAAACTATCTCAACTGTATTCTTAACACTGTATGAGAAAAATGATTGTTCTTAATATTAAATATTTTTGCGAATAAGACCACATTTTTCCCCACATAATATAGTTACTTTATTGTGATTTTTTTTTTTTTTTTTTTTTTTTGTAACTTCGAGCAGATGACACTCAGAGAAAAAGAACCAAGAGAGTCTGGAATGGAATTATAAATAACAAATAACAAATAACAATTACAAATAACAAATCACAATTACTTGTTCAATATTACTCCTCATAAAAGAATATTTGGAAAGGTGAATGTGAATATGGGGAAAGAGTATTATCATCCTTTTTTGATGACTTAGAAAATACTTGAAATAGCTCATCATTTTGCAGCCCCTCCTACATTGTGAATTTAGTTTAATGAGATTGGTACCAACAATCTGTACTGAACAATGTCCTAACTTACCACATTGCAGTCTTAGTAGGAAGAGGGGAAGTAGTAAATGGAAAGCAGCATCTGCTCTGTCTGGTAAATGAAGCTGCTGCAATAAAGGTTCCATAAGAACGATAACATCACGGAAGCATTTAAATATAATTGGATTGGTCTCAGTACAATTACCCCTATAAATGTGCTTTGAGTCTTCCTATGACCTTCTATATCTAATTGGCAAAATTTAGTAGGAGGATAGAAAGGCACTAAATACAGGATGTTCATTTTAGCAATTCAGCAGCATAATTGATACTTATTAATAATTAGTTTTGCTTTTCTTTATTTTTTTGACCTCATGGAATTTCAGAAATAGTTTCATAACATTCATATATATAAGAATAGTATGCAGTCTTATATAACTGAGTATCAAATTGAGTTAATTAGTACTTAAAGAACTATTTCTTTCTTCTGTTCCTTTCCACTAAATTGATATAGAGATAAGCTAAGATCCTGGTGATAAACTAATTAAGAAAATTTGTAGCAGATCATGGCAGGAAATAAATGCATCAATAAGGACATGTATATGTTCAATCTACTTTTAGTACTATATTGAAACTCTATTGATGTCCCTTTAACATAACTTTTACATGAAAATTCAGATTGGAAAGACTAGGTTGAATTATAATATCAAATATTACAGATTTATAAGCACTTATAAAAGTAGTAATCAAAGTACAGTTTCTCAAATGTTATAATTGAGAAGATAATTGATAGAGCAAAATTTTTTATATTTTAAGATAAATTATTTAATTGTTATAATTACTCATCAATACTCTGGGAACTATTGTCAGAACTATAATAATTATTGCTTTAAGTCATATTAAAGCATCCTACAGATTCAACTTTAGTCAGAACTATAACAATTGGTGCTTTAAGTCATACCAAAGCATATGAGTCTAGCTATGTATATTGTGTATGTTATGATTCTGACAACTTTCTTTAACTTCTGAAATCATCTGATGGTTAATTTTCTTTATGGAAATTCTAGAATTTTTTTCTCCCCCTATTTCTTTCTTATAGTTTGTGTTTTTTAGCAGTCCCAACTCTCCAATAAGAATAAATTTAATGTCATTATAGTCACTGGAAATTTTGAATTCAAATGCATTCACAATGTCAATTACCAATATGATTAGAAATAAAATACAAACAAAAATGAATTGGTAAAAGTAGTGATTCCAAAAATATTGAAATTGGCATTGATAAGTTTTCTTGAAAATGTCTAACTGGGAATATTACCAAGTATAAGAGAACAAACTGTTTTGAATGAACACAAGTGCTAATATATTTAGAGAGGATCACATTTGGAAATGCAGCATGTTCAAATCCACACCTGCCAGTTTGCCAAGTGCACACACTGAACAGTCATGAGAAATGTTCAGTGTTACTCCAAATTTATGCAATAATGTGTATACACAAAGACACCTAATCACAAGAACATACAGCATCATAGGAACATAGAGCAAAACAAGGGGTTACCTAAGACTTGTATTTGTGTTTGTTTTTGTTATTAAATATGTAGTTTTCCTTTATTTTGGTCATTGAAGTTTGTTTTCTGTTTTGTTTGTTTTTTTAAATAAAATTAATTTTATTTATTTAGCAATAACTGGGATGTAGGCCAGAGGTACAGGGGTCTGAGAGGATTCACAAAAGACAGAGGGAGGAGTGAAACAGGCAGATCTACTGAAATACACTGCTGAGGGGAGCAGCGCATAAGATAGTAGAAGTCTGCTGTGCCATATGGATCAGCTCCCTGGCCTGGAGCAAACTCAGTCACTGGGATGAGAGTGCTGAGAGAGACTTAACTTCTATGCCACTAGGGAGGTCCCTGTTTTGTTTGCTTTTGTACTTAAAACTTTTGGTCTCTTTTATTGTTTTTAGATTAGCTTTATTAACAAGTAATTTATATCCATTAAAATGTACCCAATTTAAGTGTACAGTTAGATGAGTCTTCACAGTTGTACAGATCTGTGAAACCACCAACCTTAACAAAATTAAAAACATTTCCATACCACTATAATGTTCCCTGTGCTCCTTCTTATTTGAATCATTCAGCATAGGCAACTGTTGATTTGCATCCCATTACTACATTTTAGTTTTGCCTGTTCTAAAAAGTAACGTAAATGGAATCATACAGAACACTCTATTTTAAGCCTAGCTTCTTTACTCAACAAAATGCATTATTATGGTTATTATTATTATTTTACTTAAGGATTTATGGTTTATCACTGTTTGGAAGTCTTAAATATTTAGAAATATGGGTAGAATTTCTGTCATCTATCCTTTCCCTTTTTCAAGTGAGCTTGATTTTGTAACCAAATGTTCTTCAAAACGATGGTGCAAGGTTGTATTTGAACAATTGAGGGGTATTTTATGGCTCAAAAGTTTTGGGTTTTTGGTTTAATTTCATTAATCAGTTTGTATCTCTATACCACATATGAGTGAAATCAAGTGGAATATGTCTTTTTGTCAGGCTTAGTGCACTGAGAGCATAATTCCCTCTAGTTCCATCCATGTTGTTGCAGATGGAAAATTCAATCAATTTTTATTGCTGAATAGTATCCCAATGTACATACATACCAGATCTTTATTTATTCATCAGGTGATTGGCACTAAAGATGTTTTCATGTTCATACCACCCTGCATGTGACTGATATCAGTTATTTGCTATTATAAGTAATGCTGCCATAAAAATGGGGATACATATACCTATTTGAATCAACAATTTTGTGTTTGGGGTAAAAACACAGACCTTGAATAACTGGAATATATGAACTTTCTATATTGAGGAATCTACCGACTGCTTTCCGAAACAACTGCAAAAACTTACAATGCCACCAACAGTGCATAAATGTTTACTTCTCTCCATATCTTCTCCCGCTCTTGCTTTTTGTCTCTTGGCTAATAGTGTGAGGTGGTATGTCAATATTGTTTTAATTTTGACTTATAATAATAAGAGATGATGGACTTCTTTCGAGGTGTCTATAGTTCATCTGCATGTCTTATTTATAGAAATGACTGTTCAGATCCTCTGCCTATTTTTTAATTGAGTTGCTTGGGTTTTTATTATTGAATTTTATGAGCTTTGGGTGTAATTTGTATATTATCTCTTATCATTATATGATGTATAAATTTCTTCTCCCATTCATTAGAGTGACTATTTGTTTTGATGCATGTTTCTTTCACTGAGCAAAAGTTTTATAGTTGGTAGAATCCCATTTATTTTTCCTTTGTTTCTCTTGCCATTGGAGTTAGGTCCCCCAACACATATCTATGGCTGCTGTCAGAGAGCATATGTATTTTGTGTTTTCAGATATATCATTAAAATTTTTATCTATATATGAGTTAATTTGTGTCTATGATATTAGATAGTGTTCTAGTTTCTTTTTTTTCTTTTTTTTTTTACCATTGACTATTGAGCTTTCACAACACTATGTACTAAAGAGAATTTCCTTGCTTATTGTTAGCTCTTGGCTTCTTTGTTCTATATTAGTTGTTCATACATATGTGGTTTTTGTCCAGGATCTCAATTCTGTTACAATATGTATATCTGTTTATATTGCAATATCAAGCTTCTTAAAGTACTATTGCTTTGTAGAACACTTTGAAACTGGGGAGGATTATACCCAGTTTTGTAAATTTTCTCAGGAGAGAAAAAAAAATTTAAAAAAAATAGAGAATTAATCAAATTGCATTTTTTTGGGTTCTATTTCTGTAAAAACTGTCATTAAAATTTCAATATGAATTATATTGAATAGGTATAATACTTTAGTTAATGTAACAATTTTAATGGTATTGATTCTTTCTAGTTTATGAGCATGGAATAGCTTCCATTTCTTCTTGTATTATTCTCTTTCCACTAATAAGGTCTTATAGTTTTCTTCTAAAGCTCTTTCATCTCCTTTATTAGAGTTATCCCTAGAACTTTAATTCATTTTGATGTGTTGTAAATGGTGTTGTTTTGTCAATTTATTTCTCTTCACAGAGAAATGCAACACATTTTGTATATTCATTTTGTAGCCTTCCACTTTATAATATAAATTTATAATTGAAAATTTTAACTCATAATTTCAAATGCTAATAGTGATGATTTTACATTTCCCTGTCCAATTTATTTCTCTCTCTCTCTCTCTTTTTTTTTTTTTTTTGCTAATTGTTAATAGGACTTCCAACATCATATTGCATAGTGGTGACAAGACTGAATATTCCTGTCTTGTTCTTAATCTTAGAGTAAAAGCTTTTAATTTTTTGTCATTCAACATAAAACAGGATGAGTTTATCATATATGGTCTTTATTATGTTGAAGTATATCCCTTCTATGCCCATGCTGTTGAAAACTTGACCACAAAAATTATTCAATCTTATAAAATTATTTTACTGACCCTGTTGAGGAGATCATATGAGTTTTATCCTTCCTTTTGTTAATGGGTTGTATACGATTTTCTGATTTACTTCAATATGGATTTTGTATCATTCTTGTATTCCTGGAATAAATCCCACTTTATTGTGTTATGTTATTCTTTATATAGATTTCTAATTTTGGTTTGTTAATATTTTGTTAAAATTTCTGCATCTTATTGAATAAAAATATTAGTTTGTTATTTTTGTTTTGATTTTCTTTTCCTTTTGTCTGGTTTCAAAACAAGGGTTATGTTGCATTTCATATAAAGTGTTTGGAAATTTCGATCCTTTTCAATTTTATGGATGAATATGGGAAGGGTAGGTATTAAATATTTGAAAATTCCGTAGAATTCACAATGAAGCTATCTGGACCCAGAATTTTGGTTTTGGGGAGACTTATGTTTGCTATTTACTTTTATCACTTGAGATAGATCTCTTCAGATTCACTACTTCAGGTTCAATTCAGGAATATATTTTCTAAATTTGTTCATTGTTCAAGGTTGTCCAATTTGCACCATGTAATCATTCAAAATATTCTGCTGTGTTTTTTTTTAAATGTACTATTTGTTGATTAAAGTAAATAGTGCTGCAGTTTACATCACTTACTATTTCCTTTTAAATTAGTGTTTTTGTATCCTTTCCATTGGTACCTAGAAGTGCAACTGCTGGATCATATGGTAGATTCATTTTCAATTTTTGAGACACCCCCATAAAGTTTTCCATAGAGATTGGGTCAGTTGATATTCTTATGAGCAGTATAAAAAGTTTTCCTTTTCTCTACATCTTTGCCAAAACTTTTTTTTTATTGGCTTTTTTGTAATGGCCATTCTTACATGTTTCAGGGGTTTCACATTGTGGTTTTGGTTGACATTTCCATGATGACAAGTGATGATGATCATGTTCCAATTGACCATCTGTACATCTTCTTTGGAGAAATGTCTATTTAGCATTTTTGCCCATTTTGATAGGGGTCTTCCTTTTCTTTTGTTGAGTTGTATGAGTTGCTTTTAGATCTTGGATCTAGTCATGTATCAATTATAGTGTGCAAATATTTTCTCCTTCTCAGTGTGGTGACGTTTTGTCTTGCATTTGTTTCACGTTGCAGAAGATTTTTAGTTTGATAATGACCCAATTGTTATATTCTCTTTTGTTGTCCTTTCAAATAGATAAAATTCTACAGACATCTCTTAAACCTATGCCACAGAATGTTTTGTCTGTGTTTACTTCACTGTATTTTATGGTTTCAGGTCTTATATCCCAGTTGTTTATACATTGTGAGCTATATTTTTGTGTATGATGTGAGATATTAATCAATTTTATTCTTTTGCATGTTGCTATTCAGTGTTCCCAACAACATTGAAGTGGCTTTCCTTTCTCCCATAAGTAATCAACTCATTTGTCATAGATTAACTATTCATATCAGTGTGTGTTTATTTCTGGGATCTCAACTCATTTTGTTGTCCATTTTTTTCCCACTATCCCCCTGCTATAGTGTAGACTGAACCTTGAAAGGGTGATAGTTGTATGTTTCCTCTTTTTAAATAGTTTTATCAGGGTTGGGTTTGTTATTCAGTATCTTTGTAGTTCCATGTAAATTTCAGTAATGTTTGTTAAATTTATTTGAAGAATGCCATTGAAACATTGATAGGGATTGCATTTATTCTATATAGTTCTTTGTATAAGGTGGCTATTTTAGGGTTAAGCAATACACTGTGATGCAAAATGCAGCCACTGCAGCATGAGTTCAACTCATGTCAGTGGCATATGGCATAGCAGACCTGTACTGTCTTGCCTGCTGCTCCTCTCAGCAGTGTGTTTCAGTCAATCTGCCTGTTCTGTTCCCCACTCTGTCTCTGGTGAATACTGTCATCCCTCACACCTCTGACCTGTAACCCAGTTCTTATATGTAAAAATAATTAAATCTTAAAAAAAAAAGTGGCCATTTTAACAATGTTAATTCTCATAATCAGTGAGCAGGGAGTATCTTTTTAGATCTTTGTGTCTTCACCTATTTCATTTAATAATGTCTTCTAGTTTTCACTATACAGGTCATTTACATATTTTGTTAATCTTATCCTTAGACTGAACTCATAAAATACATAGAAGGATAAAAAGGCGAACACGTTCAAAATATAGACCACTAAGATCTTGTTGAACTCTGCTCCAATAACTAGAAAACAAAGCAAAAATAAACAAATAGAAGAATAAAAATAAGAAAAATAATTTTTTTAAAAAACTGTATAGTGAAAGAAACTAACATTTAGCGCCCAATCTGGTGGCACAGTGGGTTAAGCAATGCACTGTGAAACAAACTGCAGCCACTGCAGTACAAGTTCGATCTCTGCCGCCGGCCAGGGAGGTGGCCCACATGGCATGGTAGACCTCTCCTGCCTTGCCTGCTGCTCCCCTCAGCACTGTATTTCAGTGAAAATCTGCCTGTTCTGTTCCCAACTCTGTCTCTGGTGGGTCCTCTCACCCCCACACTTCTGGCCTGTACCCCAGTTCTTGTATGAATAAAGAAAGAAAGAAACTAACATTTAAAGAAAGACACCCTATCAATGAACGAATTTTACTTCATAGATCAAAGAGACTAATAGCCAAGATCTACTAAGAAGTCATAGTTCTCAAAAAAAATAAAACAAATATACAATTAACAAAAATGCAGAGAGCTAACTGGACCCTACTTCAAAGAAGAGATACAAAAATCCAATAAACAGGCTCATGAAAAAAACTCAAATTATCCCTTGCCATCACGAAAATGCAAATCAAAATCAGAACGAGACACCATCTCACATACATGGAATAGTCCATATATAAAGGCCAGAATCAGTAAGTGTTGATGGGGGTGTGGTGAAACATGAACACTCTTTTGGTGGAAAATGTATAATGGTCTAATCCCTTAGACAACACTATAAAGGATTCTAAAAATATTAAAAAATAGGTCTATCATATAATTCAGTAATTTCATTCTTAATACCTACCTGAAGAATACAAATGCACTGATACTAAAGGATACATGTACTCCTCTGTTCTTTTCAACAGTGTAATAGCCAAGTTATGAAAACAACCCATTTATTAAAAGACAAATGCGTAGGTTAAAAGACATGGCATATATACATATGGAAAAATACCCAGCTATAAAAACAAAACAAAGCAAAACATGTGTGGAACTGAAGGGGATTATGCTAGGTAATATTAAGTCAGAAGGAGAAAGACAAATATAAGATTATTTCATTCATGTGTGGAATACAGAAGAAAAAAACAAACCTATAGGCAAAACTAAACTAAAACAATTTGTAGAATTTTTACTGCAGAACTGAAATAGGGGAATGATGGATTATGGGAGCTCACGGTTCAGGGGTAAAGTGAACTATGGAAGAATATTACTGGTGCTTTTCTGGTGGAAGTTGTGTAGTTTCAAATATCTGAATTGGCATGGATTTATACCAATAACCCATTTACATATATTATATACAGTGTTGTAAGCCAACGTTACATTAATAAAAACAATACAAGGAAAAATATAAAAGTAGTGCTGGTTTATAACATATGCCTCAGGTGTACATTATTAAAATAAACATCTGTATTTATTATAAAATTAAATGTAAAACATAATATAAAAGCAACAGGGAGTCCCAAGTATGTGTAAAAACAAAACAGACTGCGTCTGTTAATGGTCAGGTTCCAGGCATGTCTAGTTGTCTTGGCATTTGGGACACGTACAGAAAAATGCAGAGATGGAACAAATGAAACCACATCAAGTCATAAGCAAGACTGACATTTAACCACTCACCAATTGACAAAATTAATGAGAATTTTACTTATTGAGTACCTCATTTTCCTAAGGCAGACAATCCTGCCCTTTTCCTATGTGAGCACAGACTTAGTTGGTATACAACTCAAATGCTTTTTGAGTCTCTATTTCCAGAACTCTGAATAAATGTTTGCTGTAGATCTGTAACACATCTTTCATCTTTTCTGGGAGTATAGCTGGAAAACAAGAGGTGAAACACGAGTGCTGTAGCACAAGAGCTATAATATTTCTTTTGTAACATGTGAGCTGCAAAACTGGATCTATACCAGAGATGCTATAACTCAACCAGGTTTTGATATTGAGGTTGACAGTATACTACTAAAAGTCTAATTCTGTGCTTTAACTTCAATTTTTCCTTGGCTCTTTGTAGGATTATGTATCCCTATATAGAAGTTAAAAACCAACTTCCTACTTGCTTTTACGAATGAAATATGACTGTAGAAAGCCTGGATGACATCTAGGCAGAAGTCATTAAGAGATAATATGTAGTATGTCCCCCTCATCCTGTCATGGTGACGAGGCATATTGCAACTACAAGAATTCCCAATTATTTGGGTACCATTATCAGGAAAACCTGATACAAATTTACAACCACTTTCATTTTTGTTTTTTTGAACCTCCAGCATTCAGGTTGATTCTTACCAGACATTAACCTAATATTTTCTGTCTAATAAAATGACAAATTATTTTGAGAAGCTTAAGATATTAAGCTGTAATTAATGCTTAAATATTAGGTCAAATAAAATATTAAGCACCAATGTGTGGGATCCCTATATAAAACCTTAAATAGAGTCACCTAAAAATGTATTATTTTAAACTTTAGAGGTTCTTTTAAGTTGGAGCTTTAACTTAAAGAAATATATTGATCAGTGTGAAATGATTCTGTTAAGTTCAATGCTTTTACATTGACATGTGATAGCTAAAGCTAACATAATTATAATATATATTTCTTTACACATTTGTTTCAAGAAATTTAAATATAGTTTACAGAATTGAAAAAAAGGTAGATATTTTCAGTAAAGTAAAATTAATTATTAACACATTATTTTCAGTACTAAGTGAAATAAATGATATTGGTAAATTTTCAATCTAGTAACAAAGAAAATCTTTTGCTTTCATTTCCTTTACACTTGTCAAATCCATCTGCCTCCTTTAGTTGTACTGTTACTTGTTTTGACCATCTATCTCTGGGACTTTCAATGAGTCGCTGAATTAATTTGTGTATCTTTTCCATACATTTATTTTCTATTTACATGACTTAGAAAAACTTATGAAATGAAAACTTCCTCTTAAAAATTTGTGGTGGTTTATTTTGCCCATAGAATAGAATCCAAACTGTTATGCTCAAAATAAAGATTTTGCTATTGTTGAGTCCTAGGGCAATTTAGGGATCAGTAGGCAGCTTCAGGGATAGTACAGGCAAGGACTTCAGGAGAGTTACAGGCTTCTGAGATAAAGGCAGAGAAATCCAGGAGGATTAATGAAAACAGTAAATTTTAAGAGAACTTGGAGAGGGGCAGTGAAAGACTAAGATAAGAGCTGTAAAGCTGACACAGATGCCGAAGTACAGTCACTGAGAGAGCCAAATATAAAAGGGATGATGATATTTTAGAATAGAGGAAAAATATTTACATATCCCCTAGACAAGGACTCATACGGCATCTTTGACCCTTTTTGGCATCACTGCCTGAGATTAGCTTCTCTTTGTTTATCTAAGAGTTTGCCTATGAATTCCTTTTTGCAGCTCATGGGACAAGAAGCCATGGTGATTTAGGAGTGGAATTCCTAGCTTTTCACTGCTAGACTGGGGTTAAAGCAGTACTAGAAGCTGTAATCATGATATCAGCACACAGTGACTCCACTGTCACCTCAGTTGGTGTGGGTTTCTGGATAGTAATGTCTCCTCTTCCTACTTTTCAACCATGCTGAGATTATGGCAGCTTTCAGAAGAGTCCAATACTTTGAGTGTTGCAAAAATTGTTTACAATACATACTGTGTTAACAATATCATTTTTAAGGACAATTAAGTTAATAAACAGAGCAATGCCATTCTACACACTCAGACATTTTCCCTACATGAATATAACTAAATTAACACTTCACTGACTTTTATTTTTCCAGCTGTATCTCAAACTGAACAGAAGTCTATGCTTTCCACAATATGAATTTAATCTGTTTATGCTTTCCACAATATGAACTTAGTCTGTGTCTCTCACCAACCTTCCTCTGTCCCACATTTCTCCTTCAGGTACTGTACAAATAGGATAAAAATACATCACTTAAACAGAAAGTTCTTGGCTTTGCCACCTCTGCAGAGCACAAGGGAAGCCAGTGGCCAAATTGAAAGTACTAGAACAGCCAGTGAGTAAGCTCAATAAAACATTTCATAGACAAAGTAAAATTAAGATAACACAGCTGCCATATTTAGGAAGGGACTGGAAAGTGAGTTTGCATTACCTGGGTTCAAGAGGCTGTTTTTGTCTATTCCTATTTTTGTGTTCTCTCCCTGTATGGCATTTTGTTAGAAGACGTGTCCACATTCTTGTTTATTTTGAAGCTGCTGTCCATTGACCTTGTGCTGTTGCTACACTCTGGACATCAACACAACTATTTCCCTTTTACGCCTGCTTTCTTTGTCCCCCCAACAGCTATCTCTTGACCCTGCTCAGAAAGACACAGTGCCCACAGACAGCAGCCCAGGAGTCAAACCAGTCCTTCCATATCCCATGGGTACATAGGGTTCTCATTCTGGAAACTTTGTGAGAATTTGGGCACTTTTGGCAGACTGAGCAACTTTGAGAAGTTGTGCTGTGGTCTCGTCCTTGTCCGAAGGGTTAAGCCTTGGTCTTTGGGATTCTGAGCCTGAATACAATACCTACAACCTTACAATATGGACATACAGACATATCCCAAACTTGGCATAAGTGATGTAGGTACTTTTGACTGAACTTGAGACTGCTGCCCGTATGGAAAGATAGCCCCAATCTACATGGGTTTAACAAGGGCCATGATAGGGTCAGTACTGCACTCATGGCCTTGGCATCATTGTCCTCCATCTTCTTCATGTCCTACTTGCTGTGTTTTGGGCAAAATTCATCATATTCCTTGAGAACTTGGGGTCGATTTCCTTAGGCAATTCATATGTGGGATGAATTTGTGATGGAATTTCTTTTATTTTGTTTTTAAATATTTATTTATTTATTTTTGTGTAGAAGAACCAAGGTATAAGCCAGACATGAGGGGGGTGGAGGATTCACCAGAGACAGAGTGGGAAACAAAATAGGCACATCTACTGAAATACAATGCCGAGGGGATCAACAGGGGAGACAAGAGAGATCTGCTGTGCCATATGTGGGTCACCTCCTTGACCATAAATTCAGAAAGTAGTGGTGATATCACTAACACTTAACCCCTAGGCCACCAAGGAGACCCTGTGGTGGGATTTCCTTAACATCTGGGGAATTGCTGGTTTGTGGCATGGTCCTTGGACTTGACAAGTCTGCAGGGACAAGCAGCTTCCCAGGTACCTTGAGCCAGAAGAAAGTCAGTTTAAATACTTTTCCTTCTGTTATCGCATAGTCTTCCATAATCAATTCCCAATTATTTTCAAGCCATATCTTCCAATCATCTACTTTACATGACTTCTATGACTATCAGTCGAGGTACTTCACCATCTCCCAGTATGGTTAGTACAGAACTCTCATTCACACTCTGTTCCCTTCTTTATAGACATTTACCTAATATTGTTAATTTGTCTTCATTATTTACATAGTAAATTATATATATATATTATTTTAGGCCATATGAAAGCATATAAAATAAAATTAATATTTCTTAGTTTTTCCTTCTGCACCTTATCCATTCCCCAAGAAACTACAACAGTTTACTATATTTGGTGTATATATATATGTGTATATATATATATATACAGTTCACTATAAATAGTATATATATAGTAAACAGACTACTATATGTTTACACATAGCAGTGGTTACAAGCAGTAATAAAGTTTTTAGAATTATGCAAAATGTAGTAAATTCATTCCGTTTAAAGGGTTTAATTAACTTAAAGCAAATTTCTTGATTTTTATTTTTTAATAAAATGTTTTCATTATTTTTTATGTTTATGCTTATTTTTAGTTTGTTTAAAATAAAAAGATTGTGTTCTTATTTAATAACTGAAACTGTACACAAATGTAAGAGTTAATAATCTTTAACTTTCATTCCCACCCCTGTGGTGTGTAATCAATCTCAGCAGATTGTTGCATTTCTTTGGCCATTTATCTCTAGTCATTTAATCCTGTGAAACATATGTGCACATCCATAGGAGTGGCAGACATTGTTAGTCACTCATCCAATATTCATTTTTCTCTTCTACCTAGAATCCATTTTTTAGGGGGAGCAGTGCCAGTGTGCGTTGTTAATGTATTTTCTCTTATAGCATTCCTTTCAGATAGAAGCACGATGTGATGCATTTCTTGGCAATGAAAAGATGTCAGTTGGGTAGGCATTTGGAAGTTTTTAAAAAAGAGATCTCAACTGTCCATTCTTAAACTTACATTACAGATTTTTTTCTTTTATCTGAGAGTTCTGATAATAACCTGGTCCTTGGAGATGGCTTGATAACACTTTTCACAAGTGGGTGGATTATTCAATATTGAGAAAATATTAGCAAAATCCGTTATTAGTTAGAAGACAAGGACAGCAGCTAGACTATCTTTATCAGGAAGACACATATGTGCCTATTAGAGCAAACTAGAACGTTTTACTATTCACTTGTTAAATCTAGCAACTGTGTCTTATATTGTATATTGTAGAAAACAAATGGATCATGAAAGAGAATTTTGGAATATTATGGTTTTTGAACTTAAAATTGGAATATTTTTTAACCAAAGCCTTGCAATTTTTTGTTTCAGTTGACATATATTTAGTAAAAAATTTATTTTTAATTTATGAAATTTAAAAATGGATGTTGCTGTAGGGTGGAACATTTAATGCTGTAGTGTGGAACCCCATTAAATGAGGTCCTCTTTAATACTGAGTACATTAGTAATCAGTAGTTCTTTATTCTAATAACAACCTTACTTAATAAGCACAGAAATAAATTTGCAGTTCTGTTTTTAAATATAGTTTATTAACAGAGTTCCATTTATTTCTACTTGTCTAATTTCCTATGTTTTCCTATGGGTAAGTTTATATATTCCATGTAAAGAATCAATACAAATGACACATTTTTATCACAATTACTACATATATAGCATGACCATATCCTATTCTGTGTTAATTAAAGTTAAATGTTTCCCTGATACTAAAAAGGGTATAATTCAGCTTAAACTATAAATTTCAATATAAAATAATTTAATTCAGCTGCTATAATTACATAAAGTGCTTATTTCTTTATTTTTTAAATTTGTGTCAGACAAGTGTAAGTATCAGTAAATTCAGACAAGAAGCAATTAGGGGACACTTTCTTCACAAAATGTATAACTTTAAAAAGGTGTAGCAGGATACAAAATCAACACACAAAAATCAGTAGCCTTCCTCTACACAAACAACCAAGCTGAAGAAGAGGAAATAAAGAAAACCACCCCCTTTAT
>JAGFMF010011402.1:2158376-2179451 GCA_019455555.1 Galemys pyrenaicus
TCAGAAGGCAAAAGAAAAATACCAGATGGCTCCTCCCTTAGGAGGAACATAAGGGAACCAAAGGAGGATCAAGGAAAGGAATAAGAACAATAATAATAACGATAACAGCAATAAGGACACAGAAACCAAAGATGAGGAGACAAGGACAGACTGGGGACACTGGTGGGGAGAGGAGGGGGAGGGTTGAGGGCAGACAGGAGCACGGGGGACTGAGGTGATGGTGCACTGGTGTTATGGTGATGGGGAATACATGGGGATTACAATTGATGGCAAGTATATGTAAATTTTAAAATATTTTATATTAATAAAAAATGTGTATTTAAGTATTTTTAATTCACAGCCAGCAAATTTCATATTGATTTAATTTTTAAATGAATTCAGAAATTATTATTTTAAATTTAATTAAAATTGTGTTTTCTTCCCTGTGTTTTCTTGCTTAAATTTATTTTTATCATAGTTTACTATTAAGCTAATTTTACTTTTTTATGATTTTTATCTATACAAATATAATTTTTATATATATGACATCATTGTTCATTTTTTTTAGATGCACTTGTATGCTTTCTCCTTTCAGGTGTAGTCTCCATAAAATTCTCACCACCAATTCACCTGTGAGCTATGACCATAATCCTCTGTGCTCTCCCTTCCTTTGTTTTGAATCATCTATTCCTCTTCTCTTGCAGAATGTCTCTGACTTAGTTTCCTGCTAATTTCTTTTAATTTATTATTATTGTTATTTTTTTCCCTGGTCCCTTATTAATCTCTATATTGGGAGCCAGGGACATGTGCTCTAGGGACAATAGTCCTAAGCCATAACACCCCTGCTGAATATCCTGAGATAGCAAAAGTCACTTGGTCACAAAGGATAGAAAGGGGATGTCACCCCACTGTGACCTTCAAGCTGGAACATTGAGGTCAGCGAAGGCATGCAGCTCCTTATTTTTTTGCAAATGCTGACACCACCTGATACCTCCAAGACACTGACTGTTATGAATACATCAAGCTTATCCTGCCTTTTCCTGTGCTCAAGATTTTATAAATAAATATACTGCATCAGGATGGGGTCTCTGTCTGCAACATGACAGGGCACCTGCCCCCAGCTTTCACTAACATGCCTATTTTTCCTTAATCTCCTACCATCTACCCACAGACTCTGCTTGACTTTACTATTCCTCCTATAAGTGGAGACATCATATTTTTTTTTCTGGATTATATCACTGAGCATATTCCCTTCTAGCTCTATATAAGTTGCTGTGAATGGCATGAGTTTATCTGATTGCTTTATACTATTTTATTGTGCATATATACACATCTTCTTGATTCAGTCATCTATTTTTGGACATTTGGACTGTTTCCATATCTTATCTATTGTGAATAGAACTACAATAAATATAGGGGTGCAAGTATCCTTTTGAATTAATGTTTTTATGTCCTTTGGGTGAATTCTTAGCAGTGGAAATGCTGGGTCATGTACTACCTTCATTTTTAGTAGTGAGGAAACTCCATCCAGTTTTCCATAATGGTAGGACCAGTTTGCATTCTCACCAGCAGTGAAGAAGAGTTCCTTTTTCTCTACATCCTTGCCAACATTTGTTATTTCCTTTTTTTTAACATGTGCCATTCTCACTTATATAAGGTGGTATCTCATTATGGTTTTGATTTCCATATCCCTAGTTATGAGTGATGTTGTAAATTTTTTCATATACTTGTTGGCCATTTGTATTTCATCTTTGAAGAAGTGTCTATTTATCTCTTCTACCTATTTTTTTTTACTGGATTGTTTATTTTGTTTTTGTTGTGTCAGTTGAGCTCCTTATAAATCTTGTGATAAGTCCCTTATTAGTTGTACTGTGTACAAAAATTTTCTCCCAATCAGTATAGTGTCTTTTTGTTTTGGTTAATGTCTCTTTTACTGTACAGAAACTTTTTAGTTTGATGTAATCCCCAATGTTCTCTTTTCCTTTACTTTTTTTGCTTTGGGGGATGAGTATTTAAAGTTGTTGCTGAGGTTTATGTCATATAGTGTTTTACTTATATTTTCTTTTATATTTTTAGGGTGTCAGCACTTATGTTCAATTCTTTTATCAATTTTGAGTTGGTTTTTGCATGGTGCGAGGTAGTAGTCTAGCTTCATTCTTTTGCATGTAGCAGTCCAGTTTTCCCAGCACCATTTATTGAACAAACTATCCTTGTTCCATTGTATATTATTTAGTCTTTTGTCAGAGATTAGTTGCCCATATATGTGTGATTTTATTTCTGCATTTTTTATTTAATTCCATTAGTCTGTGAGTCTGTTTTTGTTCTAGTACCATACTGCTTTAACTATTATGGCTTGGTAGTATAGTTTGAAGTCTGGGAGTGTAATACCTCCATTCACCTTTGAAGTCAGGATAACTTAGGTTATGTGAGGTTTTTCTGTGGTTCCATATGAATTTCAATATTGGTTTTACTTCTTTGAAGAGTGTCATTGAAATATTTATACATCTTGACTCTTAGCTTACATCCTGTGATTACATTTTATTGTAAATCATATTATCTTTTTATGTTATACTGTTTTCAAATACATGTATATAAAGTTTCAGAGTTATAGTAGACAAGAACTCTCCTTTGCCTTTTTTACACTTCAATAATCAAATGAGAATGAGGTATAACTGACATGATGACACAAGTCAACAAAAGGCTTATGGAAACCTCCTTATTTGTTTAATCAAATTTAAGAAAGTCAAAATCACATGGCTTCAATCAATTATACTAAATTGGGCTTATCACTGCTATTTAGCTTATAGAGAAACATTTTTATTTATGAAATTATACCATAAAAACTTTACTGCATTCCTGGATAAAGTTTTAAAAAGTATACAAAAAAACCTTTATAAATTAAAAACTACTCCAGATTATTTAGGCACTATCATTACTGGTATTATCACTATTTTAAAGAAAACTAGATTATAGGAAAAACACTAAATTGATAGATAATTAAAAAACCAGCTTACATATGCTGACAAGATCTTCAGATCTGGTAAGACAAGAGAGCAAATAAAGCTCTAGACTCAGGAACATGGGAGTGATTAAGTTTGCTTGATGGATCCTAGGGAAATAAAATGTAGACATCTTACTGCCTAGTATAGTAGAGAGTAATCTGAGATGACCATCACTGTATCATGAAATGCCCTTTTTTCAATTTTCACTCCCAGCATGATGGAATAGAGACTTGCTTCTATTCAAAAAGCTGTGACAACTGAGTTGTGACACTGTCATCTTCATGAGTAGGTTAGATACACCTTCATCTTACTAGCCAGAGTAAATGTGTCTCCCTCTAGCTTTTAAGTCACTAGCATTAAAAAATGTTAGTGACAGGAGTCTCTCTGGTGGTGCAGGAATTAGAGTCAGCTCTGAAACATGAGTTTGTTCCCCAGCTAAGCCAGATTGTGAGGCAAAACTCTGTTTTGCCTGCTACTCTCCTCAGCCTGTTTTTCTCCCCACTCTGTCTCTGGTGAACTCTCTAACCATCAGACACCTCTGGCTTACACTCCTGTTTTTGGATGCATAAATAAAAATAAATCTTAAAAAAAAAAAAGTAGTTAGTGAAAATGTTGGTAATGGCCTCTGAGCAGCCACATTGCAGGATGGAAGACTAGGAACTGAAAGCAGTCCACAGAGAATGGCTAACACATTAGTATGAATTTCAGTCAATATAACAGTAAATAATTGAATTCTATCAACAACTACATAAATTTGGGGAAGGATTACAAATTCTAGAAAGAAAAGCTGACTGGTTCACATCTCAATTGCGATTTTATAACACTGTGAGCAGAAACCTGAACACCTGGCTTGAAAATTGAAAATTGAGGTAGTAAACATGTTTGTTTTAAACTTAAAAAAAATTGGTAATAAAGGCAGCATGGAAATAAATTCATTTAGTAGTGAAGAGGTTTTACTAAAACTTCTAAGAGTTAAGATCCACCTCATATTTTAGAAATAAGTGATTTGTCTTTATCTCCAAAAAGACATGATGAGAGTGTTTCTGATGAGCCCAAAACAAAACCTACACAGAATGAACTATCAGGATAAATTAAAAAAAAATTATAATATTATTTTTACAGTAACTATAAAGTTGAAAACTAAAGAATTAAGGAATTATTTAGTTGTTACCACAACATAAAGACCATGCTTTTTTTAAATTGCTAAAGTATTTTATTTATTTATTTTTATATAAATTTTTAAAATTTATATATATTTGACATCAATTGTAACCCCCATGTATTCCCCATCACTGTAACACCAGTGCACCATCACCTCAGTCCCCCGTGCTCCTGTCTGCCCTCAACCCTTCCCCTCTCTCTCCCCACCAAGTGTTCCCAATTTGTCCTTGTCTTTTCATTTTTGTTTTTTGTCTTTTTATTGTTGTTATTATTATAATTATTATTGTTCTTATTCCTTTCCTTGATCCTCCTTTGGTTCCCTTATATTCCTCCTAGGGGAGGAACCATCTGGTATTTTTCTTTTGCCTTCTGACTTACTTCGCTGAGCATAAGCCCCTCCAGTTCCATCCATGTTCCTATGAATGCATCTAGTTTTTCATTTTTGATTGCTGAGTAGTATTCCATAATGTATATGTACCACAGCTTCCTGATCCAATGCCCAAGAGCATGCTTTTTTGTTAAAGGACACACTGTTTAATACTGAAAATAGAAATTTAAGGAAACTGGTATGAAAAATCATTCAATCATTCTATCAGTACTTTTTATTAAAAGTGAGGCATAGTTTTATTTAAGAAGGCAAACACTTTAATTTTGTTTAAAAACTGTGAAATAAAACAAAACTTTATGCATGTGTTTAGAATTATTCTAGGATATTTTTGTGGCATGTGTAAAGAATGGAAAAACATTTATTTTTCTGTACCACATTAATAAAAATATTTTAACTCAAAAATAATCACATTGATGAGAAATTTATATATAATGAATATGTTCAAAACTTGCTTATAAAATATACTTTTAAAATATATTTAAAAAATACAAAATTATTGTAACACATATACATTCGGTGACTTAAACAAGTCCCTCATACTAATTATTTCACAACTGGTAATCTATCCTAAGAAAACAGCTAAAATTTATTGATTTTCTTTGTGAATATTGTTTATTGCTCTATTGTTGAAAAATTCCAATCCAATTAAATATATGAATAAAGAAAATATTAAATCTACCAGGAATTAAGGTGATTTTTCACATAATTAAAAATTAGTGGACATCTGACATCCCCAAATCTATAGGTTTTCTAAATCTAGCTTTTCTCTTATTATCCAAGGTTCATTATAAGCTGATTTTATTCAGTACCTTCCATTCTCATGTTCTGCTTTGTCCTTCTCTGCAGTACTACCTCCTCATAAATATCCCTGAAACACAGTTATGTTTTCTAATTCATTATAAGTATGCATGTGGGTATGGGTGAGAATGTAAGTTTTGACTATGCAAGTGTGAGAGAGTTTATTGCATGTGACAGCCTTGGAAAAAGCTGTGGATTTTAGATGGAAGTGGGGTTCAAATTCAAAGGCTCCATCTCTTCCCCTAATTAGAAAGAGAAAAGGAATCATGGTTAAAGCTACAGATTATGGCAGTTGGATGAAAAGCAGATAAACATATCACTGGCATCAGACAATAGAAGGAAATGGTATGACTTGATTATTAGGCTGGAAACTGCAAAGCACCCAGGTTACATTTAACGGAGTATCTAGGAGAACCTCATTTCTTTCTTCATTCCAGTGACCATCTCTACCCCATAGTTCAAATTAATGTCTTTTGTTGTCTTGGTTCAATCTTCTCTTCTGGTTCCTAGCCATAATGCATGTGTAATGCATTGAAAATGAGGAAATCTGTCACCTTGATGAGTAAAATAGTATAACAATCAATCCAACATGTCTATTTCTCCTAACTGGTTGTTTTAGCACTTAATACTCCATTAATAATTACATCTAACAGGCTTCTACTTTATGCTTGTTACTCAAGCCATGCTGTAACTTTCTTCCAAGCCATGGATGTGTATCCCAACTGGTAAAAAAAAATATCTGCAGCAGAATAAAGAAAAAAAATAAACTTATGAAAGTTATTTCCCTTGAAAGTAAAATTGCTCATTTTTACTTTCATTTTACTAAGGCAAACTGGAAACTTAGCTTTTAAAATTTTTCCATTATTATGAATTTAAAAATCTTATAATATTTTATGCTTTGTAACAACCTTGATCATTTTTAGGATGAAATTGCAAGCATTATAAATTATTTATTGAGGATTTAAATTTATACAAAATAGAGGGAAAAACTATTTATACTATGTATATCAGGTATAATCTTTATTCATATAACTTGAATCAGATGCATTCAAATTCAACTTGTTTAAAAATTCAAATCTGGATTATGTTGTTACAGGGACAGTTTTCAATTTGTTCAAAGGAAATCTGTGTTGCACTCATTAGTGTTAATAGCTAGTGAGAACTGTCTATGCAGAAGTAACTTAGTGCATTAAACAGAAGCATATTTCTAAGGTAAAATGAAATATTTTTTGATTTAATTTAAATACAAATTGTAGGCAATTTGTAATTAATGTGTTCAAATACTCAAATACAATCACTTTTAAAATTGTCATTGAAATTTGCTGAACACTTCGTATTCAATTGTTTCAGTAAAATATAAGGCTTACACTTTTGTCATGTAACATTGTAAGATACAGGCTTAACATGAACTGATTTATCCTCCCAGTGATGGATATAAACATATCTATAAAATATTTTCTAAATTAATTGATTGCTTTAAATATTCATTAAAGTATTTATTTAGTCCCACCTTACTTGAAAGGGTGAACTCAAAAAATTTGTTTTTTTAAGTTATAAGGTCTTTGGGTGTATTATAGGTTTTCAATCTTTTTACTAACTTTATGTTTTATTAAAATACATAGATGTATGGGATACTGAATGACAGACCACTGATATGTTCATTTTATATAATTTTTAAAATTTTCTAAACGTTTTTTGTTTATTTTTTTACAATTTAAGATTTCTCCCCTTAGGTGTGATCAAGGAGTTCCCCCAGCACCAAAGTGCACACAATTATCTACCACCCTTCAACATGCTTTCGTCCCAACCCTGTTCTCGACGCCCCACTCTTAGTCCCCTTTCCCTTCGCTTTACAAGTGTCAGGTATATGGACTCAAAAATTTTGGTCTGTTTTGAATTGACATATTCTTGATTAATCACAAAAGGTTGAAAAACTCCAGACTGGAATACCCATTAAAAAAAAAATGAAAAACAAAATGATGTTTCACATAATTTGCATTGATTCTTGTTTATTGTCTGTCTTGCACTAAAAGGTAGAACCATTTTGTTGACTGCTATATCCTCAAGACAGTTAATAGGTGCTTAAAAAATATTTTTATTTTTTTAAGCTAATGTATTAATTAATTAATTGTATTTTTTGCAACATACATTTTTGGGTCCTGCTTCAATAGATATGCTCTATTTAGGACTATGTTGCTACTGAAATTCATGCTTGTACTGTATAAAACACAAAATTCTTGTATGGTTCATGAGCTTTTGTTTTGGATATGCACAGTTTTCAGGCTGCAGTGAAACTGAAATGTCACACAAATGCCAGGATATCAACTGAGCAGAAAAAAACGAAACCTTCGTGAAAGTTTACTGGCTGAAACTTCAGGGTTTATATGCACCTAGATTTCAGGTGATGTGTCTTAAAGCATTAGTTGTCCAATGAAGCCCCTGTGAACTTGCTTTGCAGCTGACTGATTTCACAGAAAGGTACAGTAAAGATAGTGCTAAAAGAATAGCAGGTATATTGACATAATCTTTTTTGTTTCTAAATGTTTTCAAGATATATAATTTTAAATCTATTAGCATTTTCACTGAAAATTCTTTTAAAGGTACTGAAAGTATCGTAAGAAATTCCATATATAGAATCTTCTTTTATACAATTGTGCCTATTAGGAAACATTTAAGAAAAGAAATATATACATAATCTGAGATTTTATACATAGTAATCATATAATTTTGTGTATATATTTATCAAATGTGGACAAAAGACAATCTCCAGAAAATGAAATTAATGTATTCTTTGTTCCTTAAATATATGTAGAAATATAAGAATTAGCAAAATGATTATATAGTTTTATTGCTATAAATTTTGAATACTCTTCTCTAAAAAAATGGTATTTACAATCCCTCATTGCATTCTTATATCTTCAATGTATTTGTTTTGAAATTATATACATGATTATTATATTTAGAAATATATATTTATAGATGCATATATATTTAAACTTATAATGATCCTTTTTCATTTCGTGAAAACAATACAACATTCACTTCTAAATTAATCATCAGAATCATTAAGTCAAGTTATTTTAGTGATTTTTTTGATCTCTACATATCACAATCTTTGGAAAATTAAAATGCTTTCAAAAATTAATTTTGGCCTTAAAATAGTCTAAACCCTTTCTTACTAACTCAAATAAATATTGCCTTAAAGACTAAGCTAAAATCAATTTCTCATATTTATATTACTTCTTTTTAAACATACCTTGCTGAAAGAGTAGCAATTACTTATGTTTTTCCTTCAGTATTCCATAAACTTTACAGAATGTGAAAGAGAAGCGGAAATAAGCTTCATGGATTTCAGAAAGAGACCTGAAGAAAGAAAAGTACCAGAGACCTGGACTCAGGACTGATGTGATTAGACTATCAGTGAGTAGGAGCTGATCAGCAAGGACAGACTAATGCACAAAAAAGTCACTCAGTCCTTGAGTGCTACAGTTCTATGCACTGACTCGGCAACATGGAGAGTTATAACAAAAAAAAAATAAGAAATATGGTCTGTGTATGTGTAAGAAAAATCCCAAGGTCCATGGAGTGGAGAGAGGAATAGGAGGTAATATTATAAACCAGGTAAGAAGTTTATTATCCAAAGGGTTAACCAGTTTTCTGGAAGTATTTGCTAAAAAGAAAAAAATCAGGGAATATGCTGAGTGAAATAGGCCATAAGGAGAAAGATGGTCTCATTTATATGTGGAATATGAAGAAATTAAACATAGTTAGATAAAGGCAAGCTTTAAAGCTAACCCTTGAATACAGATTATAAAACTGAAGCATCCGGAGGAGGGAGGGGAAGGGGAGAGTTTAAGAACAAAGAGGAAAAGGATCACAATAAAACACCATGGTAGACAATAGGTAATTTGGTGGAAGGTGTACTACAATAAACATACCTGAAGGGGGGAATATTTTACTTCCAAAATACGAACAGTAATGTATCACAGTTGTCCCTATTTATAAAAAAAAAAATCATATTTTCTCTATTGATATTTAAGGTTTTTTTTTTCTCTTCCTCATATGTAAAATTAGTGTTAAATTTAAACAGGCATACATACATATCTGAAAACAAGAAATAAGATTTATCAAGTATAAAAAATAAAGTTTGAGGGGGCCTCCCTGATGGCATAAAGGGTTAAGATACAGCACTATGAGCTGACCCACATGGTGAAGCAGACCTCTCCAGTCTCACCCACTGCTCCCCTCAGTAGTGTAGTTCAGTCAATTTACCTGTCCTGCCCCACATTCTGTCTCTGGTGAATCCTCTCACTCTGCCATCTCTGGTCTGCACCCCAGCTCTTATATGCATAAATAAATCTTTAAAAAATTGTTTGATGGTTTTATTATATTTATATTGAATTAAAAGATAAGGATGAGTGGGTAACTATAATTTTGATTGCTTGTCAAGTCATAATCATTCATTCATTTCTTTTTGTGAAGAACCATCAAAACAATAATAAGAACCTTTTATGGAAAACTTAAAAAATTGATGAAATACTCTGATTAATTCATCTTCTCTTCCTTCATTCTCAATGTAACTAAATATTTTTAAGATTTTTGTAATAATCACCAAAGATAGCTAATAGTACTGTAATATTTCCTTGATACAACTTGTCTTTTTAAAAAAATCAGTTTCTCAATAGAGAAACAACTGCATAGCTGCATTTTTTTATAAATGAATGTGTCTATCATTATTAATTCTTTCTTAACATATACTTTCAGGTAAGATGTTTTGCTAGCATGCCTTAAAAATGTCACCTAAATTGTCTTAAATGTTAGGAGTTTTTATATTTCATAACTAGAATCAGACAGATAATACTGGACCTGAGAATACTATGGTGAGCATAGTCTTGATGGTATTACTAAGGAAAAAATATATATTTTTTATCTTTTAGATGTTTTTATTCATTAGTAGAAACAAAAATAAAATAATTTAAAATATTTTTTAAATATAAAATTAATTTAAAAATACTTTTAAAATATCATATAACGTCTTTTTCTCATTTATTTTGCCTAACATTATTTACTCTAGTCCCATTTCCTGTGTTGCAAATGTCAAAAGTTCATCTTTTTTTATAGCTCAGTAGTATGATATTGTGGATGTATATATCACACCTTTTTAATATACTGCAGCCTTCAGCAGTTGATAGAGAGCAAGTAGCTGAGGACTTTAGATACAGAAACATTCAAAACAAAACAGAGAAGAGGAAAATTATATCTAAATGAAAGAGAGGAAATTTGCATTCTTGCTTGTTTTGTAGGTATAAACTTTACCCAAAAAACATTAACATACTTTCTCTCCTGTTGCTGGAAGTTTTGTTCCTAATTTTGAATTACTGGAAGTAAAATTATAATAAAAATGTTTGATTTAATTTAATTTACTGTTCTTTTGCATTCTGGGGATTTTATCAAAAGTTACCCAAATATCACCATTTTATTGATAAGATATTTATTTTGAATCACCTTATCAATATCTAGAATATTAAGGAAAATTACATCCCCTGAATTCGTACATACTAAATGAGTCTTTCAGATGCCTTTATGTACATAGTATGACTTTGTGTGTATGTGATCCAGAATTCACAATATTTTCCTCCATATTCTTTAGAAAATATGCCACTAACTTCCATCACTAAGTAGTGTCATTTGTGTCTGTGGGTTGTGTTAAATTTTCATGCTGAATCCTCCAATATCTGCGTTGTTATTTTATTTTATTATTTTTACCAGAATTCTAAGTGATATGCATTTTTGCCCATATTCAATGGCTACATCTAACTGTAAAGGAAAAATGGGAACTTTAGTTTAGTTCTGTGTATGAGAAAATAAACTAGTTTTAGAAGTTTCTTGTACATTTAAATTAATGATCTAACTTTAGAGTTTAAAATTGATACCTAGAAAAAAAATATACTTAAAACACACATTGAACTTTATTTTGAGTTTGGTCCTTAGCTTTGAGTAGATCCATTAACTCTGGTAAAAAATAATTTTGATGGAAAAAATACAATATTGATTGATCCTTCATATCAGATAGAGGGATTTTGAGGATTAAAAAGATGGCTTTAGGGACTCCCTGGTGGTGCAAGGGGTTAAATAACAGCACTATGAAGCTATCCATAGCCATTGCAGCACCAGTTCGATCCTCAGTTAAGGAGGTGATCCACATGGCATAGCAGACCTCTCCTGCCTCACCTGCTGCTCCTCAGCAGTGTATTTCAGTAGATCTTTCTGTTCTGCACCCCATTCTGTCTCTGGTGAATCCTCTCATACTGCACACCTTTGGCCTACTTCCCAGCTCTTGTATTCATAAATAAATAAAATAATTCTTAATGAAATTATGAATTTAAAGAAAATGCAGAAGAACCTTTCTGAATTAATGACTAAAGCATTCCACAAAGTACAAGAAATGATAGATTTGAGATATTGAATTTTTACATAAATGAATCAAAATAATTTCAGGGAATATGAGTATACCTAAAATATTCTTTTATACTTACAGGTATGTAAGAAAACTCAGTTACATATCATAGCCCCACTCAACTTATTTAACAACATTTTATGAAAATAAGAAATGGAAATGTTAAGGTCAACCTCCGGGATGCAAAATATGACTTACTGGATGACTTAGATCTCTGACAAATATTGTCAGAAATTATAGCTACAACATGAGGATCTAGAAAGCTTAATGAATTAAGGCTTCTGGGTTTTTCTATATTTATATATTTTACCCCATAATAAATTAAAATTTTATTTTAATAATTTATTTTGGTTTCTCATTTCTATAACATTGCTCTCATAATAGCATTTTGTAAGCATGCTTTGGACATGATCATTTTTTTTTTCTGTCTGTATTTTTTCACATTGTTCAGTCACCATTTTTCCTTGTTGCTATGTGGAGTTGCTATGGTATCCTTTGCAGTTAATGTTTCTAAAATAACTTTTACTGATTTTATTTGAGAAGACATAGAGGGAATAAGCATTTTCAATAAGAGATAATAATGATCAAGGGGACAACACACCAGGAAGACATAACATTCATCAATACATTTTCACCAAATGAAGACACAACAAAATAAATTTAGATGCTTACTATCATATCTGAAAACAGCACTGGAGAAATGTATAAGTGATATGAGACTTCAACACCACACTTTCACCAAATAAACCAATAAACAAGATAGGAAATAAACAAGAATACAATAGACTTAAACATAAACACAGGCCACATGTGTCAAACAGACATTTAGAGGACACTGCACACCCCCAAACCAAATTTACGTTTTTCTCAAGTGCACATATATCATTTGCCAGTATTAACCACAAACGCCAACAAGTAAAGTACATAAAGAATGAAATCTTACCAAGTATCTTTTCTTCCAATAAAGGCATCAAAATAGAATTCAACCACAAAAAAGGACATTACCCTTACACAGGGACTGGACAGTATATTACTGAAAGAACACTAGGTTAATGAGGAAATCAAATAAGAAAAAAAAGTACCTTGAGACAAATGATAATGATGACATAACGTCCCAGGACTTATGGGAAACAGCAAAAGCAGTATTAAAGGAAAGTATAGCAACACAGGCACAAATTAAGAAACAATAAAGAACCTAAAGAAACAATCTAATCTTTCTTCTTGAGGAACTAGAAAGAAAATTCAGTTGAAGAAAGGAAATAATATTAAAGAAATAATAAATAAAATATCATTGCAAAAGATCAATGAAAACAAAAGTGCTCTTTGAAAAAGTAAACAAAATGGACAAACCTCTAGTCAGGCTCACAAAAAAAAAAGAAAGGGGACAGAAATTCAGTAAAATAGATTCATGGATGAGGAGAAATTACAACAGAAATAAACAACAGGTATCTAGAGATTAATGAAGGACTAATATGAATATTAATATGCCAACAAAGTTAATATCCTAGACAATTTGGACAATTATTAGAATCATACAGCCACCAAGACTGAACAATAAAGAGAAAACTTGAACAATTGAACAAACCAATTACAAGAAAATTGAAACAGTAATCAAACTCTCCCAAGCACTAACAAAAAAACAGAAGGTTTCAAAACAACACACAATACTACTACATACAAATCACCTAATGAATAGTGATGCTAAAATCATCAATAAAATTTTGGGAAACATCATGACCAACTGGATTTATTATAGGGGCACAAGCATGATTCAATATCTATAAATCAATTATAGTAATTCACAACATCAAAAAAAGAAAATAAAAAGCAAATGATTACATCGATAGGTACTGAGAAAGCATTTGATAAAGCCCAACATCCTTTCATGAAAGGCCCTCAGTAAACTCAAGATAAAAGTAGCATACTTAATATAACAATATATTATATATGAAAACCCACAAGTTAACCTCATTCTTGTTGAAAAACTGAAAGCATTTCCATTTTGATCTAGAACAAGTCATAGATGTCCAATTGACCACTGCTTTTCAATGCAATGCCGGAAGTCCAAGCTAGAGCAATTAGGCAACAGAGAGACATAAAAAATATTTAAGTTGGGAAAGAAGTAAAGATATCACCATTTGCAGATAATATGCTAACATATAGAGAGAACTGCACAAATAATGGAAAAACAAATCCGAACAATAGTATAATTCGGAAAGTAGGTTACACAATCATACAAAAAGAGTACTCTTCCTTTATACAAACAGCCTCAAGAATAAGAAATTAAGAAAACAGTTGCATTTACGATAGTACCAAAAAAAATAAATGATTGGGAATAAACATTGTAAATGAGGTGAAACACCTATATGAGAAGTTATTAAAATAATACAAGAAGATAAAGAAATGAAAATGCATACTCTCCTCATGTATCAGAGGAGTCAACATTAACAAAATGGCCATCCTACCCAAAACAACTGACAAGTTGAATACAATTCCAAAAATATCTGAATGACATTCTTCAAAGAAATGGAACAAATATTGCTGAAATTTACATAGAGTCACCAAAACCCTGAATAGCCAAACCACTCCAGTCTAAAGGGGAAGAACAAAGGCATTATGCTCTGAGACTACAAATTTCATAATGATAAAGTGGTCAACTCATGAACAGGATATAATAATCATGAAAGTTTGTATACCTAATTACTGAGTTTCAAGGACATAGTAAGTAAAAAACCTGACAATAGAAAAAAAAAAAAGATGCCACATGTAAGACTCTTTTACTTGCTATAGTTAAGAGCAATACAAAGGTTTAGGTGACAAGTCAAAATTCACCTTTGAATTTTATTTACTCAGGTGTGCCTCTGGGAGAGTCAGATCTTAACAAGCTAAGGTAAGGACATGAATCAGAATGGTAAGACTAACATATAAACTGGATGTCCCACAGATTTGCTTATGGCTTGGGGAGAATAATTCCATATCATTGATATGTGCGAAAAATAAGGTTTAAGATGAAATAAGTTCTTTGCTTGTAGCATGCAGGTCAGTGAATGTCAAGCTCTGTCTAATCAGAGCAGTACCTCTAAATTTTTGGGAATAAGATAAATAATATACTGCAAGAAAGTAATGGATGACACTTTTTTATCTAGTAAAAGAAGGGGTAAGAAAGTATAAGAATAGCATTTCCTTCTAAACTTACACTTTGCTGTGTATGTTGTAAATGACTCATATTTTATAATCTTTATCAGGCATTGAGGCTATACATTTTGCAACTGTTATTTAAAAATGTTAAAAAAAATAAGTGTATTGCAGTAGGAGAACCAGTTCTGTTTCCACTCAAATCAGAACCTAACATTTATCTCTCCTCCTTTGTATAGCAGAGAATTAAGCTTTTTTGAAATTGCTCACTAGGAAGCACTAGCAAGATTGATGAATAAGAAGAGGAAAGAACTTTGGAATTCATCCTTCTGATTTCCAGCTTCAACTGGAACATAGTACAATGTGGGATGCTACATCTCTTCTGTGATTTCATCTCCTTGGGCAGCTTCTTCCTCTGTGGTGCCACATTCTGATGGCAAGCTGCCAAATAGCTCACCTCTCTCTGGGCAAATTTTCTTCTAATATTCAAAATAGATAGCTTAGGGTCATGAAGGTATTATCAACTAATTCATTTATACCATCAGTCCTAAGGGTAGAGGGGCTTTTCTTTAATTTGTAATATTGATTGGTTTGTCCTTGTCTTTCACCTGGTTGTACCTTCAGCAATTCCTTTATTTAGGTGACTACTGTTGTGGATTGGACTATGATTTATATTAAAATGTCAATTATCAGGATATTAAGTATGAATATCCCATACTCACAGATAATTTTCCTGAGTCTATCTATATATTTTTCCAATGATCTATTATATCAGAAATTCCTAGAGAATTATATTATCATTGTTTTTTACATAGCATAAACCATTAATTGATAATTACTGTAATGCAGAGAAAAGTTTACCTATTTCATTTTTTAACAGGTAATCTTTGTGTTCTTTAAGTACCATTTACATGTCAGTTATCTAGTTAAAAGGGCAGGTTTGGTCCTTGTCTTCATACAGTTTTGTAGTCTATGTATCCCATCTTTTTTGTGGCTCTTTGTAGTGTTATTACTGAGCCCAAATACTCAGCTGCTTGTCGATCATTAATCAAATGCAAGAGACAAGAGCTCAGGTTATGAAAGTGAGGTTTACTCAGAAAACTTCTATTTCTGGGAGAAAGCAGGCTCAAGTTCTAAAAAAAACATCTCCCCTTTTAAGAGTCAAGGTTGGGTTTTCAAAGGGTGTCTAAAAAAATGAGGATACAGATTCCTATAATTATCTTGCTATCACATTAATGTGAATCTTGCTTTAACCAAGGGTTGTCTGTATTACGTATTCTATTAACATGAACATTGAATGGAAGAATGTTGGATGTTTGCTCAAGGACTTAGGAAAGTTAATATATTAATATTTTAAGGGTTCTCTAAAGTTTGTAGTAAGAACTGACTTTATCTTTTAATTTTGCACACCCAATATTTGGATGAGGAGTTGAAGATTCCAGGTGGTTCTTCTTTTTTTCTATCAATACTAGATTATGAAAAATTCAGATATATAGAAAAAAATTTTAAAATCATGGTAAATGCCCACATACCCTTCACTGTCATAATAATTTACTTAATAGTCCCTATATTTATTTCATTATGCATCTGTTTATCTCCGGTTCTATTAGTGCAAAATATAATGTTCTTTAGAAGTCCTTTAAAATAAACTATAAGAAATCCTTTAAAATAAAGTTTAAGAAGTCCTTTAAAAACTATATATTTTCTTAAATAATTTAGTATGAATGTTGTTGAGTAGTTAAATAATTTTAAAATATTTTCCTTGCACAAAAAATCTACATACAATGAATTATGCAAATCTCCCTTACAAATTTATTGAGTAGTGATAAATTTATATACTTTAAACTGTCTTGATATAGAAGATTTTGATCACTGAAAAAATGTCTGATTTCAAATCCTAGTGAATGTCTGCTTCCTCTCCCTTGGGATACTTTTCTGATTTTATTTACCATACCTTAAATTTGTTATTTTCTAAAAATGTATAAGTAGAATTATGCAGAATATGCTCTTTGTATAAGGCATTTTCTCATTAAATAGGAGGGTTTTTGAGTTATTCATATCATTTGTTTCAGTAATTTGTTAAATGTATTGCTCAGTAATATTCCCTTGCAATATACTATTCAGCTAGTTTATCCATTTACCTGCAGAATGATGTTGACAATGTTGTCAGTTTCTGACTGACTGCTATGATTAATTTTGCTAATTCAGAACATGTTATTCAACATCAGCAAATAAAAGAGCAGGGAATAATAGACTATCATTCTGATACTGTAACAGGGTGGTCCCCAGGAAAAGGGGAAGTTCCAGGAATCTTGCCCCACCCTCAGTAAGGGGGAGCTTGTTAGACTTAGTGATGTTAGATTTATTGATGATAGAAGCCTGCCACCAGGGTGTCTCCATCACCTCCTCAGGAGGAGTCACTTTGGCAATTATGTCCTTGAAATATGTCCTTGCCATGTTATCTCCTTGCCTTGTTCCCTAATCCACAGGTATAAAAACCTCTCATCCTAGGCAGCCCATGCAGCTTCCCACCTCTCCCCCACCCCCGCTTGTTAAGCCCTGGGAACTCACCCCAGAGCACAGTCAGTAAATCTTCTGTCTTTGGTTCCACTATGACACTGCCTATTTTTTCTGGCGCCTCAGACCTTTTGTCTAATCTTACAGAGGTGCGCAGGGATAAGAAGAAGTTAGAGCAGAGACTGAGGAAAGGAAAGAAGCACCATGGAAAGCTGCAAGGAGACCAGAAGGAGGCACATGGAGCAGAGAAATGTGAAGAAAATTTTCTGGTTCTGGATTGTTTGCAACAGATGTGGGTGAGAGACCTGTGGGTAGCTTAACAATGGCAATTTTTATCTTGATTTTGATTTTGCTCCTTTTCTCCCAGATTTGTTTGACCATTTCTGACCCTTTACTATGGGTCTCTACCGAAATGTACTTTAGACTTATGGCAGGTGTTCAGGTCTTGCTTTGGGCCAATCCTGTTTGGCTAGCTTTTTACTCATGAGGGGATGGGTAATTTTGGATGTTTTGCTTAGTAATTATCTTTGTCTTTTCTACATTGTTTATTAATTGTATTAAAGTTCCTTTCCATTAACGGTCTTATATGTTTGTCTAGAACCCATTTAGAGCAGGCAGGTTAGGGAGTTCTGGGGTGCCCCTCTCCCTGCCCTGTAATAATACCATAATTTCAGGTTTTCAGGACAAGTCTTCTAGCCTGTCTTTCAGGCCTGGATCTCAGGCTGCTGTGGCAGTGCTGAGTCCCAGTCGCTAGGCCAGCATGGGTTGGTGTCTCATGAAGCCACAGAAGGAACTTCACAGATACTCAGGCAAACAAATGAAAAGAGGCATATTTGTTTAGAAAAAGAAAAAGTTTATTGAGAAGAAAAGGAACAGAAATAAAGTGGGACTCCTAGGCCACTGGAACCAGGCCAAGGGAGCCTAAATGGAGTTGTGCCTCAGGGAATATATACCTTCTTTCCCTAATTATTGTGAAGATCCACTAGCCTCTTTGTCATTAGTTAGTTTTCCATGGTTAGTTCTTACTTAATCTACTACCTTATTTGGAATCATCCTACATTACATCCCTTATGTCTCCTTTGCTTTTGAATATCCTTTTGCCGCTAGTCCTAGGGCATTGACTAGCTCTCTTTTGGAATTTTGTATTTCCTAACTAGGGATCTTCCTTTATACATTGTGTTACCCTTATCTCCAAAGCTTAACTCTATTGGGGCCCTACTTGTCTTGTCCCTGAAGTGACCTAATTATCCTAACTTGCCCTACTGGACCTAGTAATCAATTCAATGCTACCAATCTAGTTGTATGACAGATACTTAATCTGGTATTGAAAATGCTAATGATAGAGTCCTTGTATATTTGCTTTCATTAGAAAATACTGGATCATTTTCCAAAAAATATGGTGGTATTTTATCCACACACGAAAGTTATAAGAGAGTTCTGGTTAATACATATATCCACTAATGCTTAATGTTACCAGTTCTTTCAATTGTTGTCCTAATGAATATGTACTACTGTGTCATTATGATTTAATGTGTGTATCCCCTGTGGCTAATAATGTTGAGCACTTTTTAATGCATATGAGTCATTTTCAAATCTCCTTTTGTAGACTATCTTAAAACCTTTTGCCAACTTTTAATGGGCTTTTTATCTTCCCCTTCTCATTACTGAATTCTAGGAAATCTTTATATATCCTGGAAACCAGAATATATGTTTCATAAATATTTCTTTGAACCTGATTAAAATGTTTTGCTTTTTATTTTACTGCTATGTCCTTTGATAAGTGAAAGTTTTTATTTTTGATAATTGTTAAAAAACAACAATGTATTAGGTTATAAAATATCTTAATTGTCACTTTTTTAAAGAAAACTTTGTTTATATCTAAAACATACAGATTTTATCTTTAAAAGTATTTTCTTTTAGGAATGGATTGATCATGATAAAATTATTTTAAGTAGAGAGAGCTAAGGAATGAATTATTTATGTAAATATTTTAATAGTTTCAATACAGGTTAACATCCAGTCCTTCAAAAAATAATTACTATGATGAAAATCAATTGAATATGTAGGAAGAGTCTCAGTTTCTTGAACCACTATCCTTTATACTTTTTTATTATACTGTTTATAAATCTCAGTCCTGATTGTTATACATTTAGGTTAAGTAGTAATATCATTAACAGTAAGTTATTCAAATCAGTTCTTTATTTTTAACAGTTGTTTTATTGAATCAGTATTTAAATTGTTCAATAAATGAGAGTACACATAAAACAAAAAAGTTTTTTCATGAAGAAAGAAACTATCATTAAATGAAAAGACACCTTACTGAATGAGAGAAAATATTTTGACATCATTTATCTGAAAACAGGCTAATATCCAAGAGGAGGAGTACAACTCAAAAAAAAAATAATCAAGAAATAAGCAGAAGATCTAAATAGACTTTTCTCCAAAGAAGACATGCAGATAACAAATAGTAACATGAAAAAAATGCTAATCATCACTGTCAGTTATGACATGGATATGAAATCAAAATTCAGTGAGTATCACCTCACACCTGTGAGAATGGCCTAGAAACAAAAAATGTTGGTGAGAATGCTGATTAAAAGGAATATTTCCAGACAGTTGGTAAGAGTTTTATCAAAATGTTAAAAATTAGAAGCCTCTCTGGTAACATAGTGGTTAAGTCTCAATGATATCATGCTATTACACTGTGCCTTGAGGTCTATCCCTGGCACATCTATGCCACATATGGCACAGCAGACTTTATCTCTCTGGCCCACTGTTCCCCTTAGCAGTTTGTTTCAATAGATCCACCTGTTTTGCTCCCTACTCAGTCTCTAGTAAATCTGCTCAACTCCTGCATCTCTGGCCTATATTCCAGTTTTTCTATACATAATTAAATAAAATAAATCTTCAAAAATATAAAAATGAGATCTACCACATTAGCAACAATTCCACACCAGGTATATATTAAAAAACTCCAAATAAATGGATTTGAGGAGAAAATTTGCACTCTTTATTCATTAAAGCATGACTTACAATAAAAAATTTCCATTAATGATTTAACATTCTCATGGCATAGATGTATAAAATACAAGTGATGTGGTATATAGACACATTGTACTACAGTGTAGCTACAGAAAAAAGATGTGCTGTTGCCATTTGTCTGATATGGATGGAAAATGGAGTTGATTATGAAAAGTGAAATAAACCCAAAACGAAGAAGACAATACTAGATGTCTCTACATTCCACATATGAGTGCACTATAGAGACCAAATCAAAGAGGCCAATAACTAAACAAAAATAAAAATCCGCAAAATCTAAATAAATTTGAAGGATATATATTAGTGGGGACTCTTAGGAGAAGTCGTGAGGGATGGAACTTATTTCACGCCGTGTGTCGCTCTTGAAAAGCCTCCAGACGAGAAACCTGAGGGAAAAGGACCCTCTTGGGGACCATGCCTGAGGAGAAGCGGGGTCTCTTAAAGAACGTTAGGATGGGACTTATTTCACGCCGTGTGGCGCTCTTGAAATGCCTCCAGATGAGACATCTGAGGAAAAAGGACCCTTTTGGGGCCCATGCCTGAGGAGAAGCGGGGTCTCTTAGGAGAAAGTCGTGAGGGATGGGACTTATTTCACGCCG
>JAGFMF010011403.1:8248-45153 GCA_019455555.1 Galemys pyrenaicus
TGAGGTGGTGGTGCACTGGTGAGATGGTGATGGGGAATACATGGGGATTACAATTGATGGCAAGTATATGTAAATTTTAAAATATTTTAATAAAAAAAAAAGAAAAACCAAAATGATGAGGCTTGACTGAGACATAAGAAAAAAATGACATAATAATAACTTGACCTATAAGGAGGAGATGTAGTTATCAGAATTACCAGTATATAAGCCTTAAAATAAATGATCAGAATATTAAAATGGAGGATGTTGACAAGGAACAAGAAACTATAAAAGAAGCAAATGGATGTTCTAAAATGGGGGAAATATAGTAATGTTCTAAAATGGGGGAAATACAGTACTAAATCAAAGAACTCATTGGAATTTCAGGTTAAATAGCAAATGAGAATGAATAAACCGGTATGTTAGAATAAAATATTTTTACCAAAGAATGAAATGGAAAAGGACACAGAGTGAAAATCTCTAACAATAATTGATGAGAGAGAACTACCTAGAAAGGAGTACTTGGAAAATTAATGACACTTCTCAGTAGGAGCCTAACCTGTTTAACTGTTCAGGGAAGGGCACACTGGTGGCCAGTGACTGGTTTCAGCCATGGGAAGAACCATTGATCTGTGCCCCACATAATCTCTAGGCACTCACATTGACTGCTTTGGGAAGCTGGGGAAACCACCCTCAGAAATGTACCTTAAATATAAGGACACTTGTTATGATTACAGAGTAAAGTGGAAGAAACAAGTTGTATTTTTACAAGTGGTGCTAAGACAATGGGTTAGCCTTTGCAAAAAAAAAAAGGAAAGGAAACTTTATGCCTACTTCACATACTCAAAGATAATTTTAGGTACATTAAAGACTCTAAGGTTAAAGGCATATTTGAAATTAATATAGGAGAATATCATTGTGAAATTAGAGTAGAAAATATTACTTAAACAAGATATAAATGTAGAACCCAGAAAAGGAAATACCGATTAAAGTTTTCTATTAATTTAAGAATGTCTATTCATTAAAAGACACCAAAAGATGGATGGAAATAATACTCAGACTATACAAATCCCTACTAAGTTATAAAAGAATCAACTTATTTAAAAAAAAAGAGGCACAGGGCTTCCCTGGTGGCGCAGTAGGTTAAGCAACACACTATGAAGCAAACCGCAGCCACTGCAGCACGAGTTCGATCCCTGCTGATGGCCAGGCGAGGGACCCACATGGTGCTGCAGACCTCTCCTGCTGTGCCCGCTGCTCCCCTCAGCAGTGTACCTCTGTTGATCTGCCTGTTCTGCTTCCTGCTCTGTCTGTGGTGAATCCTCTCACCACCCCCACACCTCTGGCCTGTACCCCAGTGCTTGTATGCATAAATAAATAAATCTTTAAAAAAAAAAAAAGAGGCACATAAGATGTGAAGGAAAGATGGCAGACAAATCGGATACTTGAGTCATCACTTCCTTCAGAGACAATGAAGATAGGCTTTTGGAGGGAGCAGTCACAGTTGGAATGAACCTGGGAAAGTGAGCTGCCATGTTTTAGTAGGAAGGAGAGACAGAACGTATAGGAAAGTCTTGAGATGGTAGTTCTGAAGTGGTGTCGGAGGAATATCTGCCCCTCTCATGCCCTGTACTTTCTTAAAGCTCTTGCCTGAGACAGAGGAGACACTTCTCAGTGGGAGCATAAACTGTTTAACTGTTCAGTGAAGGGCACACTGGTGGCCAGTGACTGGTTTCAGCTGTGGGAAGAACCACTGATCTGTGCCCCACATAATCTCTAGGCATTCACAATGACTGCTTTGGGAAGCTGGGGAAACTACCCTCACCCCTCTTCCTTGCAGCCTCCAGACTTGCATCCAGGGTACATAGTCAGAAACTGAAAGTAACCACAGTTATTTGTGTCTGTCTTGAAGAGTAGGCGGAGACACATTCAAGGAAAAAAAAGATATCTGCAGAAAGCTATGGAAGCAGGTTAGGCATATCTGAGGACCGAGTTAGTGACCTGGAGGATAATATTGCATGAAGGATCCAGGTGGAAGAAGAAAAAGAGAGATGAAGAAAAAAAAATGAAGAAACACTTCAATATAGCTACCTCCATTAGGAAAGTCAATGTAAAGATATTCCACCCCAGAAGGAAAAGAGAAAGATAAGGAACAGAGAAATAATACCTAAAAGCCTAGGGAAAGAACTAAATACGCAAATTCATGAAACAAAAAAAAAAAAAACTTGGTTATCTAATCCTAATTAGACCAACATGAAGACACAGTTGTGAAACTACCAACAGTTCAAGGCAAAGAATGAATAAAAATTGGCTACAGAAAAGAAGCCAATAATATCTGAAGAACATTCCAACCATCAGGTTAACATCAAATTTCTTGGAGGAAATGTTGTGGGTAAAGAGAGATTGTAAAAAGATATTCAAAATATAGAACACTATATCCTGCACGACTCTCCTTCAGATATGAGGGAGAAAAAAATCCTTCCCAGACAAGTAGAGGTAGAAGTGAGAAAGTCTGGCTTCTGGGATACAAATGTAGGTGGTAAACAGTGTAAATTCGCAACATGGCTATTTCCAATGAGGAAGGAATGGGGGGGCTGCAATCGGTGATAGACGCAAGCGGCTTTTGCGGCGTGGTTTTGTTTGGGTTCTTCAATACATGATGGCTGTTCATTTTAAGAAAAATGCCTCAGCATGTATTTACGCAGAAGTGGGTCATGTTGCCCACTGAGTCTATAGTCACCCATGTCCTGGCAGAGGATGCGTATTTTAAGTGAGATAAACATGTGGAGCCAATTTTGGTTTTAGCTAAATCTGTAGCTGCAGATTTCCTTTGAAAAGTACTCTCCTCTTCCAAACTATCAACTCATATTCATTTGAAAACAAAACTAACTCATCACATATCAAATCATTTGTGACCAAATTGTCAAAGTATGCTTTTAGTACAGCTCCTTATTTTCATGAGGTCTTTGGAGAGTATTTGAGACACTACTTGAAATTATTTTCTTTCTGCCTTGCCCAACACATTCTGAAAAGCTGGGGATGATTCAGTATTTCTAAGCTGAAAACCTCTGTCCATGGAGAAGTTACAGTTTTCTCTCTATTTTGATTTCATGAACATTACTTAAAGTCACTCTCCTGCAGTGCATATTATTATGTCCCAGTTCTCCAGTCAGGGGAAGAACTTTGCATTCAGCTGGAGAAGCCCACATCAGCTCTGACCCAGAGCTTTGGAAACTGTCTCTGAGGGAAGAACTTGGTGTGACACAGAGTCTCACAGTTCAGAGGTGACCTTTAATCCTCCCTATCTGCTGCCAGCACCCCCATTGTTTGCGCAGGCCACTGGTTCTTCCTCTAATCTTTTTGAGTAGATGAGCTGGAAGAGCAGGCGGGAGGCTGTGTTGTCACACAGACTTATTTATCATTTGTTTACCTCTGCCTACTCCCAGTCTTTAATCATCAGATACCTTTCCCTTACTTGGTAAAATATGGTGGAATTTACACTTTCCCTCCTTTCTAATGCTAGCATGCACCGGAACAATGTATGTCCCTCTACAAACTCTGGGAGGAGAGGAGGTAGAATCATAGCCACTTCGGGTGAGGGCAGCATAAAGAGTGGAAGGAGGAGGAGGGTGATTGTTTGTCTTCTGCAAAGAGAGCTGCATGTCTCCAAATTTGCCTGCTTTGCCAGTTAGAAACGTTTGGTGCATAAACCTTGGATTCTTTCCTTCTGAATATTGAAGAATTACCATGAGGTCTTTCATTAATTAACAGCAGTGGCGACTGCCCAGTTTTCTAACAAGAGAGGACATTGTTTCATGACCTGGTGTACTGCTGAAGGTGAAAGTATATAAACTGCTAAAACATCCCATGTCCCTACTTCAGCTGCTGCTAGTGCCTGGTGGCTGGGAAAATCACAGAAAGCCACTGAAGCATGCTGTGTTGTCATAAGGGAGAGCCTAGTCCCAGCTTACAGTGATAGGTAACTTCAGGGGGAGAAGGTCTGCAAAGGAAGGGACAGAGACAAGGAGCCAGAAGAACAGTTATATGTAGCTTTGGAGGTTTTTTGAGGCTTTGTGATATACTTTAACTATACTTACTAATTTACTTAGCATTTAAAAACAGAAATAGCCAGCCCAAGTATATATCCCAATAGAGTAACACCTGTCTCATGGGAAATAGTTTCTGAATGCATCAATTAAAAGGGGTGTATGACTGGGGTGATTTCAACAATCCAGAAGCAGAATAGTTAGGGAGGTGAGATGGAGCTGAAGGTGCAGCCCTGGAAGCCTCCTCCCTCTGCTATGCAAGGCCCTTCTTTACCAGGACCTTTGGAGGGCACGAGGCTGTGACAGCTAAATCACTGGATGCCGGGGAAGACCCTGTGTTCACTTGGATCTGCTTCTGTTTTATAGTCTGATGGATTTTGGCCCTCCCGTTCCCTCTTCAGAGGCCTACAATCCGCACCAAATGTTTCACATTACTCAGTGTGAAAAACCTCCTATTCTTTCAGATTTTTTACAAGTTCATACATCCGTGGAAACCCGATATTCCATATTTCATTCTGCTTCGTGGATGTCATTGTGAGGGATGCGGGTTCACATGCAACAGGCCTCTTCTGGCTTTGATCAGCTTGACCGCAACTAATTGTAAATGGAGAACAAATGAAAGAAATATTTACAAATTTCATGGGAATTCAGGCGGGGCCTAAGCCTTCCCTAATGCCTCCATTCACAGTAAATGTTTATTGAATACTTTGACTCTACTGTGTGCACTTCAATATTTATATAGTATTAGGTTTAAGCTTGTTCTGAAGGGTTCCAAAGAGTAAAATGACCTTCCCCCTTCCCCCAAATTTACCTCCTCTCCTTTCCTTCTATAAACTTCCTTTCTTTTGCATAAAATCTTCTGCTGCCTAAAGAAGACCAAATCAAATTCCAAAGTCACAGCTGTAAAAGGTGGAAGGAAAAAGGGAGAGAGAAGGAAAAAATAAAACAGCAAAAAAAAAAAAAAAAAGACCGTAACATTTAAAACAAATTTTGAGCTGCATTGTTGAGTTGGGAAAAGTCAAATGAAAATGTTTGAAATTTGTTCAAAATAAAGTCATAAATGCCTGCAGCCAAGTTAAGCAGCTGTTGGTTCAGGCAGGCTAAGGCTTGAAAGGCAGCACCAAGGAAGAGCTGAATATTGTGTAATTAATCAGCAGTTTCTCGGTTAGAAAGAAACATGCACAGCCCTGTTAGAGTTGTTCAGATTTTGGCCTTTATGTTCCCTAGACACACTTTTTGGGAAGAATTTCTGTTTACTCAGGAACCAAAATAACCTCTGTGAATTCTCTCTGGAGGTTATGGAGAGGAGACACTGTAGCTCCAAAGCGGTCAGCTGGCCCCCTGACGCTGCCCTACCTTATGGCATATGCTAGAAGGCCCATCAGGCCCTGGCTGCTCTCTGCTGCTTTCATGAGCTGCTGGCACTTCCAGGGCAGTTAGTTAGATGTTGGGCCAGATGCTGATGAGGACAGGAGGTGACCCCTCTCCAGAGTACTTTGGCTACCACTTTGGATGGCAAGTGTTTCTGGGGTCAGTCAAGATTATTCTAATAAATGCTCTAGCAACTGCTCTTTTAATTAGGAACATTTCACATCTGTGTCTCCTGCATCCTGGACCCTTTCTACTCCAGGAGCCTCAAAAGTCAGGCTAGATTCTGGTATCTACAGAGGCTGGCTTAACCTACTATTCTCTACTTTTCCACCCAGACCTGAAAGAAATGACTCAAAATTCACACAAAGTAGAGGGCATGTGACCCCATAGAATCCAAAACATCTGATGGGAGAGGTGCATGAAGAGGAGGGTGGTTGTGAGTGTCTTAGCATAGATGGTTGGAAGAGGACAACAGAAGGCTGGTGAGAGAAACCAGACATTGGAGAAGGAAGTCAGCTTCAAAATTGATAAAACAAAAAGGCACCGAGCTCCTAAAGAAGAGACACAGTATTTTCTTAAACCATGTAAAAAGTTCACTTGTTGTTGTATAGCTGACTATTGTCCATTGATGAGTGATTGACATTTTAATTAAATATAACATACACATTCTGTGTTAGGTAGTGTACTAATTTGCCAGTTTTACATGAGTGGACATTGATAGGTATAACTAAAAATTAAAAACAGTGCTTCCCAGTTACACATATTCTACTCAAAGATTTGTCTGTCAAATGTTCATTACTTCATTTACTATAATGTATGATATATGTGGACATTTAAGACTAAGCATATCAAACATTTGGGACCAACTTTTACCTGATAATTCTCAGGGCAGGATAAGTAAATGAAGACTATGTATCCTTGTAGTCTTTCTATTTATAGACCCAGAATTCCAGTTCCAGGGAAGGGCAGGAAAAAGTCCTGGCAAAGAAAGAAATGAACCCACTTTTCCTGGACCTCTTCTGCAGCAAGCAGCTGTATCTTGCAGATGATGTCAGAGAACAGTACCCCATGAAGACAACCCTTATCTGTTTATCTTCCAAATGAGACCTTTACTGAAAAGCAGTCTTCTTATGCCAGGTGCTCACTGCTGAATTTCCAGGCTGCCCTCTTGAAGGCCCCTATTATCTCCTAAGGTTTAAAGAAGATGCAGTATTATGTTGAGCTTATTCTGGGTTGGCTCAGGGATGCCACATAGCAGCCCCTTTGGCTCCTGATTTCAGTGTGGTACTCCATAGTCCCTCTGTGCAGGACTGACGAGCTGACAACAGATCAGTAACTAGAGATGTGCTAATCCTCTAGGTATAGGTCCCTGGAAATCCCACATCAGATTAGACTGGCCCAGCGATGCCCTTCTTTGCTCTTTTTATGGTTCTCTCCTCCTGCCTCTGGAATTACCATCGCTCATTCTCAAAGGTTCTCTTTTATTCCAAACACTATTTTTCCATTAACATGTGCTCTTATTTGCTCTCGATCGTAAATGGATAAAAATAAACTTTCACTTTAAAAGATTACTTGTAAGGAGTTAAGAATGGAACTGCCATTGTGGAATTTCTTAGCAAGGCAGCAGAGCAGGGAGCTGGGTAGAAGCTGACCACATGCTAACAGCTTATCCTCATGGGTGATCAGTTAGTGGGGATAGAGTGGGCTTGAGAGTAAGGCATTGTGCATGCAGTAGGCTCAAAGGGCAACATAATATGGTGGGTAAGGACTTTGATTTAGAGTCAGATCTACTCCTGTCTTTCCCATTCAAGAACAATTTTCTCAATTGCTCTTGGCCTCAGAGTCCTCATCTATAAAATGGGGCTAATAATAAATAATACCCCTTCCTAGCATTATTTTTAGACCAGAAGGGGTCAATACATAAGATGTTTAGAGAGGCACCCGGCCAATAATAAATGGAACCTCAATACTAGCAGCTTTTATTATTTCAGGAGGCAAGGCATATTTTCTTTATCATAGCGTTCATTAAATTTTGACTGCATCTCAGCAATGAGAAATGTTTACTGAAGTTAGATTTCGTTACTTTGTTGGAGACAAGCTCTACTTTAGGGCCTCTGTGGGGCTAAGAATTCCATCAATTTGCATTTAATACTCAGGAGTTACTGCTGTTTCCATGTAAATGTCTGAGTTACTTCTTAGGATTTTAAATCCAATACATTATGTATTTTTAAAATACATGCGATTTTTTTTTAATTTATGCATACAAGTACTGGGGTACAGGCCAGAGGTGTAGGGGGTGAGAGGATTCATCACAGACAGAGTGGGGAGCAGAACAGGCAGAAGTACACTGCTGAGGGGAGCAGCGGGCACAGCAGGAGAGGTCTGCTGCGCCATGTGGGTCTCCTCCCTGGCCGGCAGCAGGGATCGAACTCATGCTGCAGTGACTGAGGTTTGCTTCATAGTGCGTTACTTAACCCACTGCGCCACCAGGGAGGCCCAGATTTTTTTTTAATTAGAAAAAAACCCTTAAGATATGAGAGGATAAAATTTACCTAGAATGCATTTGTACAAGAATAGTCAATTAAAAAATCTTTAAAATTGCTTTAACAGCACAAGTAACCCTGGCCAATTTCGTTCAATATGCCTTCAGCAAGAATGTGGCCTTTTCTTAATTATCTCTTCCAAAGATGGTGATGATAATAATTTTTCAATGGTTAGATATCAAGTGAATTTTCCAGGAACAAAATCAGAGCTTTTGTTAATATATATTAATTAATGGAAGCAGGAGGAGGTTGTAGACAATTGTGAAGAAGTGTTATTTATCTTTTCTATAAGAACTTGTCTGAACTTTCACAAACAAGGTATAGAAGACATTTATTCCACCTGCAATTTGAGCTATGAAAATTGTCCTATATCTAAGCATTCTTAATGCCACTAGCATTTTTTTTCTAAACCACAATTTAAAAAAGAAAAAGAAAGCAATCAGCTTTCAAATGGTTGTCCTTTACACAAATGGACAACATTCCAGGTGGGGTTTTATGAGGCTCCGCCTACACTAGGAGTTACCCAACCACAATGGATCCCTTTATTGTATTGTTTCGGTGCAGTACAAGTGACATTCCTCAGGTCCTTTTTCATGTAACAGTCTGTCACAAAATATGTCAGTAGTCTTCTCACCTGCAGAACCGGGTTATAGCCACTCCAACACTTGCAGGCTTATCTAATGGAAATGAAAACCGATACTGGTGGGGAGGGTAATAACAACTTGGTAACCAGATAACAATTTGCCTGTTTCTAAGTTCTTTAAGCAGTTTCAGTTTAAAGCTGGAAGCATAATTATGAGCAATGATGTCCCCATGAATATATTTGTACAAGAAAAATAGGGAAAATATGCATATGTGCTTTCTATTTAATATGTATCATGTACTCATACTTGGATTAGACATTATTCATGTGTTAGTGTACAGTTTTGTAGAAGTGCAAAGCATGTATACTTGTTTGTGTTATTTTGTGACCCTGCTTGCATAGCTGCATGCTTATGTGGCTATAGATATGTCTAGAGTGATAAAGCATTTCCATGGCATTCTGAAAGCAGTGCCTATGGTTCACAGTGGCTATGAACTAAACAAAACCCAAACCCATTAATTATGTGAATGCTACTCATATAATATGTAAATACTGCTGTCCTACATGTCATTATGCTAGAGCAGGAGGCATTCTTAGAATATCTTCTACAGCATTCTTTGGGACATTATGATTTAATTGTCCTGGAATGTAGTTTGAGTCAACTTAAACCTTTTCCTCAACTTGAGCACTGACAAAGTTATCAGCTTTGCCAAATAACAAGAAAAAGATCTGATGAAAATAAATCATTCTCTTCATTTTATGAGTGATGACACTTTTCAGTAATTATATGTGTTAACAGAGTACATACCATCTATCCAAATTTCTAATTGCAGATATTTCCTAAAATGCTTTTTTCCATGGTTACATCTACTCTCTATGGAAATCATATCTTACCTGTACCCTTGAGTAAATTTCAGAGAATCACAGATCACTGGAAGCGTTACTGGGAAAAGGATCTAAAACTCTCCCGGGGCTAAACCTGTCTCACTGGCTCTGGACCTGGCCACTCAGTGCCATAAATGAAAACAAAAGGGTCTTTGCTTTTGCAAAAGAAAATAATTTAACTGACAGGGTAGAGTCAGAGAAGACTTAGCAGTTAGAGTGAGAAGGAAGGGAGAAGGTCCAGCTGCTGACCCATGGCACGAAGTGAAGCTGCAGTCGCAGGTTCTGGCAGGCGCAGCAGAGGTCTGCTGCTGCTGCAGTTGGGGCCACCCACCTCAGGGTGAAGGTCTGCTGCCCAACAAGTCAGCAGGATGAATGCTGTCCACAGCAGCGCCCACCACAAAGAGGGAACCCATTTCTTTGCTTCTCAGCAGCACCTTGCGCGGGACTTCAGGGCAGAATTCAGACCTTGGTATTGTGGCACTGGGCCCAGGGTTCCCTCTGGGTGTCAGGGTCAGAGTTTGGTCTGTGTTGTTGCTCTTCCTAGTTGGGGGTAAGTGGCAGGGTTTGCACCCAACCCTGTAGGCCATTCAAGCCACACAGAGGGTCTGAGTGTGCAGAGCCTCTCCAACAAAAGTAATACCAGATGTCACCAAATACAGGACTTAAGCACTGGCAGACAGTATGAAAGATTTTGCCTGTAATTGGTTTTACTTGGCCAGTGTGTGTGTGTGTGTGTGTAACATTTTTACTGAGATACATTTGACACATAATAAACTCCACACTTTTAAAGTATACAATTTGATATGTTTGCGTAGAGGTATACACCTGTGAAGCTATCATTATAATCAAGATAATTAGCATACTAATCACCACCAAAAGTTCCCTCAAGGCCCTTTGTCATTCCCCTTCCCTTCAGCAAGCCTGTCTAGGCAACACTTGATTTTCTTTCTGTCACGCTAGATCATTAGTCATTTTCTAGAATTGTCTCAGTGGAATCATCTAGTATGTACCCCTTTTCTTTCTCGCTTCTTTCATTCAGTATAATCACTTTGAGATCATCAGAAAGTCATAGTAATTGCAAAGTTTTCTCCTATGATTACTTAAGGAAATTTTGACTTTAAGGTATATGTACATTTTAAGTTAATTTTTTGTACATAGTCTGATGCATAAATGGCAGGGCTTTTTTTTTTTTTTTTGTTACACCACTTGTTGGAAAGTCTGAATTACTGTGGTATATTCTTGCAAGCAACCTAGGGTGGTTGTGAGGCTCACCTCATTTTCCATTTCTCAGTGACCACTGCCTCTCATAAACTGATGTGCAGTGTCTTGAAACCTGTGGTTACATGTATTTTTTTCAGGTTTCTGTTTATTTCTGGTGAGGATGTTAAGTCTGATCCTGTTTCTCTGTCATGGTTAGAAGCAGGAGTTCTCCACTTTGGGGTTTTTGCAATAACTTAATTAGTTTCCAAAAGACAAAAATTTGAAGACACTACATTCAAGTCAAGATTTCTGGCTTCTAATGAAAAATCCACATATTTGGCAAAAGGAGATGCTCATTCCTCGTGGCATCTGCTGATCGTGGAGAGTATCAGCTCTCCTTTTTCTTTGAGGCAGGAGCCTTATACTCCTCACTGTCTTGCTTCACTCAGTAACCTGCTTGGCCTCTTTGGTGTGATGAATACAAACCTTTCATTAGGGAGGAGAGAGAGAGAGAGAGACAATATGAGATGGAAATAGGATCTAGATTCTTGAACTCTAAATCTAGTAAGTAGTATATCCAGAGCTTGATTCAGAACATGGAGCTAGTGATATGCAGCTGAAGGTCTGAATGATTGCTGATAGATGTGAATGCTCAGCGCCTATAGCTCTACTCTTCCTGTATCTCTTGATAAAAACCTATGAGGTTTAGTATAATTTACCTGTTGCCGTATATGCACATTTGGAAGCAAATTATGTACAGGATTTACTGCTATTTAATTCCTTTATAGGAATTTTTTATTTAGCAATACTGCTCTTTCAGGATATGCTCGTCGTTCCTCATTAAATTGCACAACAAAGTCTGAAACACAGAGCACTGACTGCTCGGGATGATGTGGAGCAACAGGAACTCTTGTTCATTATTGGTGGGAATTCAAAATGGTACAGTTGTTTCAGGAGAGAGCTAGATGATTTCTTACAAAACTAAACATAATCTTACCATTTGATTCACACTCCTTGATATTTATCCTAACGAGTCAAAAACCTTTACACAGAAACCTATACCTAGCTGTTTATAGCAGCTTTGTTTATAATTGACAAAACTTGGAAGCATCCCAAGATATTCTTCAATAGGTGAGTGGATAAACAAACTGGTATATTAAGACAAAAGAATATTGATATTAGGGCCTCCCTGGTGGCGCAGTGGGTTAAGCAATGCACTATGAAGCAAAACGCAGCCACTGCAGCATGAGTTTGATCCCTGCTGCCGGCCAGGCGAGGGACCCACATGGCGCAGCAGACCTCTCCTGCTGTGCCCGCTGCTCCCCTCAGCAGTGTACCTCTGTTGATCTGCCTGTTCTGCTCCCCGCTCTGTCTGTGGTGAATCCTCTCACCACCCCCACACCTCTGGCCTGTACCCCAGTGCTTGTATGCATAAATAAATAAATCTTTAAAAAAAAAAGAATATTGATATTATTCTGCACTGAAAATGACTTATCAGCTTTGAAAAGATACACAGGCGCCTGAATTGCATATTGCTGGTGGAAAGAAGCTGATTTTAAAAAAGCTACATAGTTTATCATTCGAACTCTATAACATTTTGATTCTGGATAAGGCACAACCATGGAGATAGTAAAAAGATCTGTGGTTGCTGGAGGTTGGCAGGGGTAGGTGAATGGGGTGAATGGGTGGCAGTGGTCTCAGATGAACAGGCAGGGTACAGAGAATTTTTAAAGCAGTGAAAATACTGAGCATGGTTCCTTGATGACTGATACATTTCATTACATATTTGTCCAAATCTACAGAATACACAATGTCAAGAATGAACCATAATGTAAATCTTGGATTTTGGATTATGATGCATTAATTTTCTTCATTCTAATAAATCTACCCCCCTAGTTGGGGAAGTTGATAATGGGGTAGGCTTTTCCTGTGTGGGGGCAAAGAGTATATGAGAAATCTATCTTCAATTTTGCTGTGAACCTTAAACTACTCTAAAAACTAAAGTTGTAATAAAAAAATAAATTTCCTGCAGCAATAAATTTATATTGAGTGTTTCAAACTCTAATGAGTTCCCACCATAAGATAATATTGAAATGACCACCGTGTAGAGTATATGTTCGCGGTATTTCTCATCTAGTCATAAGTTTCTCTTAGATTATCAAAGAGGTTTGTGTCAGAACAAATGGAAAAATTCAATCTGTTAGCTTGGGGAATAAAATACTATACCTACTATTTTCATTTCCCATTGATTATCCAAAATATTATTAAACTGTTATGCAGTGTATAGGAATAAGGGTAAAAAAAAAACAACCACAAACCACTAAGAATCATGCTTTCTCAGTAGACATTTTGCAAAAATGCACATAATGCAATTTTGGAGACAAGCCCAACATCTTACAAAAATCTGTGTCTACTTTCAGATATTAGATGTGATGGAAATGTAGACTGGGTAGAACAATTTGTAACTTGATTTCATATTCTTGCTTTTTTTTTAACCAAAAAAAAGGTCTATTTTTAAAGATTTTTTTTCTAGCTTTGTACAAAAAGTAGAACCAAAGGCATAATATGGAATTATTTTGGATTAGTTTACTGATTTACCACAGATGCCTATTTCTGATTTAAAAATAAAAAGGAGCTGCCGAGCTGTCTTATGGTTTTTCTGTTTAGGAGTATAGAAGATATTTAATCTAATCTGCCTGCAAGAGCTTTTACAATTGCCTTTATGACACGGAACATTATAGGCCATTCCCCAATCAAGGGGGAACATGCTTTTAAGACAGCAGGTAACAGTGAGGCGTGGACTTTGGGGATCCGTGTCCTTTCCTGTCCAGGGCTTGGGGAGCTGCACTGACTGATGGAACAGAGTAGAAGCTCAGGTCAAGGGCTTCTCCTTTCTAGAGCTGACAGTATTTTGTTTGAACAAGTTTTTAACGGAGTGTTTTTCAAAATCACCAGGCTGTATTTTGTGTTTCTTTTATGTAGTTTCTCTCTTTTCATATTGTTCTTTTTCTGTCCTGTGTACCTTTTTAGGACTTAATTTTCTCTAGATTCAAGCACGTTTATACTTATCTGAGAATGGTCACTTATCACACCTCTCCCAGCTCTTCTCCATCTTAGTGTGTCTCTTTGGACAGTTTTAGCATGAGGGTCATATCTGCTATGTCTCTCAAGAACAGAACTGTGACCAGTTTCTGTTCTGGGTTCCCCTTCAGAATCTCCATTCTGCCTAATACTCCTATGACTGCTTTCCCCTAGGCAAAAATCAACTGCACTCTACATTTTATATCAATCACGTACCTCTTTGGGCAGTTTATTCCTTTCCTTTCCTTTCTAAACCGCTCCAGTTTGAATACCTAAAACATTGTTCTCACTTAATTTTTTCCTTCCTTTATTTTTCTTATATTTTTGGTAAACTTTTCTTTTGTGTCTCTTCATTAACCTGACCACTGACTTTTTTTTGACTGCTCACTCAACATAAGTCCATACAGTCCATCCTAGACTGTATCTTTTCTTATTGCATTTCCTACATCTTCATCAAGAATCTCCAATTTTTATTTTTGTTCTGACCTCAAAACTGGGTAATATGCTGATAAGATTTTAATGGCCTTGGATTCTCTCACCATCTCCCTTCACTCCTCATCTTATGTTTCCTTATTAAAACAAAAAATATTACCCTTACCATGGAAGCGATCATTTACTTAAAGCTGATTTTTAAAAAGCAATGACACCTTCCTTATGACATGTAGTTTTATAAACTCCCTACCTGGCTGCTACTCTGGTTGAGCATTTATAATGATGTATTTATTTTTGCGTTTGTTTCACTTTGTTGTTTTCTTCCCAGATTCTTCTTTCCCAAATCCATTCTAAGCCTATCTTTGACTCCCTTGCCTTGAGAAAGGTGGTAGATGTGCCTAAGATGAAGTGTTAGAAGAAACCCTCCCTCCCTGTTCCAATTCCTGGCTCCTGCCCTGAGAATTTAAGTCTGGAGGGGAAAGAAGTTTAGGCAAGTAGAAGGTTGGAGAGATGGAAATTGGTAATTGAGAGAGATCCTGTCCCCTCAGTTCAGGGAGGAAACAGGTTCAAGGTCTGGGGCTTTTCTGAGAACTGGCGACCTGTGTCTCACTTTCTCACCTGCTTTAAAGGGGTGGGGCAGGGCCTCATTAAGCAACGCACTACGAAGCAAATCGCAGCCACTGCAGCACGAGTTCGATCCCTGCTGCCAGTCAGGGAGGGGACCCACATGGTGTGGCAGACCTCTCCTGCTGTGCCCGCTGCTCCTCTCAGCAGTGTACTTCTGTTGATCTGCCTGTTCTGCTCCGCGCTCTCTGTGGTGAATCCTCTCACCCCCCTACACCTCTGGCCTGTACCCCAGTGCTTGTATGCATAAATAAATAAATCTTTAAAAAAAAATAAATAAAGGGGTGGGGCAAGGACTAGAGTGAAGTAAGGGAAGCACTTGACCCAGGCACACAATTTGAGCGGACTCCAAAATACGTATTTAAGATAGATAATATTTTAGTACAATTAAATAATAATGCCAACATTCATAAACATAATATGGATATTTCAAGTAAAGACCCCTAAAAATAGGGGTGCAACTCCAGGGGATGGTGGATAACCTGTCTCATCTGTTGGCTCCAGGTATCTTAGTAATAGCTCCAGGCTCCAAGGATACTAATAAAGCAAAGTGCCTTGATTTATAGAGATCCTTTGTGCTTGGGTTCAAGACCCTCTCTCAGTAATAACCAGTGTGGCAAGATGGACAGAGGGGCATTTATAAAAATATTGTGATATAGTAAACTTGTAGAGACCTTTTGTCCAGACATCGGTATCATTTATGAAAATGGTAGACTTGCCTCTGGATTGATTTTGGACTTCAAACAAATAGAATTCTGGGATTTGTTACACTCACAGTTTTACTGTGGTGAATTCATACTGAACACATACTTTGCTAATGCAAACTCAAACTTCCATCTTAAGCTTTTTCACCGCCTCGAAGAATAGTGTAATTCTTTATTTTTTTCCACAATTCTCTATTGCCTTCCTTTCCCACTACAGAATGATTCACTGACCCAGCTTCCATACATTTAAAGATCTGGAATATATATATATATATGTATATAATCAATATATACATTGGTATATATATTATATAACCAAAACACCTTCTCCTGACTGTACTAGCATCTTTAAAATCTGACTTCTTCCCTCCATCCTTAGACTCAGCACCTGAATGAGGGCTCTGCAAGGCAGCTTGACTTGACAGAAGGATCATGGACTCCAGTGCAAGGAGACATGGATGCTGGACGGGACTCTCCCCTGAACCAGCTGCATGAATGTGGATAATGCATTTATTCCCTCTGACTCCCAGTTTCCTCTGTGAAAAGAGGTGGTTAAATAAGATGAGTTTTATGGTTTCTCTCCAGTTCAACATTACATGAGGATGGTTTTTCTGTTTCTCATGAAACTACTGATCTGCAGCCAGTCCACTTACATTCACTTTAAAACAGCCCAACTGCAGCTGCACTTCTTAGCCTGTGCTTTGAAACTGTAGTTTCAATTTTCAGAATCTGCTGGCCTCCAGTTGTCTTCTGTAAGGAAATCAGATTGCTCACTCTTGGTTTCAGGGTTCTAATTCATCAGATGAACATCTTTGACAAGGTCTTTGCTTTTCATGGATTTAAATCCCACTTAACATAAAAGCAGTAAAAGAAACTGAAAGACTTTGGGCCAATCATAAGCTTTTTCTATATCTGTGACATTAGATGCTTCTCTCAACTAATTTTAGTTTTCAAACTGGAAGTCGCTTCAAGCAGCATGATATTGTTTTTAGATTTTGAACAAGTTCATGATTTTATTTTGCCTCAATTACCAGGTTTTAAAGTGCTCAAAGTTTCCTTTTCCAATAGTTAACCAATGTAGATGTTACATACAATGTTACATTTTCTAGGTGTTGCTTGACCCATCAAACTTTCATAACTTGGTGTTTGACACAAGAAGATAGGAGTTTTCTGAGTCCATATTACTTAAATATATTAAAAATTCTGAAGATTTTTAAAGAACTTTATTGATTAAACTCTTTTTAAATTTTCTTACATTTTTGTTCATTTCTGTACAACATCTGATTTCTCCCCTCGGGTGTAGTCCCCATAATTTTCCTACCACCACAATACCCATGAACCATGACCAGAGTCCCTCCTTGCTCTCTATCCTTTCCTGTTTAGGTCTCTCTAAGAAGCCTTTTTTTTTTTTTCAGCCTTTAGAAGAGAAAGCTGTGTACAGTCTCTACTTCATTTGCCAAAAAGAGCTATACAGGTTATAGTTTGGTGCTCAGGGACTGTGAGAAATGGATTCTAGAACCTTGTTTTAACAATGATGGTGGGACCAACTGGAAGAAAATCTTTGCACACAACATTACTGACAAGGGACTTATCACACAGATCCACAAAGAACTAAGCAGACTAAACAAAAACAAAGTGAACAATCCAGTCAAAAAATGGGCAAAAGAGCTAAAAAGGCAATTTTCCAAAGAGGACATGCAAATGACCAAACAGGCATATGAAAAAATACTCAACTTCTCTTGTCAGAGAAATGCAAGTCAAAACCACTATGAGATACCACCTCACACCAGTGAGAATGGCACATATCGAAAAAAGTAGCAACAACAAATGTTGGCGGGGATGTGGAGAACAAGGAACTCTCTTATACTGCTGGTGGGAATGCAAGATGGTCCAACCATTATGGAAAGCAGTATGGCGGTTCCTCAATCTACTAGGAATGGAACTTCCATAGGATCCAGCAATCCCACTCCTAGGAATATACCCAAAAGACACAAATACACTGATTCAAAAGAGTACCTGCACCCCTATGTTTATAGCAGCCCTCTTTACAATAGGGAAAACCTGGAAACAACCTAAATGCCAAAAACAGATGAGTGAATCGGGAAGCTGTGGTACATATACACGATGGAATACTACTCAGCAATCAAAAAAGAAAAACTAGACGCATTCATAGGAACATGGATGGAACTGGAAGGGATTATGCTCAGCGAAGTAAATCAGAAGGCAAAAGAAAAATACCAGATGGTTCCTCCCCTAGGAGGAATATAAGGGAACCAAATAAGGATCAAGGAAGGGAATAAGAACAACAATAACAATAAAGAAACAAAAACCAAAAATGAAAAGACAAGGACAAGGGACACTTGGTGGGGAGTGGGGAGGAGAGTTGAAGGCAGATGGGAGCACGGGGGACTGAAGTGATGGTGCACTGGTGATACGGTGAGGGGAATACATGGGGATTACAATTGATGTCAAATATATATAAATTAAAGGGGGAAAAAAGGAAGCAATTTTGTATCCTTAGAACATTTTAAGATTGCAGTATCCCTATTAAAAATATAGGATGAGGATTCCTACATATTTAAAAAAAACAAAGCCAGTGATGGTGGGAACCTGCTTGTTCCCTAGTGTGCCTTCACTTCTAGGTTCTGCAGATGCTTCTGGGTCACAAGCCTAGCTTTCTAGTTTCTGGGGCTGCTGCGGAGGCCATGGAGTAAACTGGGCACTGCCTGTTGGTTCTGGCAACTTTGCTTCTACTGCACAGGCCTTCCACATCAGTACTTTTTTCCTCTTAAGCCATGGCATATCAGTTTTACAAAAATACACTTTACAAACAGAATTTAGGAGTTCATGCACTCTGAACAGTCCATTGCAAACTTGCCCTTCAAGTTTCACTTCAATTCATTGGCTCAGACAGCCAGAGAGTCAGCACTGCACACGCTCTCTACCTAGGTTAAAATACCCAGATTCTATGATAATGAGCAGGCTTTTGTGTTGAATGATGTGGAATTCAGAGATGTCAGAGCTTATTAAAGTGAATAAAATGAAAGTTGTAGTCTACATTGGTAAGAATACTGATTTTAGTACTACAGAATGAAAAATACCATTCTATACTGGGTATTACTTTTTGAAAAGCAGCATAGAAGTGACTTTAAATAACATTATTTTAGATGTATAGAAATGAGGACCTTCTGCTTTAATGGTTGGCAAAATGCCAGTAGAAAGAAGCTTATGACTGTGATCTCTTACATTATCTTTATGATGAAGCATTAAGAAACATGATTTTTATGGTTCATCAAAATTGTTGACTCTCTAACAGTAGTATTTAATAAACTCATTTTAAACGTAAGTAATAATAGGTAAAACTGTTAAGCTAGAAATTTGAAGATACTAAGTAAGTCTTGTGAAAGAGTACCATGTTCGTTGTTAAGGAAGTGAGAAAAATGATCATCTCAAAAGTCATGTTAGTTTATTTAGATAGCTTCTCTAGCCAAAGCAAAACAGCTAAACCAAACCAAAATATCTATTCTCAACAATAAACAGTAACCTCTATGTTGCATGTAACTTATTTCTTGAATTGATAAATTCTTATACACTTAAAAAATGAATTTGCATCCTACCATTTACTAGACTTCCAATTAAGGAATCTTACTGAATGTAAAAGAAATATGATCGGAGTGTGGAGACTCTTGACGTGTTCAAGTTGAAATTTTCAGTGCTTGGATTCACCTCAGTGGACAGGAACAGAGCAAGCAGGAACAGGATGGTGTTTTCTTGATCTTTCTTGTGGTTTTCATACTACTTCTTCTGGAATGCTCTTTTGCTGCCTTCTCTTTTGAAATAAAGGGGGACATGCTTATGATTTATGTGGAATAAACCAGGCAGAAACAAGGCAAAAGGAGAGAACATTCTCCAGCTGCTGACCTGTATTGGCCCCTTCTGAGATACCGGACCTGGCCCTGCCTATCCAGGTATCCATACATGACACCCCAAGTGATGTCTTTAGCCTAGGGTTTTTGAAGAATCACAAATGAGGCAATACAGTGTAAAGGAATCATTGAGCAAAATGTGCTTCCCAGACCGTCCCTCAGAATCATCTAGGGAATGCTTGAGCTCCTGATTCCAGCACAGTCCCAGTGAATCGGAAAGTCTGGTGAGGAGTGTCTCTGTGTGTGTGTCTCCAAAGAGCCTTCAATTTTAATAAGATTCCCCATTGAGTATGGAAAGTCTCTACTCTTATTTTATACTGTCATTGTCACTGGATTCAAATCCAATTTCTGCCATCTTTTAATTGTGACCTAAAAAAGCCTTTAAAGGTATCTGAATTCCACTTTCCTTGTCCAAGAAATAGAAACAATGATGGAATCGACCTCCTAGTATCTTCCTGAGAATTAATTGTGATAATTTGGTGAAGCTCTTATCACAGTATCTGGCTTATAGAAACACTCCTAAATGATAGGCTATTTTTATCATTATTATAAAAAAATTTCTGAAGGATAACCTGTACTGGTGATTTGAGAGCAATAAATGACATAGATCTAAAGGAATGAATACAAATGAAGTAGTGGATCTACTATTAAGTCTTTTCTAAAGCAATTGAAGCAATAATCACTTCCCTGGCTTTGCCTGCATTTTAATTTTTTTTTTTTTTTGGTTCTATTCTCTGATGCTCTTTTTGGTACTCTGTTTCTCTCTTGTCCCTCAGAGATAAGGGTGTAGCCTCTCGTGTTAGTTTTAAGGCCATTAATACAAAATTTCTGCTTTTGAACTAGTTCCAAAGGGAGTCTTTAGCAGATGATTTACAAATAAGGCTTTGATGCTGTCCAGCGCTCCTGGAAATGCTGTCGCTTCTTACTTGTTAACCCTGATGGCCCTTCAGCACAGCCCTGCAGCTGTCTCTCCAGTCACTCTCCTGTGCCACCCTGCATCTTCTCTCTACCTCTGGTGACCTCAAACCTTTTTATTTATGACATGGAATCCCCATTTCCTGAGAGTCAGCAGTATAAATCACTTTCTCATGTCCACTTTCTTGAACAGAAAACAGATTCAGCATTGTAAATAGGATGGCATTTTCTGGATGACACTATTAAATATAAAATATATTTCTGTCTTACTACAAATTGTTTACTTCACTGCCTAATTATTAAATTTGTTGGGGCTTAGGGACTCAGCTAATCACGAAAAGTATCAGTGATTGCAAGGACTAAGAAGGTCTTGAACTATAAGATATATGATCCCTTTTTAGAAAATGTTTTAGGACAAATCCAAATCTTTTGGTCAAAAGAAGCATTGTAAGTGATAATTCTGTTGCTTTTAAAGGTAGCCCTGCCAACACTGTGCATATTATGTAACTCGAAATTATCAGTGTTAGTGGAAACTTCTTAGAATCAGCATTTCTCTTTTATAATCAGAGCACTGAGCCAGGTGTTAAGAGATAGTGAAGAATCCTGCCTTCTAGGAGAATGCCTCTTAGTTGGGGAGATAAGAGTTTCAGTAAGAGTTTCCAATCCTGGATAAAGATGTAAGTAAGTGCTAGAACTTAGAGGACACAGAGAAGGAAGAGGTGTGTTGAGGCTGACAGTACTTCTTGGCCAGTTCCATCTGCGTCCTTTGATTCCCGGATGCGCCACTTAATGCACTATGCCTCATGTGGAGCTTGCCAGATTATTTGTGGGTAAAGTGCCCAGGGCGAACATGCTGTTGGGCAGTCATAGGAAGTGACTTTCGTTGGCTACTGTGCTGAGAGGAAGGGGTCAGTGCACAGGGAGTGAGAAAATGGAGAATGAAGAGAGAAAAAAGGGAAAGAAAAACATATTGGTCAGCATGTGGCCAGATGCTGTCTGTCTTAGCCAGAGTGTCTGTTGTGCAGAGAGGGGTCCAAGCTGATGCTGCATTGGAAGAGGGGGCTGGCCTACAATGTGATGCGAGACCAAAGCACATGAACCATGGGGACCGGAGCCATGTGTGTGGTAAAGAGCACAGGGGCTTGTCAGGATGTGGGAACTAGAGGGCAAGCCAGTGCCGTCCAGCAAGAGTGCAACCTGCCTGTATTCCAGCTTTTGAAAGTCTTCATGAGGCTCCACTCTTCCCCTGTTCCCAGTAGCCTCCTCTTCCCCACACCACCCCATTCAAGCAGTCAGGGGTGGATTTCAGAAAAATCCATCAGTGTCATCCAGCAGCTCAGAGCTTGTTCCTACTGTGTGATGCAGAGGCTGCTGGAGGTAGACAGGGTGGCACTGAACTAGGTACTTGTCTTCCTGGTTAAGACTAGCAAGTCAGGACTGGGTGCCACATTGTCGAACTGCAATTGCTGTGCGAAGTGCCTGCACATCAAGGGTGAGGAAACTAACGTGGTGGCCTGTTTCATGCACACCATGGTGGTAACTCAGGGCTTTGGTTGCCTGTTCCAGGTACTTCTAGCGTAGTGGGGCCAGGTGCAGCTGAGCAATGGCAAGCTGGGGTATAAGGTGGATGTGTTGCTCTGTTGTACCCAAATCAAAGTACATGACAGCACACCTGCACCTGGAGATGCAGTGGGTGTGATGTGGTTATAGGCAAATTGTTGATGCTGCTCAGACCTTGGTGGCCCAGGGACAGCCAGCGCTGGTGTGACTGTACCTCAAGGAGCATAAAGCTCAATGGTGAGGGTCCTGGCATAGCTCAGAGCTGCTGCATGTTCCTGTTACACTGATCTCTGCTCTCTCCTTTTCGGGTCTCTGGCTGAGAAGGGTGCCCTAGTATTGTCTGTGTCCTTTGCCCTGGAACACAAACTCCAGGTGTCTCTCTCCATCTCCTGTTCAATGAAACACAAATCTCCTCCATGTTTCCTCTGTGCACTTTGTGTTGGTCTCCAATATCTGGGAGGCGCTTCAGTTTCATCCCAAGACATGGAACTATGTCACTGTAGTGTCTCTCTGGTCAGCCATTAGGTGTTCTTCTCAGGAGCAAGCAAGGAACCTCGCTATCACCATCTTTTCTGAGATATTATGGTCATTTGCCTGGGATAGAACCTTCCTCTTCAGCTCTGCTGAAATATCTTTCCCAAACTTCTAACATCCCTGTGAGCAGAATGTGTCATTCCTGTTAAGTAGCAAAGGAACTGAGTCTGAGAGGTTCCACAGCTTTCCCAAGCTACTACCAACTGGTGGACTTGGGTTAAAATTCAGATCTTTGATGCCATCATGAACCAGGCTCTGGATTACTAATTTTGAAAGACTAGAGTTTAATGGTCAGTGACTACTTTCTAGGAGAAGTGCCTCAGTTTCAGCAGTACCCTTATATGCCAAGGAGTTACTTATGAAGTGAGCTGTGAGGCTTGTAGAAAACCTGCTACAGTCACCGTTCATGATGCATCCTTTAGGGCTAATGGCTTTGCCCCTCCTCCCCTTCTTTAAGTGCATACCATCTTAGTCGGCTTAGAATACTACAGCCGAGTACCATGGTCCAGATGGCTTAAACAACAGAAACTTACTTCTGGAGAATGGGAAGTCTGAGATCAAGGCACCAGCAGATCCAGTGTCTGGCACTCTTCTTCATTTGTAATTTCTTGTATGATAATGTGGTAAGGGAGAGAGAGAATTTCTGCCCTATCTCTTGTCATAGGGACAATCTCATTTGCTCCCACCCTCATGATCTAATTACTTCCCAAAGACCCTAACTCCTAGTACCAGCACATTGGGGAGACTTGAATTGGGGTGGGGCACAAATATCCCATCTGTAACAAATGCGGTGTCTGCTGTCAGAGTTTATCAAAGGCGCTCATTGTAAAACTTGCAGGGCAGGGCACTGTATAACATGACTTATGGTGATCATGGTCCAGAGTAGGGTGAAAGAGCAGGACCCTCCAGGAACCCGGGACTCACTCAGTTCAGGTTTTCCTGGTGCCACAAAAGACAGCATGAGGGTGGCACATGCTCTGGGATGAAGAAGCCAGGAGATGAGTAGGCCCTCAGAGGACAGGAGGGAGCACTCCTGCTTTTGTCACTTTCACTGGGGGAAAGAGCTTCTGAGACTGTTACATGTAAGGCGGCTCTCTGGGGTCAAATTCAGATACACGATATCAGAGAGTGCAACTCTAAGCCAGGCAGTGCACTTGACACTTTTTCTTCTATATCTTTGAGCTCTCCCAGGTTGTGCCCATTGTATCAGTACTCTCTTCTCCACAACTGAAGGTCTTGGGAACCAGAATGAATAACCCCAGACTTCCTTAGGGAATATGGAATTGGAACTCAGAGAGCTGAAATGTCAGAAAAAGCTGTAGTGCTGCAAGGCTATGCCTTGAGATGTCTGTGCCACATGGGACAGAGTGCCGGCATGGTACCATGGTGAGAGCAGGCATTGGTTTTGAAGTCAGAAAGTCTGGAAGGAAATCCAAGACCTTCCATTTATTAGCAGTATGCATCTAGACAGAACCCAGTACTTACAGCTAGCATTTATTGATTGTTTACTATGTTCCAAATACTGATCGGGTATTAAAACCATGCATGTAAATTCCAAGGATTTTTCAGTGTTTATTATTATTAACTACATTTCCCACATGAAAAAATAGGCACAGAGGGGTTAATTAACTTACCTAACAAAACATAGCAAAGCTAGGAATCCTGGACTATGCTTTAGGCTCCTCTGCTAATAACCACTGAGTTCTACTTCTGTTTCTTCATCTGTAAAACAAGGATAAAAATAGTTCCTCAGGGAATCAGACACTGCAGGGGAGGGGGAGGGAGAGGGATCAAAACAGGGAAAGGAAGAGCACAAGGGACTATGCTGACAGTGCATTGGGTGAATTGGTGGTAGGAATTATGCGGGAACCACACCTGAGAGGAGAAAGCATACATTGTACAAAAGGAAAGAATGATATAATATATATATATGTATATATATATATAACAAAATAAGAAATAGTTCCTTGGGGTTGTGAAGATGAAACTAAATGAGTTGCCAATAAATGAAGCATTGATCATTGCCTGGGTCACAGCAGGTGTTCACCTACCAGCAGCTGCACTTCCTGTCTTCCTTTTTCAAGACAGCAGGGACACTATTCTGAATAGAGCTGGAGCCTCCTCCCTCTTCCCTGGGCTTCAGGCTGCCTGCTGCCCTTCTGTTTTGCACTTGTAACCATAGCACTGCCCTGCTCGTTTCTCTACTTATCCATAACTCATTACAGTTTCTGATGGAGATGGGTGGGAGACTGGAGGCTTATTTGCATCACATCATCTCTGGCAGACCATTTTTTTGGTCCACAGCTATAAGGCACTAAATCTTCTGGATAATTTTATTTATAGGACATAGGGACTGGAGGATGGCTTAGTGCTGGGAAGGATGTTTCTTTTTGTGTGTCTTCTTGCTAGTTTCTCTTTGAGTGATAGTCCCTTTCATAACTTTTTCTGGTGCCCTTTGCTCTTCTCATGTCTTACCTGTATACTGTTTTAGCTATGTTCCCGACAGCCCTAGCAGTGTCTCAGAATCCCTTAGAGGAGGGTGCCACCTAATTCCACAGCCAGGATGTTTCTGGGGTCACCATCCTGGAGATGGCCCTTCCTGGTTAATTTCCACTGGCAATCGACATCACATCTCCCGTTACCCTCTCCCCTACACTGCAAGGCTGTGTTGTGGGACTGTTCCCGGTATACTGTATTAACTGAGATGCTCCCTGACTTGCAGATGGGTTTGGTCAAAGGGAGGCATCAACTGCAGACAGAGAAGGAGCAGCAGTTGCCACCCTTCATGGGTTAGGCTCTGTGTCTCAAGGGTTCCAACGACACTATCTCCTCTCAGGCCCTTTCAGAGATTGCCTGAGAGTCCCAGGGTGTCTTCCCAGCTTTATTTGTTCCTTAATCCTGCCCACATATTTATGTGCAGTCCCCCATGAATGTGTCTGCATTTCAGTTATGTGGGATGAACACTGTGCTCCTTTAGAGCTCTCTAGACTTGTGTGACTAGAAAGGAAAAGCCCATGGTGGATGTGTTTTATTATCCTCACTTTTACAAGCATAATTCTTATTCTGTTGAGTGAAAAGAAGAAAAAGGATAACAATATCTGCCATTTTTTCCCCTCTATGGGCTAGCCTTCTTAAGTGTGTTCCTTTTGTCTCGTCCAAGAATCTCTTCCAAATATCTCCACCTGTCTCTCCTCCACTTGCCTCCTCCAAGCCTCCTTCCCCTTTTGTTCTACCTCTCTTTATATATCCATCTATGGAAGTCTGTTTCCTGATATAATGGATCTGTTAATCCAAGGTCACTGCATGTAAACAGAGGAGAGGAAAACCTTCCCTTCATGGAGATCTTATCTATAACAGTTTAAGATAGATGGCATATATTCATTTACCCTTCTCTTTGGGCCTGATTAGGTCAGCTGTTTACTTTTTTTACTTAAATAGTTATTTTATTTCTGGTCTTTTGCCAACTAGATCACTCAGGTTTTGGCTGGTTCACTTCTTTGCACATTGGTTATCTCTCAGGCCTTTCCAGAACCTGCTATAATTGCACAGACAAGGAATGAAAAAAACAAGATAGGAACAATTTTCCATCAATGCAAGGTGGTCACCTGTGTGTAAAATCTCTCCTTGTGGAGGGAAGTAAGAGGAAGAATGTCTTTATGCACGGGTCACATGTAAAACACACACTGCAGGTAATTCAATATCTTTTCCATCTCCAGTGGGCAGACTATGTTGGCTTTTCACTCAAGATAACATCAGTCACCTTCACAAAGTCAAATCTCATTTCTATTTCTCTCAGTCTTTACATTCTTATCCACACTCCTATTATCATTACTACTTCCTGAATCTACTGATTGAGTAGTTGCTAACTGAACAGTTGAGCCAAACATCTATAACCACTTCTTAAGAAAAACAGGTCATTTGTATTAGGAAGCGTTTTAAGTCTCTAGAGCTAAACTGAATTGTCTCTTACTGAACCAGGGGACAATTTTGTGCACTGGAGGAATTGACTGTAATATATAGAGGGTCAGGAACAACTTAAGTGTGCATGCAAAATACCCTGTGGGTTATTTTCCTCCAAATGCTTTCACTTAAAAATGACTACAGTAAACTCACATGTTCTTTTATCTTGTGATGAAAAATCCTGATATTTCATACACAGCTTGTTTGCAACAGTTGACCTCAATAGGCTTTTCAAATTCTTGCTTACATTAATCATCTTACAAGAGGGCATAAGAAAGAATGAAACTGACCTTCATTTAGCAGAGGGGAGCATGCAAAACTCACCAGATTATAGTCAGGACATACATATATTTTCCATGCGCTTGTTTGTTTTGTCTCTCCCCTCTCCAGTTCTGCGGGTTGTTAGCTCTTCGGTCCTTGGGCAAAGTTGCTTAACCTCTCTGAACTTAATTTTGTGCCAGCTGGGCTATCTCAAGAGCAGTATTTCTCAACTCGAGAGTCCATTTTATTCCCCTGGGAACATCTGGCACTGTCTTGAGATGCTTTTGGTTGTCACAACTGCTTGGGGGGAGGGATGGGTTGCTGCTGGTATCTAATTGGTAGAAGCCAGGGCTGCTGCTAAATATCTGCCAATGCATAAGATGGCCCCCACAACAAAGAATTATCTGGCATCAAATGTCAGTAGTGCCTAGACTGAGAAAGCCTGCCTTACAGGTTGTGGTCAGATACATGTTAAATTGCTTAGCTCTCTCTATATATGAAGTACTGTAATTTGTTACAGAGGTGGCTGCTAGTTTTGACTCTGGAATTACTATTAATATGTCTTAAGCATCACTTAAATGCTGGCTCCATTTATTTATTATTGAGATGTTTGTACTTTTCCAAGATCCCTTGTGGTTCTGAGAATCAATGTGGAAAAAGCACTATATGATAATGGACCCAAAATTGACAAAAACAATTACTCATTTCAGAATTTTTTTTAATCCTCAGGCAGATCACTGATCTGAAGCCTTTAGTAGGCAGAAAAGAGTTACTGAGGGAGTGTTTTCTTTTGTGCCAGGTAAAATAATGCCCATTGATACAATCATAACAGCTCAAACTTAAGAGGTATGTACAGGGTGCCAGGCACTTAAGCATATTGTCCTAGTTGCAACATCTCATTTTTTTTTACATTTTTTAAAAAGATTTATTTATTTATGCATACAAGAGCTGGGGTACAGGCCAGAGTCCAGAGAGGTGAGAAGACTCACCAGAGACAGAGTAGGGAACAGAACAGGCAGACTGACTGAAACACACTGCTGAGGGGAGCAGCGGGCGAGGCAGGAGAGGTCTGCTGCGCCATGTGGGTCCCCTCCCCGGCCAGCAGCAGGGATCGAACTTGTGCTGCAGTGGCTGCGGTTTGCTTCATAGTGCGTTGCTTAACCCACTGCACCACCTGGGAGGGCCACAAGGTCTCATTTTATCCACATAGCACACCTGGACTATTGGCATTCTTAGTCCAATTTTACAGATGAGGAAGAGATGCTAAGCAACTTGCCTGAAGTCACACATCTAATGACTCATTGAATTGCTTTCAAGTAGATGGCCTACATATTTTCCACTTCTCTACATTTCTACTCAGGATGGTCGTTTTAACAAAACTGAGGTGGCAGGTTAAACAACATTTTGTAAAATGAGCGCCAGGAAAGCAGGTGAGGGTCCCATCATTTTGTAAACTTTCATGCCTATGTGCATACATGTGGTGCCAAATGCATGAGACTTTTTTCTTTTCTTAAAATATAATTTATGTATTTTTTACATCATTGTTCATTTTTGTACAGTGTTTACTTTCTCCTCTCAGGTGTGGTCCCCATAGACTTCCCACCACAAATTCACCCATGCTTTTGTGGTAAACATCGACATCAGTGAGTTAGCAGGAGTGACAGACAGGCAGGTTACACTAGTGACCGGTTTTTTCCCTCTTTCAAGTAATTGATAAAATTGTCCCCGTGTGTAGGGTTGGAGCAGAGCTCCTGGGATTAGTGATAATATCACTGATGATAGTTAAGAAAGTAAAGGTAACCCCAAAATGGTATTGGTTATTTCATGTTTTTCCACTTACTCTTTTCATAACTCCATACTTTCATTATACTTAATAGTCTAACAATAATAAACTACAGGATCAGGATACTGTCATAAAGCATGGCAGATAAGAATGAAGATTCCAACTTTTGATTGAATGGGGAGTTTGGATATATAGAGATCAGTTATTCTCCATTGATGATAACTTTTCATCTCCACCAGCGGTTCTCAGTCTTGGTTGCTGTTGGGAACCTATTAATAATCCGGATGCCCAGGCGCCACAAGACCAATTAAATCAGAAGCTGTGGATGGGATCCAAGTGTTAGTAATTGCGAGGGCTCCCAGGTGATTCCAGCGGGACTTCAAGTTTGGGAGCCAGTGCTCTGTATTAATGGTGTGTATGTGTCAGAACTGCCTGGAGAACTTTATATAGTCACGTAATCTGTTCATCATGCATTTTGATATTTGGGTCATAGGATATATTTCTTAGTTAAAGAACTTAGGGTGAAGTCTCGTTCTTTACATATCAGTATTAGGTTCTCCAGAGAAATAGAACCCATAGGTTATCTGTATCTATATCTACATTTATACTCTGTATTTACTTGTCTATAATCTCTGTATCAGACGTATTATGAGGAATTGGTATATGCAGTTGTGGAGGCTAAAAAATTCCATGGTCTATCATCTGTAAACTGGAGATCTAGGAAAACTCCTGTGGATAGGAGAAGGTGAGATGAGATGTGCCAGCTCAAGAGTGAGGTGGGATAAAAAGGGATAAATCCCTCTTTTCTCAACCTTTTGTTTTATTCAGATCCTGAAAGGATTGACTGAGATGCCCACTCTGGGGAAGACATACTTTACTGAGTCCACCAGGTCATATGCTAATCTTATCCTGAAGACTCTCTCACAGACACAACCAGAAATAATGTTTGTCTGTGTACCCCATGGTCAGACAAGTCAACAAATAAAACTAACCATCACAACATCCTACATTTTACTTCTGGTTGTTCTCACAGCATTTGATTATCTTTTAAGTTTTTGTGTCTCTAAAGCTGCCTTTGTTGCAACAATCCCCACATTCCAGAGCTCCCCTCTCCCAAGCCTCCCAGGATTTGTAGCAGTCATACATCTCAGAGTGTTGTGTTCTGTAAGTTTTAACATCTGAATCTGAAGCTCAAATTATTTACATTGTTGACACAATTGGGTTGTTAGCAGGTTGGCTACCTGTTCATAAACTCCTGGATTGTTAGAGGAGCCAAATACTACTAGGCTTATTCTATACCATGGTTAGATCATCTAAAAACATAATTCATATTTTCTTTCCTTTTCTCAGTACCCTGAACAGGTTTCCCATCTCTCACAAAATAGAAGTCAGCATTTTACATAGTCTACAGTACCCTCCATCATTGATCCTTTATAGCTTTTCCCCTGGCTCATTGCTGTAGCCCCCCTGGCTTCCTTCTTTTCTGTGGAGTACACAGGCATTCATCTACCTCAGGGCCTTTGCACTGGTTACTGCCCCTGCCTGGAGACTCTTCCTCCAGATATTATGTTTCCTCCTCTTCTCTGTAATGACCTTTCCACCTGGACCTACACTGACAACACTATTTAAAATTACTACCCACCCTGCTTACTGGCACTGTTCACCTCACTTATCCTCTTAACTTATTATCACATATCCTGCTTTATTTTCCTCCATATCACTTTCTAAAGTCTAATAAGTATTTACTTATTTTTTAAATTGTCTGTGTCCCCTTTTTTGAGAATGTAAGCTCCATCAGAGTAGTTTTTATGTTTGGTTTAATGTGGTTTTTTTCAAAGCCAAGACCTTAGATAAGATGTGGCACATGGTAGGTACACAAAAGAGTATCTGTTGAATAAATGAATTTCATGTTGTGGCAGAGACAGAAACCACTGTGGTTGGCCCAGTTAAAATCCTTTTCACTCTAGGCTCTTCTTTTCTGGGTTATGCTGCATTTTAGAATAACTCAATTAGTCAGCCTCATATACAGGATCAACATTATACAAAGTGTTTAACTAGATATTTCAATCCCTCACATAAACTGTATATTCTCAGTTATCTCCCTATTGGCCTGCCAAATGCCTAAATAGTAATTTCAGCAGATTTATTCAAGAGAAACTATCCTGCTGAGAACACCAACAGTAAAAATAATGACAAACATTTGTTCAGTCATCACCATGTGCCAAATAGTGGACTAAGCACTAACGTACTTTAGCTCATTTTATTTTTTTTAATGCTCTTATGTGAGTGGGAGCTATCATCAAACCCATTTTACAGTTGAAGGACAGAGAATTTGTTGTTGGCTGCAGAATGGGCTTGTTTGGGAGAAAAGTGTGCAATGTAATGAATTTCTTGTTAAAAAGTTTAGAGACGGGAGTATGTGTGAAGCTATACAGAATGATGGGAGTGAAAATTGCATCTGAAATAGTTCAAGTGGGGATGGAAGACTTATAGTTAAGAATAGTTTAGATCTATCAGCTTAAAAACCCAATACATATCCTTTGGTTAATGTTTTATCAATCTTTAGATCCCGAAGTTTGTGAAAATTGTGTCTATCATGTTTTTTAATTCATTTTACCAGGATTTTGTTGTTTTCACTTGAAAGATCTAGTGTTTTTCTACATATCTCTAAACCTAGGAAGTGCAATCTTCATTCAAAATGATGAGTTCACCCTCCCCATATGCTCATAATTTTGTTTTTGATGATTGGCAGAGACTTGTTTTATAAACAAAAGCTACATAAGTCACAATTACTTTTCTGCTCCAAACTCATAAAATGGTATCTGGCATCACAGAAGTTTACATGATAACCTATTGGTTAGTATTATTTCTTTACTCTAACTATGATCAAACAGGAAAGCCAGAGGGGATGGTTTTTACTTAATTACAAATACTTAAAGCAATGGTTCGGGATGGATTGAAGAAAAAAAAAATGAAACAAAATTTAAGTTGCTTAATGAAAACACGATGGAAATAAAGGCTTTCTAGATTTTTGGTTTATATATAGCAAAGGTAGTATTGCTATCTGAGATATACTAATTAATAATTAACATAGTACATTGTTTTAAGCTGGTAATTTGTTTAGAAAAACAGGACAACATATAAAATCTCACATAAGAAATACAAGAGGTTTACAAAGTTGCAACACAATTTATAAGGGGAAGCAATCCTTTGAATACTCTGGCAGCTATTACCAGTCATAAAATCAACATGAAGGCAGATTTTTTTTTTTTTTATGTAGACTTTTAGGATGTCAGCACTCCAGATTTACCTATTCATTCAACGGATACTAAATGGCAGTTATGTGCCAGGTATTGTTATAGACACTGAAGAATCAGCTTGAGGTGGGGTTTTGGGAGGCTATGGTTGGAGGCTATGATTTGGGCAGAGTAGTCATGATGGGATTAGTGTCTCTGTGAGAGGAGACATAAGAATGTTCTCACTCTCTTTCTCCCTCTGATATTTGAGTACATAAATTCAGAATAAAATAGGAAGTCTGCAAACAAGAAAGGGGGTTTTCATCAGAACCCAGTTCTACTGGCATGCTGATCTTGGAGATCTTAGCCTCTAGAACTGCAAAAAAAAAAGAAAAAAAATTCTGTTGTTTAATCATCCAGATTTTGGTATGTTTGTTATAGTAGCTTCAATGAAGACAGGTACACACTATTTTTAAAATTTATTTGTTAATATATAATTTTTTCACTGAAAGTCCCTCTTGGCAGTGTGAGGCACATCCGAAGTAAAGCCAGTTCCCCTTTACTCTGGGCCACAGCTCTTGTGTCTCTGTCTCCTGGAACACACCACTTCCCCTCAGCAGTTAACCCAGGGGCAGCATCATAGGGTAGGGTCATTTATTAATTTTTGAAATTGCAATTATAAGACATTCTAAATAACATAAACCTTATTGACCATATATTAACAGTCTATGTTGTGCTATTCAGAAGGTCTTATTCCCCACAAACCTCACCCTCATTTTTTACGCCCTTGTAAAAGGGATCTTGTAAAATCCCTTTTATTTTTTATCTTTATGTAATAATTATATTTTTCACATTTGAGTCTAATTTTCTTACATTCATGATTTATTTTATTTTCAGTTTTTGGTTGTTGAGGTAACACTGGCTTACCACACTGTATATGATGCAGAAGTATAGACTCACACCTCCTCAGATGGATGTTACTAAACCACTCCTATCACCAAAGTTTTAAAACACTTCCTGTTCACTATGTAATAAACTCTATTAAGTTGTTAGAGAAGCAGTTTAATACTGTACCTGACAAATTGCATGCAAGTTTTACTGAAAAATGAGGGAGACAGGCTTTAGGCAGAAGATTCACCTGACTTTTCCTTATTTCCTGCACTTACCTCATGGGCTGCGCAAAAGCCTGATTACCTAAAGGATGCAGTCAGTCAAGGGCGAGATCGCTCCCCACTCTAACTTGCTTGATTTGGGATGGATTCCACCTTTCAGTTGTCCAAGATATTTTTCCATCGCTTCAACGGTTGAGATCCCAACCCTACAGCTGGCAGGCACTAAGAAACAGGTTCCTGATTTTTATTAGGCATAGTCCTTGGAAGGACTTAAAGTGTTCTTTTAGCATCCAAGACCACATGAATCTTTATGAGAAAAAGGGTTGCCAGAATGAAGAATCAGCATGAGACTTCAAGTGACCTGACTAATAAAAAAAATAAAAAATAAGTAACAATAAAAAGAGACTTGACTGCTCCCACACCTAGTGAAGCCTGGAAAAGAACTTTAGTTCTGGCATCGTTGAGTACCTGTGATAAATTCCAAAAATGGGCTCTGATTCTTCACCACTCCTCAAGTTCACTCCCTTTTCCATGTTACTTTATAGAACTCTGCCCCTCTGAGTGGTAGTTCTGGCGTACCCTTCACTCTGACATCAGCCATGTGATTTGTTTTGGGCCAGTAGTACACCAGTTCTCTGGGGAGGACAATCTGATTTGTAGTGTTTGCAGATTGTTTTTATTTCAACTTACCAGTGATATAATAGCTAACTCACAAAGGTTCTGAATATTTAACAATTGGCTCTTGCACATTAGAGGAACCAGTTCCAACAAAGTGCTGCTCTGGGCCAATGGGGTTTTTGCAAACAGAGGTTTAAAAAGCACTTGTGAGATTGGACTTGCTCGCTTTTGCGTCTCAGCCATTGCCATGAGAATTGTCTACATAAAGCCCTATGAAAGATGAGAGACATGTACAGCAGAGAGCCCCTGTTGCATCAACCAATAGCCAGCTGACCCCTATTTGACCTTGGACACACGGTAATAAACATAGTTATATGTCACTGAGACTGTATGGCCGTTTGTCACACAGCATTACTGTAGCAGTAGATAACTGATACAGTACTTCATAGCAACTCATACATCAAAGCAGTTCCTCACCTGTTCTTTTCATTTGAGTTTACATTATTTAGGATGGTCATTTGACAAGCATCAAAGAATGCTGCCGCCTCCTGCTCTCTCCCCAACCTGAGATATAATCTTTGGGTAGAGCATCCAAGATTCTCCTCCCTTAGAAAGTCTTGAAAATTCTCCTTACTTGGGGGCACTTTGGGTGGTAAGGCTTGGGACATGTTAGGGTATGCATTTTGCACTGGGGGAACTTCCAGAGAGCTTAGTTTGCCAAAGAGAGGCTTCTAATATCTCTTGGTATTTAACTTAGCTTTAAGATAACAGTATTTTAAGTGCTAAGAGACCAACACTTTAAGATATTGAATCTTTAAAAAAATAAAGATACTGACTCTTGGATAACAACCCTCCCATTCTAGTCAAATATCTTGGGAATATTGAGATTTGATACAGTTATTTTAAATGTTAACTATCTCTAGAGTCTAGGTGGTTAAAATTATGTACATGTGCAAACACACACATGCACACTATTTCTCTCTCATGCCCACGCATATGCAAATATATTATGTTTATACTAAACCGCTGTCTACATAGCGTAGCAGTAGGAATGACCCTGAGCGTTGAAACAATATAATGAATGAGAGTGTGGCCAGTGTGTAGAGAACGTGAGCAGGAGCCAGATCATACTGGGCCTTTTCAAGAAGTGAGGAGTTTGCATTTGGTGCAGAGTGTAATGACCAGTCCTTTATATAGAAAAAGATGCTGAGCAAAGCATAGAGTCTAAGAGGTAGACCTGGGCAGGAATGAAAACAGGAGGCTAATTAGGAGGTGAGAGGTTAGAGGTGGTCATGACTTGGAATTGAGGGTGACCTGGAGATGGAAGAGGAGGGCTTCACTTTGTAAATAGTCAGAAGTCTCCTTGCTAATGGGGTTGTTTTAGGGGTGACACAGAGAGCAACTGAGACCCTGGGGGTTTGGGCTAAGCAATTGGGAAGATGGATTAAATACAGGAGAGGAACGAACTTTTAAAGGAATAAACACTTTATTTTTGGCTAGGGCACATTTAAGATGTCTCTTAGTCATTCATTCATTCAACAAAAAGCTATCAGGTGCCTGCCTTGTGCCAAGGATTGTTTTCAGAGATCGAGATATATCAGTGTAACAAAGAAAAAAAATCTTTAATTCTTGTATTGAATTTTCAGAAGCATAAAGGAGTTTGGAATTCAGTGTTGTGGTAAAGGATGGGATGTTAACTTAGGAGTCAATCCCTGGCAGGTGGAACAGGCATCCTCACGGGCACTGGGGATGTATTCCTGGAAATAAGAGTGGGAATGAGTCCATATTTCATAGTGTGCTATGATCTGTATGCAGGCTCGTTACTGAATCCATCATTTATCAGCTTAGATGAAAATAATTTGATGATATCTTCATGGGTATAGTTTAGCATAATATCAAGAGTCCCAGCTCTGGAACAGACAGTGGAGTCAAATACCAACCTCACCTTTGTTGGCTGAGTGATTGTAGGTATATTTCTCAGCTCTCTGAAACCTAATTTTTCATTGTAAATGGAGATAATAATGCACTACATGTTACTTTAAGGATTAAATGAATCAGTATATACATGCATAGCTTTTAGAATAATTCTGACACAGAAATTGCTGTTATTTTGGCTTTCACTATTGTAAATGTTGCTAAGATTCGGCATGAATAGATAAGACAAATTTCAAAATGATGTATGCTTTTAAGTCAAGGGGAAGAATTTCTATTCTAATGTCAAAGACTGTGAACTTTTCAACAAGGATGCAACTTTTACCAAGAATCTGCGTATAAGGAACTGGACAGGGTTCCTCATGGAGGTGTGGGAGAAGAGAATTGACTACCTGGTGAACCATAGGTTCTAACTTTTCTGGGCCACTGTGCTGCTGTGATTGCATTAACATTCCTCCTCCTTTTTCTTCCTGGTCCTTTGAATCTGCCCACTCTTAGAAACATGGTCAAATGCACAATGTTGCATTTAATCTATTATTTTGTCAAGTGCTACATTATCACACCTTGTGTTACCTGAATAAATGAAAGAGCATGTCTAGCTACCACTTGGAAGACACAAGGTTTCTGTTGGTGAAATTCTCATGGGCAATTTTTGGGGATACTTTTAAGAAAAATCATATGTCAGAATTTTTCTGTTTAGAAAAACTGGTCAAGGGCACTCTGCTTCTCTGCCTTTCTTGAGTCATATCCCCTCATTATTGGAAGGGAAGAAACGGGAGGTAAAGTTGTAGATCTGCTCTGAAAATAGGGAAATAGGTATTTTTGTTTTCTTAAGAAGTCATCCTATTTGTTTTTCACTTACTTTTCGGTAATACAAAGTATACCCACCTGTACAAAGTGACCCTGCTAGTCACTTATTGTCATGTCTTTTTTGTCTTTCATTATGATGTTGTTTTGGGTTCTTGATAACTTCATATTTTGTCTTAAACAGTGTCTAAATTTATATACTTTATTTATTTTTAATGAGTAGTATTAAGACCACCATCAGGCATTATCCCTGTAGCGCACCCATCACCAAAGCACACAGTCCACCACCACTGTTTGTTGTGCTTCGTTCTCTCTTTGTTCTTATGCTCCCTTCCTCCCCCGCACAGTTTATTTTTAAATTTTGTGCTTTTACACATTTTATTTGACTGTGTTTTCATGTGAAACATTTGTACATGTTCACTAACCAAAAAATTTTTAGCAAGTATGCAGTGTATATGTTTGCAACTTTGTGAATACTCAGCATTCCAAAACAGTATAAAACAGATATAGAATAGTAATATTTGCTATATAAAATATTTTTTGGAAAATTTTTAAATGTCTTTCATTTTTTCCCAAAGGCTAAATTTAAAGGTGACTTCTGCTGAGTTTGATCCCATGTCCATAAAATTAAGTTCTAGTATATTGATACCTAGAGACTCTTTTTCTTTTCTGTAAGTTACTTTTTTTTTTTAAAGATATATTTATTTATGCATACACTGGGGTACAGGCCAGAGGTGTGGAGAGTGAGAGGATTCACCACAGAGAGCAGGGAGCAGAACAGGCAGATCAACGGAAGTACACTGCTGAGGGGAG
>JAGFMF010011403.1:45203-158825 GCA_019455555.1 Galemys pyrenaicus
CCTCCCTGGCCGGCAGCAGGGATTGAACTCGTGCTGCAGTGGCTGCGGTTTGCTTCATAGTGTGTTGCTTAACCCACTGCGCCACCGGGGAGGCCCTCTGTAAGTTACTTTTAAAAACTGAATATTAAGTATGTGAAGTGTGACATTAAGTTATGAAATTTTTGTGTCGATAAACATATAGAGTTGAATATGAATGTGTTATATTTTCAAATGCTGAATGCCATTTTAGTTATACTACCACTGCTCAAAATATTTTGAAATCCTTTTCTTAGATTGCTTTCTGGTATGCTTTATTAACCTAAAAAACAAAACATCACTTGGTCACTAGTTCGTTCTATCCCCCCTCCAGGGTATCAGATCAATGAGTGTAGAAAAACTGGCTCCCAGATGAGCCCATCTTACTTCTGAATTTCACTGAGTAATTTCTATCAGTACCACATGGAACACAATAATCACGCAGCAGTCACTTGCCAGAATTCTTGACCACAAAAGTGAGAAATAATAAGATGGTTGTTGTTATAAGCTCAGCTTTTGGGAAATGAATTATGTAGGAATAGATAGCTGGAGTAGAATTCCTGAAAATAAGCACTTGCTAGAAGTTCATCTTCTGTGTGGCTTAAATACAGTGTATTAGTACAGAGCTTCATTAACTGAGTTTAAAGAAACATGAATTTATTAAAGGTTGACTTGCACTAAATCAAGACCTGGGTATAACTGACTCATTGTTCTTAGATACTTGACAGTGAGTCTCAGAGAGAATTGCCATTATAAAATGCCTGGCAGATAGCAGGTGGTCAGTTGCATCCACTCACATACACATTAAATCATACTAGGGATATGGTAATAAATAAAGTGGAGAAAAATCCTGTCCTTCTGGAGTGTACATCCTTGTGTGGGATTCAGATAGCATACAAAGAAATGAAAATAATGTTATTTTAGTTGGCAAGTGTTATAGCAAAGAAAAGGAAGTGGGACAAATGGCATAGGGAATCCTAGGGATGGATGGAGAGGGATGAGTAGAAGACTCTCACCATTTTAGATAAGGAAGCCTTCACTGATGAGCTGACTCAAGCTAAAGATCAGAAGAAATTGCAAGGATCTGAAGAAGAGCATTCCCGACAGAAGGGACAGCATTGCAAGGGGCAGGGGATGGGGTCCTCTGCATGTTCCAGGAACAATACAGAAGCCATTGGGGCTAGAGTGCAGTGCAAGGGGGAGAGTCACGGTTGTGCTTGGGCAGAGAGCAGGGATTGGGCCATCTGGGGTCTGTCAGTGCAGTGACTTTCATTTTGAATGAAATGGGTGTCAGGGGAAGCAAGGAATACAGGAGTCACTAATATGGTGGTTGTTACTTTTTGTAATTTTTATTGTTAGAATTATGTGCTAGCAAACAACAGACCAAAGTAGACTGGATCTGTTTAAGTTCCAGACTTTCACTTTCCACTGTGCTGTCTTGTTGCATGTCACGTTCATGGTCTCGGGGTCCTCTTGGTATGAAAGGGTTTTCAGTCTCCAAGAGATTACAGTGGAAGACAAGGAAGGAACTTGAAATCCCAAAGAACCTTTCTGCTTCTCAGTTCTGTGATACTTGCCACCTTGTGCCATTCCTTAGCCTCCTTCGTGCATCCTGTACTCCAGTTTAGCCTAGTTTGTAGGAACTGAGATGTAGATAGATTTTTTTCTCACAGGCAAAGGAGTTATCCTAAAGGAAGTTTATTTCTTTTTATTTTTCCTTTTTCCCCTTTCTTGGACTCATAAGAATACCTATATGAAGAGTATCTTTATTTCTCAAAGGTGAAGATATAATGATATTTGGTCCAAATAACCTTTTCTGCCCTTTCTGCTTTTACTGAGTTCATCATATGGGGACACGATTTACATAAGTGGGTCTGTAATAAATTTCCCCATAAATTCCTTCCAGCAGCATGCAAACCATTTTAGTTCCACGGTGTGTACTCATATAATGATCTTCCACCTGGCGTGGGACCTTTTTATGTGGGAACATTAAACTAATTTTGCTTGGAATGTGGGATGGTTTCTCAAGATGGCGCACCTGATCCTAAAGGACAGATCACAAGACTTCTTGGGAAGATGGATGTATCCCTTGAGACTCTTTCAGCACTGCTTTGCCCTCAGAACTTCTCTCAGAGCTCAGCTCATCTCTGACAAACTTCTGCTTCACATTTGGTATCCCTGTGACAGCCACCAAATGATTGGGTAGGGTCAAGAAGTCAACTGACTTCCTCATATGCTTCTGCCATCACTCCTTACCTCATGGGGGTGTGAGCCAGCCGAGGTGCTTTGGGTCTCTGCAAAAGTGTGAGAGTGACTAGACTACTGATAGGAGTAAAAGGTCAGTGGGAAGTTTTCATTGGGCATGGATTAAGTGGCACATTGCATGAGTGGTTTTTGTCTGTTAACAACAAAAACTGAGTTATATGATGGCTTAGGACATGAGCATATAATTTCTGGAAACCAGTTGATTCTTAGCAGTGCATGGAATGGTGCTACTTACTGGGAGGCATAACAAGAGCTAATTCCTGGGATGCTGTGGTTACTGATGATGAGTATTAAAGTATTTCATCTGTCAGCTACCATATACCGCCCCATTTAGATGCTTGAGGTGAGGATGAGTCTGGGAAAAGGTTGGCATGAAAGGTCTAGCCTAATGAAAAGGATCTAAGAAACATGAAAGTATTATGCTTGCAATTGGAGGAAAAGCTAAACCAGGACCTTGTGTTTGTTGCCTAAATGGTAACTCCTGCTGTGTTCTTAACTTTCAGAAACCTCAGCTGAATTTAAATCTCCTGCTTATGCTTTGTGGAGTATCTCAGCTTAAAGCAAAGCCACATTATCCTGCTTGATATAGCTAGGATGATTGCTGGGTTATGAGGATAGTCAGAAAGCCCGGGCACAAAAGAGATTTTACATGAACAGATGAATAGAGCAATCAAAGGGCCAGCCAATCAGATCTAAGCAGATTAGAACTTCATGCAGCCTCAGACACAAAAATAGATCCAGTGCTTTGTGATACATCAAAGTCACTCATCTGAGATGCTCATGTAGCCCTGACCCTCAAATGCTTCTCTCAAGACTGACTTCAGCTGCATTTTTCACAGGCATCCGGGAAATAGTGTCCATATACTTTTAGTACTGCTGTAATTTGTCTCCTGTTTACCGATGTTCATTTATAAGCATGCCTATGTTTAGGTTTTGAGCAAGCATTTTACAGGTAATTTTATTAACCTGAGGTCATTGTTTAGAGACATTTTTGGCTTTCAGGAGTGATATGGGCATCTAGTAGCTAGAAACCAGGGAAGCTATTACACACCATTCAATGCACAGAACAGCACCCCCCCAGCAAGAAACTATTGATAGTTTTGAGGTTGAAAATGCTTATTTAGAGTGATGCTATTGGCAGTTTGTGGTTTTTTTTGGGAAAAAAAAACAAAAAAAATTGCCACTGCCTTAGGCCAAACTGTATCATGTCTTAAGTAGTGAACTTCAATAATGTGATCACATCACACTTTTGCTGCAAGCCTTTTATGACTTTTTATCTTTATGGCACAAAGTTCAGATTCCTTAGCATGGCAGAGAGACTTCCACTCAAACTTCCAAACCCAAATTCAGTAGCAAAATGAGTCTTTACTGCCAGTGCTCTGTATCTCCACCCTTTGACCACCATTCTAGCTAGGTGATGTTCTCCTGTCATGTGAAGTTTCAATCTCATCAAAGGTTCAAATCTCGGGGTCAAGTCCTGGCTCCTCCATTTACCATCCTAATGACTTCGGGCAAGCTCTGTTACCTCTGGGTCTATGAGCTCTTGCTTATAATGGTAAAATAGTTACAGAACTGCAAAGGGCTTGTGGGATAAAGCCCCATGTGCCCCATAAATGGCCTATGGATGTTGGCACTAGGTTACCTGATCAAATGATAGCCTACCAAACCAAAACTATTGCGGTTTCTTGAATGGCCTCTCTGCCTACTTCCCTAGGATAATCTTGGACAATGTTGTGTGTACTTTTTTCATGAAGGCTAAAAATTTTTTGAGGGGAAGAAATGTACTGGTCTTCCCATTCGAAAAGAAAAATATCTTTATGTCTCAAGGGATTTTTCCAAGTTGGGTTATTGTATTCAGTGGAAGAAAATCAATGAAACACTTGAGTGCTTATTAGCCACTGTCATTGTAATGGTTGGATATGTGTGAGAATAGTAACATGAAAGTTGTTCTCTATTATGTCATCTTATGTTAGTATAGAAGCTTTTATACCCAGCTATGGAAGCTCTGTGTGGTTCTAAGATCCAGGGTCCCCACTACTAGTCTGTCTATCACTTCACTCCTCACTTGAACATCACCCTTAAACACAGGTTGCATCTTGTGGTGCCCGCCATAAAACCATTCCTGGCTCTCTAACCTCTCAGCGTTGTATCCAGTGCCTCTGCTATTTGGACCTACCCTACTTTTTTTCCTCTTTGCTCCTTCATAGATCTGCCTCACTACATTAGACCATTCCTCACAACTGCCCTATATTTTCATACATGTGTCCATCATGGCTTAAGTATGTTTGTGTCTCAGCCCAGAAATCTACCACACTCCCATCCTTGCATATAGAAATCCTGCTTACTTTGGTGAAGTCTTCAGTGATTTTCTTCAGTCATACAGGGCCAGTTAGCTTTCTGTATTTCTACTGCAAATTTTAGTAGTATTTTTGTTAAAGCATTGGTTTAATTTTCCCAGAAATTTCAGGAGTTCTTCATTCACACATTTGTGATGATCTGTATCAGATCATGATTGTGTCTTTATGACAATGTCTCATCTGTTAACCATATTTATGTCATAGTGCTTCACAACCAGCACACATTCATCCACTGCAAATTAGTCTTTTTTCCACAAAGAGGACAAAAAATCCATACTTCTTAAGTTGTTAGAGTTTCCTCAGATTGTCAGGATCAAATGAACTAATGCATATTAAACTTGACCTGCATAGTATTTGCCAAATAACATTCATTGCTATGATTATTGCACAAAATTCAAGCATAGATACTCTTGTCCCACAAAAGTAAATTCAGTGCGACTCCACCATTTCTTAGGTGTCATATTGCAGGAATTAAAAGCCCTAAGAGCAAGTTAGTTACCTTCTTTGCCTTACTTTTTCTCACTTCAGTGGTGGGGACTTCTATGAAGATTTAAGTGAACAAGAGAGTGCCTGTAATTTTCTTAGCCTCTTACCTGTCACACTGAAAGTGCTCAATCAATATTAATTGTCATTGTGATAGCTTAAAAAATGTATAAACCATTGCTTAGGTTGCACTTACCCTATGTTTCCATCATATTTAATGATGGAAGGTAAGAGAAATGTATTATCTCCCTCTCTTATCTGCATTTCCCTAAAGAAAGTGTAACTTTTTGGCAGCGGATGAATGTTGGCGTAGAGTAGATCCAAGCATAGAATCAAAAAATTTTTTCTTTTGACCCACTATATTCAGGGCATTTCCTTTAACTTAGCACTGGAAAAAACACCCTGTTGGGAGCCTGAAGAAGACCCAGTATGCTAAGATAATGGAATACTTTCAAATATAGTCAACAGTAAAAATAGATGCTGTGTAAAGGTGAATGAAGAAACACGATTTCTTTTTGCATGCTTTTTTTACTTGGTAGGGTTTATTTTTCTGATTACTAAAGAAATGTGTTTAGTTATCATGGAATTATCACTTGCCATTCACTGTCTATTCCATTAAATATGTACATATTTATACTTACTAGAACTAGGTCTTTGTTTTATGTTTCCAGCATATTTAAATTTTATGACCTTTCCAGGCATGAACTATTATGCTATTTTTTTCTCTTTCATAGGGAGGTCACTGATAGTGGATTCATGTAAATTCCTGAGGTAATTGTATTTTTTCCATTATACCCACAAATGCAGGAATAGTTGGAGTTTCATCAATCCAGACACCACTAGGCAAAGTTCATCCAGATAATCCTAATTATCTAGTCAGCTAGACTAGAGCTCTGTGAAAAAGAAAAGTGCACACTCCACCCACCGGTGCACCACTGCTAGCTACAGTTAATACAGCTTATGCACAAATGCAAACCAGGATCACTCTATCTTATTCAAGACAAGGCAGGAGCCAAGAATTTTTACAAAGTTCCCGACTCTGAAATGTTAATGACTACTTTTGTTATTTTTTTAAAAAAGATTTATTTATTTATGCATACAAGAGCTGGGGTTCAGGCCAGAGGAGTGAGAGGTGAGACGGATTCACCAGAGACAGAGTGGGGAGCAGAACAGGCAAATTGACTGAAGTACACTGCTGAGGGGAGCAGTAGGTGAGGCAGGAGAGGTCTGCTGCGCCATATGGGTCCCTGCCTTGACCAGCAGGTGCTTCACATTGCAGCGCTCAACCTGGCTCAACCTGCTGAGCCACTGGGAAGACCCTACTGTTGTTTTTTTTTAAAGCACTGTATGGATCAAACAAGACATGTCTGCAGGCTACTCTGGATTGCTTTGTGATCTCTAGGGTGAGTGCTCACCATTTCATTCTCCATTTGGGAGGCAGATCTTGAGCGGAGAGAAGTGATTATTGCCAAAAGGAGAGAAAACCAAAAGTATCTCACTAAGCAAAATCTTAGACCATAGGAACTAAGGAAATGCCTAGAAAAGACGATTAACATATTTGCAGGACTGACTGTTAATCTTTCAAATACCTTCATATGGAATACTTGTAATTGGGAAGGGAAAAAGAAAGGGAGTAAGTTGCCCTGACTGCTGCATTTTCTTTTAAAATTCTTTCATATGTATTATTGCTTATGTACTGTCTTCTCTAAATGTTTCAATATATATTCAATAATATAGCCATGTTAGCAGTTTTAGCAAACTAAAAGTAAAATAAAATATTTGCTAGTGATCAGTGGCAGCTGAAGCTGTTGGCTGAAACAGGGCTGTTTTTCGCAAGCCACTATCTGTTAGTAAACAGAAATACTTGGTTGTCTGAGGCCGAATTGGATTTTCACTCTGAGGGAGATCCTACTGGATGTTTACCCAATCTTAATTTTCCCATTTTCTTTTTTTTTAATTTAATTAATTATATTTGACATCATTTGTATTCTCCAGGGAGTACCCGCCACCATTCCACCTGTGCACCATCACCTCAGTCCCTTGTGCTCTTTCTGCCCTCATCCCTGTCTATGCCCTCTCCTCCTTCCCCTCCCCCGACCATGGTCCCTTTGGTTTATCTTGACTTTTTGGTCTTGTTGAATTTTTTTGTTTGCTTTTGGTTATAATTGCCCATTTCCTTGAGCTTATTCTTTGTTGTTGTTATTGTTCTTTCATATTCCTCCTAATAGTGAAGCCATCTAATATTTTTCTCTTGCCTTCTGACTTGTTTCACTGAGTATAATTCCTTCTAGTTCCATCCATGTTTCTATAAATGTGCCTAGTTTCTTTTTATTCTGGAATCTAGTGGAGTGTAAAGTAGTGTGCCCAGAAAAAAACTCAACAGAAAAAAGAGTCTTCTACATCTTGCCCCATAGGGTGGCCATGTGACTTGCTTCAGGTCCATAAAAAGCCAGAAGAAATTGCTGGATGAGCCTTCTAGAAAAGGATTTTAAAGGGGGAAGTGTCATTTGACATGTGGCCTCCTCATGCTTTCTCTCCTTTCTGCTTGGAACATGTACCCAATACAAATACAGCATTTTTAGCGGTTTATTGTCTGGTATACCTGTCTGATATTTCCACCCTACATTGTTTGGCTGAATCTTTTGGTCTGCCTTTTCTTGCAGCCCTGCAGCCCAATAGCCCTGAAGTAAGAGTACTTTCCATAGAGAGATGGACAGTTTTCAGACTTACTTATAGAATGACTGATCACAATTTGATTATTATTATTGTCAAATACTAAATATAAAAACAAAAATCTGTGACTTCATACAGATGTCTCCTTCCTTGTACTCACCAAAATTATGTCCTATAAACCCAGGAATTCTGTTAGGTTTAATTTTGTATAATTACCATTAAAAAAGAAACAAAAATGTATGATGAGTTTATGATGGCATCAGTGCATTTATGCAATTTGTTCCTGTAAGAAGAGAGCTTCCACTTTGACTGTGTCAGTATGAACCTAATCCCTTAATCCTATGCTTACAATTTTACAGATTTGATGACTGGTAAAATTTTCACAGACCAGCATCGGGTGGTGGACATTTTTAACTCTGTGTTTCCTTCACTTTCCAATTTATCCAGTGTTGGCACTATTTACACTGTGACATGACCTTTGGCCCCACAGCTCCATATTACGATGTCGAGTGAGCATTTTTTTTGGGGGGGTGGGTAGCGAGGAAGGAGAATTTCTGGCAGTTGCTCCTATAGCAGTATGGATAGCAATAATTTAAGCAGACACAAAATTGACTGTAAACCACATAAATATATCTCCTGCACCTAAACAACATCTATGCTCACTTCAACTTCCCTTTCATCAGATCCTTAAAATATCTGTAAACACTCAGAAGCCAGCCTTTGAGAAGAGGAGATATAAAAGAGAAGTAACTATAGTGAAAACAGACAGCAGCCTTACAGTTGATAGCTAAAATGTTGTGCTTCTGCAAAGTTTACAGTCTTTCATGATGTGGGTACAAAGGCAGGACTCCACCAAGAGGCTTGGAAGTGACCTGTGCGAGGAAGCTTCAGCTTCACTAGCTCCTGGGTTAATTTTCATCTGCCTAAAACTTGAGCTGACAATAGACATGTCTGCTTTTTAAGCTTTGTGACCCAATTATGGGCAATCAGGAAACAAGTGCTTCTCTGTTCTCTTTTTCTAGAGACACCAGGGAAAATGTGTATTTCAAAGTATTTTTCAGTTCTATGCAACTAAAAGGTAGGAGGTAGAGAGTTGTGTTTCAGCTAAGTAAAGATTTTTATTCTTATAAAAGGTAGGGATTAAGTATAGAATAAAATAAATGACACAATAATCATTTCTATTTTCTTTTACTGTGGAACAAACTATCCCCAAATAGTGGGTTAAAATAAAATCTATCATTTATTCTTCCTTTGTCTTTGATCAAACTCAGCTGGGAAGTTCTTTTGCTCCAAGTGATGCTAGTCGGGGCTGCATCATCCTGGAAGCTGGACTGTGCTGGTTCACCCAAGGAGATTCACTCACATGGTTGGCACTTGGCACTGCCAGCGGGGGGCTCACCAGAGATGGCTGGTGTAGTGCCTTGGTCTTGCTCCATGTGACTTCTCAACACCTATGGGTTTCTTTCACCATGGCCCTAAGATGCTCAGAGAGGAAGTATTAGAACAAAAATGGAAATTGAGACTCTTAGAAAGTATTTTGTTATCATTTCCAAAATAAATTAAAGGAAGTCCTGATACTGCCTAGATTCAAGGGTTTTGAACCTAGATTCAAAAACAAGATCTAGTTTTTCATAGGATGAGTAACCATTTGTGGCGACTGCAGGAGGTAAGTATATCCAAAGCTTTGACTCTTATAGTTTTATCATTTGACATCTAGAGTCTAAAAATAGAAATTAGCAAAGACACGGAGACAATGGTTGGCGCATAGTAGGTGCTTCAAAATAGTTTGTTGACCTAAATATGTGGGCCAAAATCACAAGTTTGTCAGCCTATGATTTTAAACATAAGTGCTTTACACTTTAGACACTCCTATGTATTTATACTTTCAAATGCTGTATTCTAGCCTCATATCATTCCCTAAATCAAATCCTGTTTTGGTTCAAAAAAGCTAGTCACTGTGTGTGTAGATCATTTGTCTGTGGTCTTGAGTTGGCTAGCTCTCTAGCATTTGGGTTTTCTGGGATTACTTAGAGTCCCGTTGCTTTCATTAACACTTTTCTTTGCTTAACAGGCATTTTGGGGGAGTGACAGGAGAGATGGAATCACATTCTTCCAGTCTGAGGCAATCCATCATAAGAGGTAAGCAATCTTACAGTAGGGATGATATCCCCAAACAAAGGACATATATGCCTCACACCCATAGTATTTGTACTGAATTAGAGGAGGGGAAAATTGATCTTCCAAAAAGAAAAAAAAGCTTGGAAGATGGGAGGGGAATAAGGGACTGTTTTGTCCACATGAAATATTAGCTTGAGTGCAAGAGGAAGCCATAAGAACCATAAAGATGAGGTGGGAATAAAAGCCCTTGATGCATGCACAACTCACCTGGGATTAAAACCCAAGGCCATCCTGGAACCTGATCTAACCATTCATGTTGTAATCTAAAGCCTTGTGAATGTGTCGCAGGTGCACGCCACATGACCAGGTGGGGGGAAAAGAGGTAAAATCAACTGGGAAGAACTGTGGCAGTTTCATCTTCATAATACATACATCCCAAGGTGCAAGTGTGCATCTGGTTTCTATTTCAGGACTTTTTACTAGTAGCTTTACCAAAAGTGAAGCAGACAATCCTGTGAGTTCAGGAGACCATATGTAACGAGGAGTTGGGAGGGAGATGAGGTGGCAGCAATGCTAAGAGACCCAGGAGGGCTGCTGGGGACCAGGAGGATGAAGGTATGGGATCTGGGAGGAGGTGTGCAGACTTGAGATTGAGCCATCTAAGTGGTCATATGTTGCTTGGCACTGCTAAATCTTCAGAAAGGCCAAAGAATTTTGAAGACATGGATTAAAAAAAAATATTTTGAGGATGATTGCATTTTGGACACCGCTAAAATGCTTTTCTTATGTGGAACAAATGGAAAATCACTGAATTCTAGAGCTGGAAGGATTTTAGAGTCATCCAGTCCAGGCCTTCACTGACAGGCGAGTCCCTGAAAACCTCATGTGTCCAGTGGGTTACCAGGCCTGCCCAAGATTGCAGAGTTTGAGGCAGAGGTGGTTTCGAGAGCCATCTTTCTGCCCTCTGTGCTGCTCTTTTCCTCAGTGGAAGCTGCTCATGGAGCACCAGACTCATGCATGTGTTGGGATCTCTGGTCCTGGATTCCTGACCAGCACCTGCTCCTGATAATTAGCTACCTTCATTAACCTTTGTTGGAATTCACATTTGGGAGCATATTTTTTATTTTTAAGTAAAGTGGTGCCATTTTAATGTGGTGCTAGAAACCTCTCTCAGCAATTTGACAACGTGGGGATGTGTAGGTTTTTCTCCAGAAAACTGTTGCCTCCACTTTTCTAAAGTGGTATCTCGATACCTCCCTCCTCAACAAACTTCTCTTCACCAGTGCATCTATGGAGTTACCTTTGATCTCTTCATTTCTTTCTCATGTATTTACTTGTTTATTGACAAATGTCGGGGGCGGGGGGTAACCACAGTAGGCATGGCACCAAGATGGATGCTGTAGGGGTGACATAAGACACATGGATCCTGAACTTAGTGGTTTTACAGCTGAGGCTTTTGATAGGGGCCTTTGAAATGTTTAAGTTGTGGTTGTGGATGAAGGAGAAGTGCCAAGCTGGAAAAGACTATCTGAGCAGTGGCACCTCTTTCTCACCTCCAAAAGTCAATCGTGGAGAAGTATGATTGGACTGCTCCTGCTGACTGCTGTTCTCCCAATTTTTTTTAACTACAACGAAGATAATTTTCAAAATTTACATTCCCTCTTCTTTTTTTTTTTTGATTTTGATTATATAGCAATAAGGAAGAAAATGGACAACAAATTACAAATTAACTAGCTTTTAAAAAATTTTTATTGTCATATAATAAGAAGAATCTACCATAGTTCTTTGAAAAAAAGGGAAGGTGACGACCAGTGACTTACAATTGCCAAAATAGAATTTCTCCCCTGGGAGTTTCTTCTCTTGTAGTCTCTGAGGCTTTCCCATGTTCTGCTTTGTTTTGTTCACCTTGAAACATCCACTCTATGTTCTTGAACATCTAGCAAACTGGATGACCTGGGACTACTTCTATGATTAGGGAAGTTCCTGAAAACCCCTTCACTATGTGTCCTCAGTGGACTCAAGAGGACCCACTCTGCTGGTCCAGGAAGGACACCCAAGTGAAAGCTCAAGTGTCATGTCAAGGAGCAGCAGGCCCCGATGTGTGCTTTCAGCAGTGTTGAGCAGGAATGAGCATCTGTCAGGGCTGTTTTTTTACGACTCCCTCCAGACAGCTTGAAAAGAGATGAAAAGGTTTATTAGATCTGAGAAAGAAAGTGGTCAGAAAAGAGCATGAAGAGGTGAGACTCTTGTAGAGCTCAGGTTCCTTCTGTTGTCTCAGAATATATGAGAGTATGTTTGCTCACCAAGGGAAGTGTGTGTGGTTTGCATTTCGATTCTCTTCCTTTTCTGCCTCTCATTATCTCTCTTTGGGAGCCATGTTTGTGCATTCTGTTTGGGACCTATTGCCTTTTATTTCTTTGTTTTTAGAGACTTGGTGTCAGCCTGTGAACTACCCTTTTGCTATTTCAAATGAGGGCAATTTCTATTGCCCTGTGTTTTTGGACTCCTTTCTGAAAGGTGTAAACATAGGGTAGTGATTGAAATACTATTGCCTTCTTTATGCAGCCCTCCCCACACCTCCAACCCTGCCAAACTGTCCTCTCAGACTCCATGAAGCTGTTTGCTACTCTTTTGCTATATCTCATGTTACTTCTTTGGACTCTGTGTCATGTATGAGGTTTGGTATAAAATATGAAGTTTGTATAATGTTATAGTTGAGGATATAATTTCTGAAAATGTCAGCCTATATGTGATATCTAAAACTATAAGATTAGGAGACTTTCTTCAAGGTGTGGCACAGCGGGTTGAGCTCCACACTGTGAAGCATCCGCGGCACAGGAGCGCGAGTTCAATCCTCGCCCAGGGAGGGGACCCACAGGCACAGCAGACCTCTCCTGCCTTGCCTGCTGCTCCCCTCAGCAGTGTACTTAAGTAATTCTGCCTATTCTGCTCCCCACTCTGTCTCTGGTGAATCCTCTCGCCTCTCGTGCCTCTGGCCTGTACGCCAGCAATTGTATGCATAAATAAATAAATATTTTTAAAAATAAAACTATAAGATTGGCTTAAATATCCAAGGAAGTATATGCAGAGGAGAGAATTCTAATAACTGAAGGTCTTGTGATACCCCAACATTCAAAGTGTATGGCAAAAAAGAGAAACATGTAGCTGAGAGGCAAAGCCTATGAAGTAGAAGGAGATCCAAGAGAGAGTGATTTCCAAAGCCAAGTGAAAAGATCTGATCAACTTTTTCAAATGCTAAAGGTAGATCAAGTAAGTTGGAGACTAAGAAACTCATCTTTGCATTTAGGAATGAAGGTCATTAATGTCCATGACAGTGTCACCACCTGACTGGGGTGGATTCCAGAGACAAGAGGAGAACACAGATTGTTGATGGCTAGCTCTTTTGATGATTTTGCTGAACATGGAAGCGGAAAATCCAGACACTAGTTGAAGAGAGATTTTTGGGATAAAGGAAGCTTTATTTTAAGGTAGCAGATATTAGAGCACAATTAATGATGATTATATAGAGGGAGAAGTTAGCACAGGGTGAGGGGGTAATTCCTGGAATGATGTCCTTGAATAAGTGAGAACGGATGAGACTTGGAAGATAGGCAGGAGAAAGTTGAGTAACTGAATGAGTAGAGCAAAGGAAGCTGACAATACTTCTTTACAGAGGAGAATTCAGAAACACAAGAAATGAGCCATTCCTTGCCAAAAGATCTTGAAAGGCTTCTTGACTTTTGGAGGGCTGATCCTGTGCTGTGTAGGAAATTAGGTCATTTTTCTTTGGAGGAACAGGCCAAAGAGTAAATATATACAGATACTGTCATGAAAGGAGGAGTAAAATAAAAGCCCCCATTATGCCAAGGTGAAATACAGCAGTGTAAAAATCTAGTTCAAGTAAGCAGGACGATTAGCCTTTACTTTCAAGTATACAGATGATCAAAAGTAGTAGACACATGAAATGCTGAGAATAAAAAAAATAAATAATAGGAATGTAGAGGAAACACATGATTCACAGATTAGAAGAGATAAGAGAAGATACTGTATCAATGTCATGAGAAATTGTTCTCCAAAGGGAACCATAAGCAATAAAATTTGGAGAAAGATGATATTAAAATCCAAAATGGAAAGGAGGGATAGGAATGGAAGGTGAAGGCAAGGACTTCATCTAGAAAATAGAGACTGGGTGCAGAGATACCCATAGGAGAGAAAGAATTGGTACTGAAATTGGAGAATGATACAAAGTAACAGGAGTTCCAGAAATGGAAACAGAAGAGAAGTTTTCAAAGAAATGATGGTCTCATGTGCTAGCATTACCCTCTGTTAACGTAGGGACGTGTGGAGCCGGGTTACAGATGTGGTACTGGCCAGATTTAGCTCGTAGTGGTTCCATTGGTTTCAGGGACCCATAGAGTGGTTATTTCCTTGATCTTTGAGTGTATAATTTCCTTGATCTCTGAATATATAATTTCCTTTTGGTAATTGGAAGAACCCCCATATTCATTCCTTGGGTTGTGTGTTAAAATCTCTCATAATAAGGAAAACCAATTGTAGGTTTCTATATCTTTTCTATGCCAGATGTTTAAGATAGTAGGTAAAAATAATTATATATCCCACTAGAATTATAGAGATTAGTGCTGTTTCTGAAACCTAAATAATGCAGAGGTGGTTGTCTCCATAATATTTGAAATTCATCCTCCACCCTGATACCTAAAAAATCCAATTCATCCTGAGAATGATTGTACACTTTCATACATTCAACCACGTAGTTTCCATAATTGTAAAAATTGTAGTAAACTTTACAGATTAATATATACCTATTGGTTTGAAAAATAGTTTCTTTTCTGTACATATGAAGAAGGAAGACCATGTGCAGCTTGCATTCCATGGAATGGTTAACAATATAATTTTTGGTCTTGACCCAAGACTATATTTATTTCCCCAAACTCTGAAGTTTACTCACCCTCATTATAGTTAAAAACATGCAGATATAAGCTATACATGAATAAGGTAGCGATAGATAGTTGCTGATTAGCCAAGAACTTGGAGGGAGAAATATTGGAATATTAGAGATAAGAGTCAGGAAATGACAGGCATGTGAATGGACATATGGGAGAGGGCATGAAATCTGAAGATCTTTGTAAGACTTGTTATTTCCCACCAGAAAAGTACTTAATGGAAGAGACACCAGACAGAATGACTTGATGTCAGCCAGCTGTAATTGGCCACTGTATTTTGGCACAACGGATTATAAATAGAGTATCCTTGATGATGAGGGGAAGCTCTGCAAGGGTCCAATAACGTGAGCTCCCACCCACCAGTATGGTTCTAACTGTTGCTGTTGCTGAACATCGACCTACCAACCTATGATGTATAGCACTGTCCTTCCAAACCAACCAGTCACTGGTGCCCCTTCCCACCTTTATTCTAAAAGAGGGCAGTGATTTGCTTTGGAACTGATATATATTCCCAGGATGAGTTTGTCTTTCCTGATAGCAAGATCATGAGCATTATCACATCTGATATCCCACAGAATACTTTAACCATGGAAATAGGATTCCATAAAATACTATCTTAGGTAAGGGACTCACTTATATCAAACAAGGTGTGGCAGTGAGCATGTAACCAAATGTTTGCTTGTCTTACTGTATACCGTACTACTCAGAAGGGAGGTGCAGTAGCCTTTTTAAGGTATTGCTGAAGTACTAGTTTGGGGCTGACAACCCGTGCAGATGGGCAGCATCCTACTGTTGTGGTACAGACTCTAAAGCTCTTTACATAGTCAGTGTCCCTAATAGGCAAAACCTTTGAATACAGGAATCAAGGTTTGAAAATATAAGCAGTTCTATGTAACACCACACTTCGTGACCTACTTGGAGGAATTTATACACTGTGTGTGTGCAACTCTAAACCTTTTAGTTCCAGCAGTCTGCAGAGGAAGAATACTTCCATCAGGGGACAGGGCAAGAATCCTTTTGCATTTTAAACTATGACTGCCACATAGTCACTTAGCGCTGTTGGTGCCAAGGTATTACCAGACAAGGAAATGAGTCATCATCCCAGCAGGAATAATTTACCCTGATAATTAGGAATAATTAGGACTACTTTTACACAACAGGAGTGAGAAAGAGTGCCTTTAACACACAGCTGACCTAATGAGATGTTTCTTGATTCATGCCTTAAAATTTTAGTAAATGAACAAATGCTATAGCTATAGCTGAGTAGGCTATATTAACTGGTGTCTTAGATCATTTAGACGTGAGAGTCTAGGTCCCTACTTGGTAAGCCACTGAGGCATACAGAAGAGGTGCTAACAGAGGGCAAGAAGAGTCTAGAATGCATAATAATGAGACCATGAGAACCAAGTATATGTCCATGACCAGCTGCAAAGGTAGAATTATGATTTAGCTCAATATCTGTCCTTTTGATAGGCTTATGAGGAAAAGACATGAGCTGGAAAGAATCCTATGACCATTGATTTTGAATAGAATGAATTCACTATATGAAGAAAGTGATTTTGGGTGACTAAGAATGGTGTCTAGTGGATTTGAGGTGTCCTTAGATCTGCTTTTAAGACTAAGGCTACCCAGCTACTACATTGGGTAACTTCTGGCCATTCATAGCTGAGTCTTTTAAGGGAAATGTTCTCAGCTGAATAAAGCTGCCTCACTGAAGTTTACTTTCTTTCTGGATATAGACTTTATTAATGATTGGTCAAAGCATGGGGATGAATATTTGAATCTCTTTGTTTAATTTGGGATACCTCTGATGGACCATTCTAGCTTCATAGCCCCTGTGAAATTGTTCAAGGTGATTATTGTACATTGTAGTTCACTTCTCCCTTTTCCCTATCCTAATCTCTGCTGCTCCCTCAAAGAAGTTATTAGCAATTAATTTCCTTCATGCTAATGTCCACCAAGAGCTCTATTGCCTGAGAGCTTACAACAAACAATCTCTAGATCATAAAATACAAGAGTTGTTTACTGCTTTTGGTCATTGTGAGTTTCATTTGTTTTAATTTTATAGAGGGTGGAGGACCTTCCAAACATTGTCACTGGATTTTGAGTTTACCCTACATACATTCCAGTAGTCCCCCCTTCCCTATTGCATTAATTAGAGACAAAGAATTCTCTGAGTTCACAGCTGCAGGAAAAGTGTCCAGTGAGGAAGACATCATCTTGATATGGATTTGCATTTTTTATGAGCTTACTTGGTGTCCATTCCAGCTGTCATTTTCAGCTGCTTTGAGTTGGCCCATGTTATCATTGCCCTCTGGATGCCAGTAGAGAAAAAATGATTCATTATTGTACGCCTATTATACTGGCTAACATTTCTACACAGATTGTTTCATTTAGCTCTTGAAATAAGATTGTGAATTAGATAGCATGCCTAATTAACATTTTGGAAAATTGAAACTCAATTAGTTTGAATATCTTTTCAGTATAACTAGCTAGCAAGTTTTAATAGTCCAGATTCAAAGCTAAATCCTTTCTACAAGTCTAGTGCTCCCTTCTCATCTTCACAAGCTAGCCACTCAATGTGTATGGACTCAGATCTAGCCTTTGGACCAGGCCTCAGTCACTCCCTACATTAAACAATAGTGTGCAATGAAGTGGGGTATCTTGAAGGCCTTTGAAATTCTGCACATTACTTTTCTAAATGACATGAATCCAATTTAAGTCGTGGGCATTGTTTTCTTTTTCTCTCTCTTTTTTTGGCGATCCCTCTATATCCTGATTGGGAGTTGCATCACCATTCTGGCGAAACTTTTTGCTCTTAGATGCGGACAGCCCAGTGAAGTGCTCATTTATGAACAGTCATAAAAATTCAGTGCAGAAGTTTAGCAAACTCCTTCTCTCTATTTATTTATGTGCTTGTTTGTTTTCTTCTCCAGTCAGTATTATTTGGAATGTCATCCTTTAGTCACAATGTAGATTTGCAATCCCTGGCTGGGAAAAGGCTTGTTGGTGAAGACTGACACTGAAAAGTAATCTTCTTCAGGAAATGAGTACCAAAGAACTGTTATTCTGTGTAATAAGAAAGAAACAATAAGGATCCCAAGAGAGAAAGTAGTTTGGCAACTGATAGACACTGGTCATTATAGACTGAGTGCTCAAATAAAAATACCTTCAAACCCTGAAGAGTAGGTTTCTGTACTTTAAATAAAGATTCTTGCTTTTCAAATGGGACTGCTTCCAAGTGACCCTCTGACCTAAAGGGGTAGAATTAAAGAATAATAGAAGGCAGTTGTGTGGTGAAATGAGACCAGAACTGTGGAAAATGCAGAATAGATCTTCTGGTGTTTTGTATTTGAAACAAAATATCCTCAGGTATACATATAAGACTATGCAATAGCAAAATGTATCCTACTAAAGGTTGATGGCAAGTTATCATCAATCTCATTGATTTAGTCTAGAAAACTCCTTTGGAATGAAGCTGGCCCCACTGGAAGATGATACATGGTAAAAAAAAACAAAAAACAAAAACAAAAAAACCAACAAAACAGGCCAACCTTTCAGTGTGGAAAAACCCATGTGATTATTCACTTAAAATAACCCACACATTTTTTTAAAGAAAGAAATCACTTTGCCATATAGCATCCCATCTATGTAAGTCAATTCATTTGGCTGGTGGAACTAAACTCAAGAAAGCAGCTGGTGAGACTGATCTCACCAAGGTGGCAGGTTCCTTGGCTTTTCCACCAAAGACATTTTAAAAAAGACAGAGGGACTTCTGCCACTCACCCTGGAAGTATAATTGTTTTATATGATTTCTAGGAGAAGACATGATGGAGAAATAGCCACCATTATTTTGATGAATTTTGGCTTGAGATTCCTAAAAGATTTGGGAATTCTGGATGCATTGTTGCAACCTGACTTATTTAAATAGCACTAAAATCCTTTCCTTTAGTTGCCACATTCATTGCAGTTTCATGTAAACATAACTATCTTTAAAAAAAGATTCCTTTCAGCTTCTTTCTCCTCTGATTTCTAACTAGAAAATTTTTCTTTTGGGGAAAGTTTCAGGTTTAACTACATCATTTTTATAATCTGTTATGTAAACTAAAACTATATTTCAAGTAGAAAGGTATCATTTAAGCATTATTAAAATGTATATTCACTGGTTCTTTCGAGTCAACATATGTTGAGTGACTGCTCTGCCTCAGGCACTGTTCCAGGTCATGGGGAAAGCCTAAGGTGAGAAAAATGCTGGAAGCATAATAGGAATTTGAAAAATTGTTGAACTGCCCTGCACATCAGCTTCTGGCCTTTGAGTGACTGGCACTGCTGCTAGAGCTGATAGAGAAAATGATTACTATTAGTAAATTGCAACATTTTGTTAAATATTTAACTAATTAGGATCTTACTTTAGAGATGTATGTTGAGTCTTTTAAATGAAGATCCCTGAACAAAGAGCATCTAAAGTTAACTGAAACAATGCACCTCATTAAACTTTTATTGAGCCAATTCCCTAAAACTTAATTTCCCTGTCTAAAAATGTTGGCTAATTAAAATGGGTAAATATGTGTAAAAAAGTATTAGTTTTGGTTGTAAGCAACAGTAACCAATGCCAGATAGCTGATGAAAAAAATGGGAGTTTTATTACAAGGAAATATGAGTTTTCTCAGGAAATCCAAGGATGTGAATGCAGCTGGGCCTTAGGAATAAACTGAACGACAGACTCACTGTTGAGATTCTTTCACCATCTGTCATCTCTGCTCTTCTCTTTGTGTCAACTTAATTTTCACCCTTTGCAGACTGACTTTCCTTGTTTCTCTAGTTCAGGTGGTGGAAACCATGGCCACTGGCAAGCCTCCCACTTCATATGATACATACTTGCGAGTAGACTAGATGGAGACTATCACTGAATGTCAACTGACACTGATTGGGTCACATGATCATCCCTGATCAATCAACTGAGATTGGGTAAATGGGGTCCTATTATAAGAACTGTACTCTAAGGAGCTCCACCAATTAGGAGGTTAAAGGATTGAGATAGCTTTCTGTCTCAGAAAGGGAGTCTTTGGAAGAAAGCGTACAGTCAATGAAGTGATTATCCACAAAAAGTTGTTTACATTCATTGCATATGCACTTCAAAAAATTTTTGTGTTAAAAAAATCTGTCAATGAACTGATGTTGCCAAGATATCACTCTCAGACCAAATCAGTTCATGGCCTGGTTTTTGTAATTGCCTGCGACCATTTAAACATGATTATTTGAAATCAAGAAGAATATGCAACAGAAATTGTTTGTGCCCCAAAGCTGAAAATGTGTATTATCTGGTGTGGTGCTCATGCCCAGATAGATTTTGCTCATTCCTTCCCTGTGGCATGGTGGGTGAGCAGGCAGGTTCTGCCTCTGACTGGCTACGTACTTATCCTGGCTCAGTCATCTTAGATGACTAAATCAGTGTTTCCTTTTCATTGTCTGTAAAAGGGAAACAATAATAATAATAATTAAAATGCCTACACAGAATTTTCATGTAGTGTAAATGAGTAAATATCTATTAGTCATTTGTAATCATGCCTGGGAAATGTTTAGAATGTTTGTTGTTATTACATCAAATCATGTATAGCACCAGAAATTTTTATATACAGGTAAAAGAATGTATTATTATTCACGCATAATATATTCATATATTACAACTGTTCATGAAGGATACTCTTAGAGAATAGTATTTAAAAGAAGTCTATAATGTCATGATTTGGGAGTTATATTTTTAAAGAGGAAATTCCCAGAATGTATAAGGGAGACAGAGAACTGGAAATATATATATTATATAAGATTCTTTAAGAGTGTTAAAACAGGCCAGAACTATATTTGGGTGCAGTTAGATTTAAAAACAATAGCTCAGGCCCTCCCTGGTGGCACAAGGGGTTGAGTCACAGCACTATGAAGCTATTGGTAGCCACTGCAGCGTGTGTTCCATCCCCAGCCAGGGAGGTGGCCCACATGGCGCAGCAGACCTGTCTCACGCACTGATCCCCACAGTAGTGTATTTCAGTCATTCTGCCTCTTCTGCTCCCCACTCTGTCTCTGGTGAATCCTCTCACTCCCTGCACCTCTGCCTGTGCCCCAGTTCTTGTATGCATAAGAAAATCTTTAAAAAATTTTTAAATGTTCATAAAAAAAGTTCATAAAAAAATTTTAAAAGTTCATAAAAAAAACCCAAATGATAGGAATTTGACAGTGTTTGAGATATTATTATTCCTTCTTTAAAAAAATTATCTTTCAAAACTAATAGGAACATTCATAAATTTTAAATATTTGCAAAACTCCATTGATGCCATTTGAGCGTTCATAATTCTTATTCAACATGGTAGTACAACACAAATATCTAAATATGGTTTAAGAGCTACATGAATACAATGATCCACTCTATGTTACTGTGTTTTATCCTCCAACCATCCTAATAGCAGTCTCTCCTCCTCTCATATTTATGTAAGTTTGTGTACATACTAACCTTAGAGAGGATATAAAGAAAAAATATGCAGGCACAATCTATATTTATCTCTGACCATATTTTATATCATCTACTATCTGAAAAAAATTGCCCTTGTAATATTTTTATCCAAAATAAAGCCTAAAAAAAAAAGTATATCTTACTGACTTTATGGTACTTCATTTAATGCATACAGTATAAAACTCTTTTTGAAAAAGATCTTTCTGAAAAAGGAGTTATCTCATCAATCAAGCGCTTCCTGTGTATATACTGTAAATAATAAATGTATGCCACATGTGTGGCTGGAGGAATGCTGAAAAACTCTATTGGCTTGCTGAGGAAATACAGCTAAAATAACTTCTACCAACCTAGTTCATTCCATTCAGCAAAAAACTGAACAAGCCAAATTCATCAATATTGATTTCAGGTTTCATCAGCAGGGTTTTTTTTTTTAGGCAAGACTCTTTTAGTTACATTTTCCATTTGACATTTCTTATTAGACTCAAAGTGTTCACTGTGTCTAAGTCTTTTCATGTAATTCAAAACTGAGCTCATCAAGCAGCCTTTCCAACAGAAACAGTAGATGTCTTTGGCTTCCCCAAGAAGTAAGGTTTAACATTTAGACCATCTTCATGTGTCAACACAGAATCCTGGCTTGTTCCTCATCCTTATTTTTGGAGTAAAGATTTTTATAATTTTTTTTTCCATCTATACAAAGAAAGATGATGTCTCCTTGTCGGAGCAATATTGGACTATCATGAGGCACTAATTCTGAGGACTCATTCTGCAGGCTTTTTATCAGAACATAATGCTCTAGTTAGGGCTTTGGGAGTAAATCTTGTCGTGTCCCCTTGACTCTAAACTTTGGATTCCTTTGTGACATTAAGTTCCCTTCCCTGACTTATCCTTGCTCACAGGATAAAGATAAATCACAAAGTAGTTCTCACGTGTTGAGATGAATGTAAAGGGTCAGATTATATGATATAATTATCATTTTTTTACTACCTTCCTTTTCCATAGTTTTTGTTTTAGACCCAGACTAAGTCTCAGCAAAGAAGTAATGTGACAAACTGAGAAACTTAACACCTCAAGGCAGGTAATTATTTTAAAAACTTACTTTAATTCAAAAAGAAACTATTTGCCTTCTTTGCGAATAGGCCTTGTATACATTGATCTGACTCCTTGATTGACCCAGAGTAGGCACTGGATCCAAATTGGGCGAACTACATTCTTGCTCCCAACAATCCCAGACATGGGCTAGAACAGTCGTGATCCCAGGGCTCCTTGGAGTAAATTAGTTCTTTAGAAGGAAACCTGCTTAGTCGTGGAGACTAAGGATGTCTTGGTGTCTGTCATTTTTATGATTTGACCATTCAACAATGCTTTCAGTTCCAATAAATACCACATTTTGGCTTAAATTTATAAGAATTGATTTCTATTGATTGAAACCAAATAGATATATGTATAATTTAGCAACTGGTAATATATACAAGACAACCAATTTGAAATTTAGTTTGATATTCGTATGTTGGAAATGGGAGGACAGAATAATTGTTTGAAAAAATTTAAAAAATGGGGGCCTCCCTGGTGGTGCAGTGGGTTAAGCAACACACTATGAAGCAAACCGCAGCCACTGCAGCACGAGTTCAATCCCTGCCACCGACTAGGGTGGGGGCCTCACATGTAGACCTCTTCTGCCTCGCCCACTGCTCCCCTCAGCAGTGTGTTTCAGTCAGTCTGCCTGTTCTGTTCCTGACTATATCTCTGGTGAATCCTCTCACCATCCTGGACTCTGGCCTGTACCCCAGCTCTTGAATGCATAAATAAATAAAATCTTTAAAAAATATAGGAAAAAATGAAAAAAAAAGTTGACAAACTGAACATGTCTCTGTGGTTAAAATTGTAACACACATTACTGGAACTTGATTTAGTCCCTCTCTTGTACTCTACAAGTCAAAAAAAATTTTTTTTTAAAATATTTACTTATTTATGCATACAGTCACCAGGGTAAAGGACAGAATCACGGGAGGTGAGAGGATCCACCAGAGACAGAGTGGGGAGCAGAACAGGCAGATTGACTGAAACACACTGCTGAGGGGAGCAGCGGGTGAGGCCGGAGAGGTCTGCTGCACCATGTGGGTCCCCTCCCAGGCTGGCAGCAGGAATCGAACTCGTGCTGCAGTGGCTGTGGTCTGTTTCATAGTGTGTTGCTTAACCCACTGTGCCACCAGGGAGGGCCCTACAAGTCAAACTATTTTGAAGTCAAAATTTACTAGTATGTTTGATGACCTTCATGTAAGCCAGAGACTTGAGTTTTGTAGTCCTTTGACATGTTCGTGTCTTTGTGAATCACCCTGAAACCACCTTTTGGGATAGCTCGTTGTGTTATTTGCAGGTAGACCCAGATTCAGATTCTTCCTGTGCAAGAAATCAGGATAGTTAGAGAAAAGGACAAAAATTAGGCTAAACCCTATGCAACCACTAGTGAGAGCTCTTTTTTTGTTTGTTTGTTTTTTTCAAGGATCTTACTTTCATTAAGCAATTTTTCATTTCTCTCATTCTGTTGTACATATAAGTAATGGATGTGATTGCTTGAAATATTCTTATTGCATGTAAGCTGCCTCTTATTCAATTGTGTTTCGCATGAAAGATTTACTTTAATGCAAAAGAGAATTTCTTAGTTCACAACCATTCACCCTCTCTCTGTGAATAGGCATGATATACACTGATCCTACCCCTTATTTCTCTAAGGGTACACATTTGATCCAAAGTGGGTAAAATAGTTTCTTTTTATATATACACACATACATATATGTATTTATATACTATACACACACACAAATACACACCTCACAAATACACGGATATAAACACAAATCATCCCACCTCAATTTATATGTTACTTAAGATCCTAAGGTTTCTGAAAACAATTTTTGTCAGTTGAATTAAATTTTAAGTATATTGATGTCATGTGTTATTTCATTGTATTTTTTTGGTGATGGAAATAATCATCTAGTTTATAATTTTGATTATTTGGGTCTTTATGTCACAACTTTGCTTTTATGTCAGGGTACAGGAGTGAAGGCTTCTCACTTTAACTTTAAACAGTATAATTTTTCTAAATGCAATTCCAATTGATAGGCCTCAGGTTTACACTTATCAAAAATTAGAGCAGCAAATTCAAAATAGTGAGTAGGGTAGCAGTAGAAAGGAGAACTATTCAGCTGGAGAGCATCGCATAGGGGATTAATCTATAGATGAACAACATACATCTAAAGCTACATGGAAGGAATACTAGATTCCACTTTGTTTTTGCACCTAATAGAGTTGTTGAAATGCATGAACTGTTTCATCACCAAAAAGCATTGAGATAAAGCAAAATGAAAAGACTTTTAACTCTAGGTCATGGGCATTTTTGACATGCAAAATGGATTGTCACATAGGATATTTATCAGATTTGACTATACATTTTCCTAAAATTAGATTCCTAATTATTTTATTTCTTTCAGAATAAAAATGAATGTCCTGATTGTGATACCTGAATTCTCCTTTGAAGATCTCAACAATAAGAGGGTCCTATTAGTTGTGTTTGACTTCAAAAAATAAGTTTTAGTTTGTCATAGGCTCCTTAATAATAAGGGATTAATTTAGCTCAGTGGCTTTTATGTACCATTTGGTTGGCATTCTGAGAGTTTATCTGAATTACCACAACATCCAAAGAGATTAAAAAATAGGAAGTTCTTTACAGAGAATGTGACCTATTTCCACAGAAACTTTAGAATGTGCAGTATTTTCCTGCCCTCTGTAGGAACATGAGCTTTTGGAATCCTTTTACAAGGAGATCATTTATTCCTTTTAAACATTTTCTTAAGCTTTTTGACTTCATGCCCAAAACCAGTTAATGAGTTCTTTCTGTAAAAGGATGAGACACACTGAATGATGGGGCCACATGGCCTGCTGTGACCTAAAGATTATTCTAATGTCACATTGAAACTCAATTTAGAGATGGACCTTGTTGCTTTTGAAAAATAGTGGGTAGAAGGTTCACTCATGCCTGAGCAGAGTTTGGGTAACTTTTCACACTCCTCATTGAAATTAAATTAAGATTAAAGAGCAACCTTTGCAAGGATCATTTTGTCATTTGTAAATTTAATAGTTCTACTAATTTCCTAAGGATATCATAACAAAATGCTACAAACTGGCTGACTTAAAATGGCATGAATGTATTCTCATAATTCTGCAGGCAAGTACTCTAAAATCAAAGTGTTGGCAGTTTCTTCCCTTCTAGTTTCTGGTTGTTGCTTGCAATCCATTGCTTTCCTTGATATGCAGCTGTGTAACGCCAGTCTTTGTTCTCATGTGACACTGACTCCCTACCTCTTCACATTATCTTCTTTTAAAGATAATAGTCATATTGGATTAAGCATTCACCTTACTCCAGTATGATATCATCTTGATTGATTACATCTGCAGTGATCAGATTTTCTCAAAAGATCACATTCTAAAGTATTGGGGGTTAAGACTTCAACATATCTTTTGAAGGGACACAGTTCAACTGACAGTAATTATTTGAAGTAATATTTTAAAGAGGTGGGGTGCTCTGGTTTATCTACTTTGGGAGAAAATTGTTTGATGACTGCTTTGGAATGTGGTAGTGCTGGTGAGGGAGTAGCTCTTTTGTGACTCACTTTAAGATTTCCCACTGAAAGATTGGATGCTTTTACTATACCTACTCTAAATCAAGCCCATCTCACCATGTGGTCCCTAGAATAGTCCTAGACTTTAGCATTGCACAGATTATGAAAGGACATTAAATGCTTTTCAAAATAATGTGTCTCTTGTCAAGCTAAATCTTGACAAGATTTATTTGTTAAAGAGATGAAGGCTAAGTTGCTTTCCTTGATACAATGGTGGAGATGGTAAGGCCCTTTTCACATCTACCTCTACACTTCGAAACTCCCAAGGCATCTCCATGTTCCTTGCATCATAATTACTCGAAAAACTCATTGATAATTTAGATTCCTGGGTTCTCCTTTCTCCCTGATCTACTGAATCAATCTTGGAGCTGAGTTGGAAAGTTGGGAACTCACCCCCAGGTGACTCTTCATACTCACTGAGCTAGTAGCCTTTCTCCTAAGAAACATGTTTAATAACCTCTGATATAGCCCAACCTCTTGAAAATGAAGAGACAGAGAGACAGATGGGTCAAATGAAGCTGGAGGCAGACAAGGCTAGGTAGCACCAGATTTGGCTCCTCCCATTCCTCTGACCTCCACCCTTTTTGAAAGTTCTGTAAGAAGAGACAACTTTTATTGTATAGCAGAGAGGGGGACAAAGTTCCCCTTTGTACTCTCACAGAACATTTACCGTACATTATTTGTCAATAAAAGGTATTTACTTTTTTATTTCTCGGGTGAAAAATAAATCCATTACCTGTGTTTTCACCTAATAGAACACTATTCCCCATGGACAGTATTTAGGCAACTTATAAAAAATCTATCTCCAAAAGCTAATGGTTTCGATGGGGAGGTGAGGATTTTCGTTTTAAGCCTTTTCTTTTAACTAATGGCTCAATAGCAAGACAGAAAACATTTAGGACTGAAAGGAATTTCCAATGATGAAGGAGCATTTTAATAAGAAATGAGTGGGATAGTGCTGTAACCCTGAAATCTTGGCGCTTTCAGCCTCATAAACCTGCCTAAGTTCTTGAAAGCAGCTTTTGTGCCTTGTCTGGCACCATGTGCAAGAAAGATCCCAGATTTCTCATGAACTGCAGTGGCTGGTGTGATGTATCTGATCGTGTGAGGTGACACACACCAGGCCTTGGGACTGCCTGTAAATGGGAGTCTGTCGTAGCCTCAGAATTGAACCTTGGGCGGGCAAATTCAAAGCAACTCCAAATTTTTTTCCCTTATTGAATGGTAGGTAAAGGCATGCAGTGCAAGTTGGAAACGGATTAGAGAAGTGGAGCTTAATTTCATTAAATATAGTTGTAACTATAGGAGTTTGCAGGAGTAAGGAAAAATAAGACAGGACCCTCAAGCCTCAGATTGTTAGTAATTTAAATCCCCTTTCAATTCAAGTAGGATGTGTGTGCACTGTTTTAGCATTAGTCAGGTAAGGAATACTTTCATGCTGTATTCATTCTTCCGGCAAGTCTGGGTTGCTACTTCTTTTTGCGTGCCATTCTTTGCTTGCTGGGAAGTAACCCATTGGTTTCACAAGTGTCAGTGAGTATTCTTTTGAGATTCACAGTGTGCCATTTCTGAAGAAGCTGTAGCTGTCATAGGGTCTGGTCATGGTATGGTGGGAAAAGTTTCCTTTTTCTTTTTCCTTGTACAGATGCTCTGTACTTTTCTGATAACAGTGCCACCTGGCGCTCTCCCAAAGATGAAGCTCTGCTTGAGCCCCTTGTGTCAAAGAGAAACAGAGCTGCTACATGTTTGACAGTGGTCAGTCTGCGCAGCGTATATACATCTGTGTGGGCAGACTTATAACGGGAAGCAGCACTAGCCATATGATTTGTGGGGTCCTTTGTTCAAAATTATTACTTAAGGAACTAAAACATAAAGTTTTCCCTTTCTTCTGTGGCTTTCTCCCAACATGTCATGCTATCATTTATTTGCCACTTAATATTCTAATACCGAAAAATTTAAATTATTAGCCTGAATTTTACTTAGGATCATATCATGCCAGTTTTAAATGTAAACTTGAGAACATTTAACTCGTGTCTGCAGATTCATTGAGATTATCAGCGCAAACTTCCTGGGAGAGCTCTTGCTAGGTGAGTTTGTTCTTCCTGGGAGACCAGAGTCACTTTACAGTACTTCGTTGTTTTCTTTTTGTTTCCTGGCTCACTGACATTGTTCCAACACTCTCCACCTTTGGCTCACTGAAGAATAAGGAATAACTGAAAGGAAAATAAACTAGGGGTTGCCTCAGCTTTTCTTTCTATGCCATTCTTTTCAGCAGAATTGTCTGGCTAATAAAGAGAAATAACAATGGCAAGAAAAGTTATCATAGGGTTTTTTTTTTTTTTTGTATTCTTGTTTCCTAGATACGATTTTATTCTGTGTGCATTTGTAACAAATTCTGGTTAGGACAGAAAGTGTGGCCTCTCTGGGTTGTCAAGGGCTGTTCTACATTAAACACTCTTTGAATCTTAGTTGAACTCCCACGTATTGCAGAACCACCGGGATTTTGGTCCTATCTGGTCAGTGCAAATGCTGTGTGAATGGGACAGCATGCTTGTTGCCTGTACCTTCTCTGCTCATATCGTTCCATTGTTCCATCCACTTACGAAGCACAAGTGCAAAGATAAGACTACTATGCATTTGGAGAGAGTGGCTGTAGAGTGCTAAACCAAGTGTGGAGCCCTGCTGAGCGCAGGGCCTTATGTGACTGGACAGGTCATATACCCACGAGGCCAGTCCTGATGGGAAATAATCATCAGAGAGAGTTTTATAGGCATGAAATAAAAGCCAAAAACATTAGGATACCTCAAGTCACTCCTGTGGGAAACTGAAACCAGCACATGTCCTCGCACAAATAGTATTTAGGTCTCAACTCAGATGTCACCTTCTCAGAGAGATTTTCCCCTGACCATTCAATCAAAATATCTCTCCCTTTATCATTTTGTGTTGTGCCATGTTTCTCTAACTTTAGTGAGTGTCTGATATTGGGGTATCATCTCCAGGGTGTTGATCTAGAAAGGCCTGAAGTCTGAGAATTTGCATTTCTAATAAGCTGCCAGATGATGCTGATATTCCCGATTCAGAGACTGAACTTTCAGAACTACTGTTTCATCACTATAATTTCTTCCTTTTACAGTATTTATTGAAATCACCTTCTTATTTGCTTGTTCAGTCTGATTCTACCACAAGAAATTAATTTCATGAAAACAAGAATTTAGTCTGCAATGCTGACTACTCTATCCTTCACACTTGGAATATGCCTACCTTGTAATAGATACTCAACAGATATTTATCGAATTATGAATGGTAATTCAGTTCAGTAGGTGAGAAGTTATTATATGCTGATGATTAGGGTGGTACCTCAGAAACGCTTCTACCCATACCAAGATAGGCGGTATTGCTGATCAAATTTGCTTCCAGCTGAATAAATTGCAAAGTTGTAAATCCAAGGGCAGGGAACAGTACTCTTGAAACAAGATGTTAGGGAACAAGTGGGTGATTTAAATGGTGGGGATAGGAGGAGCTTATAATTTTCCTTTTAGTTTTGGGTATTTGGCCATAGCAAGATAGAATGATATGCTGGTATCTTTCTATGTTCTTCTAGGTGAATTCTAGAGCCATAGAGATTCTAATTGTGAGGGTTTCCTACATGCATGGCTTTTGGTTGACATAAAGCAAATATTCAAACTAGATCACATTTTGCACTACTAGCTATGTGCTTATGAATTGGAGAGACTATTCCTCCATGATAATCCACTGGACAGGAACATGGCTTGACCCTCTACCATCTCCGGAGACTAGTACACTCTGACTCTGCAGCCTCTAGGAAAGCTGGAATATGTCCAAATGAGTAACTCATGGAATCCTTGAACTACCAAGTTACTTCAGCTCTCCCTCTCATCACAATTGTCCAGCACTAGGTCAGTTTAATCTAGTCTTATTATTTCCCTACATTTTTTCCCCAAGAAATAACTTTTTGTGTCATCTTGAAATACCCCTTTGAGCTATCTTTCAAATGACCCTGACAGAAGTAGGTTCTGAGGAGAAGTTCCTCTGAAACTCCTAGAACCAGAAAGTGATAATTATTTTATAAAGAATCAAGGGAAGGAGGGAGAACAAAGACTGCATCTTGAACACTTACATACTTACAAATGTTTCTGTGCCAAGACGGGGCCTAGTATTTGGTCATAGGTGATGTGGGAGCTGCAAAAGCCTTTTAACTTCTTGGGAAGAAGTTCATGTTGGTGATTCTCAAATCCTGGTGTGTTAGACTCTCCTCTGCCCCTAACCTCTAGAGATTCTGATTTACTGTGTCAGGGATGGTGCTGTATTATTCAGCTTTGACTTCATAACAAAGTACTGCAGACTAGGTGACTTACACAACAAACACTTATTATAGCACAGTTCTGGAGGCTCGGAGACTAAGATTAAGGTGTCCACAGGATTGATATCTTCTGAGGTCTTTCTGCTTGGCTTGTAGATGGTTACATTCTTCCTGTGTCCCCACATTGTCTCCCCTCTGCCCTTGCTGTATTCTGAGCCCCTCTTCTTATAAGGAGACAGGTCATATTGGATTAGGGCCCAACCTAATAAGTCAATTTAGCCTTAATTATCTCTTAAAAAACTCACTCTCCAAACACAATCATATTGAGACACTAGCAGCTAGGATTTCAACATAGGAATTTGAGGACACAATGCAGCTTATAGCAGGTGTAGCCCAGGGAAGTTATATTTCCAGCAGCATCTCCAGGTAATTTTGATATAGCCAGGCTTAGAGCCAGTGTTTTGTAACCACTGCAAACACCTGCTACATCTGCAGTCTCGTCCACTGGCATAATCCTCACTTTTCTTATTTGCAAATTATTACTTCTCTGCCAAGCCAACTTACTTTCAATGGGATTGTAACAAATATGCACCGGAAGGATTTGGTAACACAATACCTTGCTGCCTGCTAGTATAATCTGGGTTCATCTGTGGCTGGACTTTTGGGTGTCAACCCAGAGAAATTTCATTTCCAATGGACTGTGTTCTCAAAAGCAAAACAGATTTTCTCTTTACAAAAAAAAAAAAAAAAAAGAGAGAGAAAGAAAATTCTGAATCTGAAGACAGGTTATGAGTAAAGCTTAGTGTGCTGGAAAAGGGATCAGATGTAGACCTAATTGCCCATAATTCATCTTCTGTGGCTGCATTTGGTCTGCTCTCCGAGAATTCTCATTAAATCTTAAACCTCAGTATATAGCCCCTCATCCCCTAAGGAACAGTGTAATACTAACAAGCATTTGCCTGAAAAGTCAATCTTCAATATATATTCCCCTCAAATGAACTCTCCCTTTCTGCCAACTGTTTAAATTGTCTATCTGAATGCAAATAATTCACTCTCATGAAGCCATTCTCTCTGCATGCGTGTTTTTTAAGGTGATGAGTATAGAGGTGAGATAGTTTGAGATTAACTAGCATCCTTTGTTTGGAAGAGTATAACTTTAAGTGCCCCCTCCACTTGCCATTTCTTGAATTAATGAAATGGTAAATCTGATCCTAAGAGCAGATAATGTTTTCTTTGGAATTTTGTGGAGCAAGAACATTTTTTGAATTATGCCTTTCGTGTCTCAGGGTAGTTGAAAATGATATGACTTCATGACTGATTGTGCTATATTGATAACAGCAGTACTAGTACTACAACCTAAATATGTAGTTCACTATTTGTTCAGGAGATTGAAATTCAGCCACCCTCAGTTTTGATTTTGGACCAAAAGGTGACCTAAAGAGAGACTCTGCATTCATTCTAGAGAGTGTAGAAATGTGGCAGATATTTTTTAGTGCTTACAATGTCTGGGGCATTCCTGGAATGTAATGTTGGGAAGCAGAAAAGTGAGATGTCCTACAATGTTCAGAACAGTTTCACACAACGGAGACTGATGCACCAAAAATGCTTTTAACAGCCCTGTTGAGAGGCACTGATGGATATCAAAGGGTGAACTTTAGTAACAGTAAATATGGAATGAAAATTGATGCGCTGGCTCCATTCAACTCCTCCAGCACTGAAAACAGGTTGGATGAAAGGCTGGTCTGGCTTGTTCTACCCAAATTGTTCAGGAGGAGATCAGAAACAGAACAAGCAAGCAGATCTCTTGGCTCTGCCTCCAAGAATCAGGTCCTGTACTGGTTTACATTTGTCACAGAAATTGCGAGCTTGGGGCAGTGCCCTTGCGCTTTAGAGCTGCTGTCCTAGGATAGAAGTGAGGCCACTCAAGTGTGTGTTGGCCCCATCCAAAGAGAAATGTGGTTCTATGAAGACAAGGCAGAGAGGCAGTTATTGCAGGAGGGGAGAATGGGAGGGCAAGGAGCAGAATTTCCAGGACTTCTCTGAGTGGGTAGAAGAATTTACACAGTGATTCTCTTTACTAAGGTAAAAGGATTTAAAATTGGAGAACTATTCTTCCTTATGTTTTGAACTGCTTCTCATGATAAATTTTAATGAATATTTTCAATATGACTCCCTAAATTACTCAGCATTTTTCTCAGAGAACAGGTCTTTGTCTTTAATTACACTTAATTTTTTTTTTCCTGCCGGGGACTCTTTTGCCCTTAAAATAAAACCATGATATTTTTTAGTTGAATTCTGCATACTGTTAACTTTGACCAAAGAGTTAATAAGAATAAAAGTGATTTTTTTATTCACTTCATATCTGTTAAAGTTATTACAAATGATTACTTAAAGCAATGATTGTTTTTGCAAGAATCCCCTATTTGTTAACACTCCAAACAACTGGAAAAGAATCCTTCCCAAAGATACATTTTTGGAAATAAAATAATTTACCCAGTAATAAAAAGTATATATCATTTCTAACTTGAGTTTCAAGAATGTGTTTTTGCAGTAGTGAGCAGCAATTTGCGAACAACATCAATTCCATATTATTGATAGTTGTTTCAGTTTAAGATGTTATAAATGATGTAGCACCATTTGTTTAATTTTGTTTTTTTTTTTTTTTTTTCCCTTGCTATTGGAGTTGTGTCCCCAAAGATATCCTTGAAGCCAGGCTTGTGAAGTAATTTGCCAAGGTTTTCCTGTATACATTTTACAGTTTTCAGGTGTTACATCCAAGTCTTTAAAATAATACACTGTAAGTTAAATTTTGTAGATGGTGTGAGATAGAGCTTTAGTTTTATTCTTTTGCATATTGTTGTCCAGTTTCCCCAGCACCACTTATTAAAGAAATTTTCCTTTCTCCACTATGTATTCTTGGCTCATTTATCATAGATTAACTGCCCATGTAATTATGGGTTTATTTCTATGATTTCAGTTCTATTCCACTGACCATTGTGTCTGTCTTTATTCCAGTGCCATGCTGGTTTGATCACTATAGCTTTGTAATAAAGTGTGATGTCTGAGAGTGTGCCACTTCTGTACTATTTATTTTTGGTGAGGATTGCTTTGGCTATTCAATGTTTCTGTGGTTCCATATAAATTAAGGAATGTCAAGATCCTCAATTTTTAGTCCATGATTTTAATTTATATTTTAATTATTTTTTTAAATTGAAGTAATATTAAATTTTATTATATAACTTTCAGGTATTCATTGTTAAAAATCAGTAGCTATTGATACTATATTAAGGTCACTCTAAAAGAGTCAAATCTATTTTTTGTTGTACCATTGTTCTTGTCCCACTAATTTCCCCACCCCCTTACTCCCATCTGTTTTAGAAACTATTAATTGGTCCTATAGTCCAAAAGTTGACTTCTGTTTTATATTTAGTTCATCTGTTAGTTTATTTTCTCTTTATACCACATATGAGTGAAATCATATGGTGTTTGTTTTTTCCTGTCTGACTTATTTCACTTAGCATAATTCCCTCTAGATCCATTCATATTGTTACAAATGGCAGTATTTAATCTTTTTTATAGGTTAACAGTATACCGCTGAGTATATGTACTAGATATATATTTTATACATTTGTCAACTGATGGGCACTTTGGTTTTTCCAGTTTTTGGCTATTGTAAATAGTGCTACAATAAAAACATATATCTTTGAATTATTTTGAGATTTCTATTTTGCATGTGTAGGTGACTCCAAATGTTATTTTCCTTCTTTTGTAAACAAAAAGTCCCTTAATGGATCCAAATCTTTCTCTTCAAAGGGAATAAATACATTTGACTCTTCAATTTCATAATTTTTTATCATGATTCTAATATGGTTAAATTATTCTTCCAGGTGCACAGGATATACCAAGATTAATTATATGTATTCTTATTAATTACCTATTAGGGGGTAGATACAAGAACTGATATGGCTGGAATCTAAGGCAAACTATTACCTGTGCTGCAATAGCCATGTAGGGAAGAAATGATGTGCTATGGGGCACACAGTTATAAAATAGTTATGTATTGAACATTTCCAAAGCTAAGTCTTCCCTGAATACTGAAAATATTATGGCCAACAAAACATATAATGTCACTGCTCTCTTGAAGCTTATAATGTAGGGAGTGCATTGATGTTTATAAGGAACTAATTCTGACTGAGGTAATGAGGGGCAGTAGTATTGCAACGACCATAATGGAACTTCTTGAGATTGGTAGGAAGGATCTCAACATATGGAACAATTAAGGGAAAAATAATTTTAGACCCAGAGAACAGAAGCCCAAAGAAGTGACTTTGGAGAATGTAGTTGGAAATAGGAAGTAAATCCCAGACACTGAATCCATGATAGTAGAGCAAAAGATGGATTTGTAAAGATCAAAATGGTAGAGATTCTATCACCTGTGTTAGAACACAGGAGTAAGGGAATTCTGTAGAAGCAAAATGCACTGAGATCTGCTATATTTACTTACATCTGCATATGAAAATCCTGCAAATAAATGACGTAATTAAGTTAAATGCAAGTGTTTTTTTTCCCTCCTGTTATATAAAATACTGAGAGTTCAGGGGTATTATGGTAGATTTGCAGTCTTCTTGGGAATCCATGTATCATGTCTCTTTCTGCTTGACCTCTGTTGCCTGGCTTCATGGTCTCAATCTCTCTTCATGGTGCAAATTGACTGATGAAGTATAACATCATAATTGCATTCTTAACAATACAAATGAGGAAAGTGGAAAAAATATTGTCCCTCTAATTCTCGTGTTTTCATCTCATTGACTAGAATGTTATCACCTAGCCACATAAAACTGACAGAGAACCTGAGAAGTAGGAGTTTAACTATCCTGTGGTACTCAGCTAATGATCAGATCTCTGTTACTAAGACAGAAAGGAAGAGTGAATAGCACTGAGATGTCTCTGCCTCAATTTGAGGTAAATATCCCCAATTTAAAGATGAGAAATGACTCTACTGAACTCAAGTTCTTGTGGGTGGTAGCTGTACTAATAATTTACCCTAATTCTGTCTGATCTGAAGTTCATAAGCTTTGCTCTCTATGTAGAGGGCTAGAGAGAGAATGGAGAGTCCACTACATAGAGCTGATGGCTCAAGTATGAGAGATGAAGTGATTTCTAAGGAATAATTTAGAAATTAAAAGCAAAAACAAAACCCAGTGGGCTCCAGGGGAAAAATCAAAAACTTAAAAGGGTGGGGAAGATCCGGAGTCAAAGGTGGAAGTTGAATAGCCATTTGGGGGGAAATAGGAAGAGGAGGGAAGAATGCTAGGGATGCAAAGCACAGAGCAACCAAGGAAGGAGCTGGCAGAGGCAGCAGCTCTGTGATGGAGAGGTAGTGGCTTGGGAGTGAGGGAAGTGGGGTTCAGAGCTCAGCTCTGCCCTTTTCTTATGATATGACCTTGGATAGTTTTTCCCCAGCCTGAACTTGATTATACTTATTTCCTTGTAAACAGAAACCATGCACAGGTCACTGATGGAGAAAGTCAGAGCAGTTTATTTCTGAACAAGCACACAAATAATATTGGCAGGAGTGTTTCCCATGTTGTGGACTCTGAGTAAAAGCTCTGCTTGCTAAATTCCTGCTCTTTTAATAGTTTCACTACCTTGGATGTGACCTAGGAATATGAGTTGTAGTTTATGGTGCATGTCTTAATTCTGGATCATTATTCCTACCTCTATTTACAAAACAAGTGTGGAATAGCCAAAGGCAGGGAGAGGTCAACCTTTTCCTCCTGTAATCCACAGCAGGGTGAGGAGCTCCAGCAGAATGTGCCCATGCCTAGAACGTGTCCCTGATTTCACTTACCCATCCAACTCCTGCTCTTCCCTTTCCTTGGATGCTTCTGTCATTGGACTTTACTTGCTAGTCTTCTTTGTCTCTTGGGAGGTGTTGTTATTGCATTGGCCCTTTCTGTGATATTGTGCAGTGCTCTACACATTTATAGCTTGCATGAATATTGAATAATAATAAATAACTACAAGGGAGGAAGAATATTATAGGCTAGGGAGAGTGAAAGATGCTGAACTCATTATTTGAGGGCCAATCTCAGGCCTCTTGGCTATCTCGTTCAAAGAGATTTGTTTGCCAGCTGTGCTGAGAAATATACTTTCCATATGATGAGCCCAGAGAAGCAGCCAGTTTCTCTCCAGAGCTCTTTCAGAGTAGCCCCAAGAGGGCCACAGAATCGTTAATGGTGTTTCAGAGAGGATAACCCCTCACGCCTCCTTGGCAACTGGGTTAGAGGAAAGCCCTGGAGACAATGGCTGTAGCAAGATGATGAAATTAGAGGCATGGGATGGATTCTTTTTATTTCATGTTATTTTTTGATTCCATGTGCAAACAGGGCAGCTTTCCAACCATTTTATGGATGCATCATCTGCTGAGAAGGTCACTTGCTTTTCACTTCACAACTATCTTGGCTCACGGAGGGCATTTCTTGTTTAATACGTAATCCAGGTTCAGGGTGTCAATCAGATGCTATCTCTTCCATCTTAAGAACTGGGTTTTTTTGTTTGGTGTTTATGAATCAGTTAAGAGAGACAACTGAATTCTTAAATTGAAGTGTGGTAAAATACTGAATAAATATTTACAGAACTGGGGGATTGAAGGAAGTATAATTAAAAAAAAGCAATATAAAAACCAGTTAGGCTCACATTTTTTATAGTTCTGACTGGTTGTAGCTCAGTTCAGCAAAGGGGGTATTTAGTAAATAAAACTAATGCCTCTTTTATGGCAGGATCAATATCTGCATGTTGTACTGAAAATGTTTCCATTGTTTGTGAACAGATTGGTTTCGTTTACTCAGAATGTCGCATATACTCACCTTGGAATGGAGTGAGTTTCCTCCTGAATCTGGAATAAACAAGAACGAGCACTTTCCTGGCTCCTATACCCCCTCACCTTATTTCTGGATAGACCTTTATGACAGCCCATCTGTTGGTGAGACACAGTGGGAAAAAGGAGGAAGCAGTAGGTGGTCTGGATGGAAAGCAAGAGCAGGAGAGAAAGGAGGATAGGAATAACAGGTATTGTTGTGTTTTCTTTTTCCTCCAAATTATGTTTGTTGAGGTAGAGTAGGTTTACAGCTTCATGTATGCTCTGAAGGTTAGAGGTTAAAATCTCTACAAATGTATACTTTCATACTCTGTCCACACCAGTGCCCCTCCAGTCCTCACCATGTTCAGTTGCTCCCCATCCCCCTCCAGAACAACTGCTGAATGATTACTGTCTTAGAAATCAGGGCTCTAGAAACCTCTTGTGGGTTTTGTCTTCCAAGAGCCAAGTAGCAAATGGTACCGCGTGTGTTGCTAAGTGTGATTTTTTTTTTTCCAGAATCTGAAACTATTTGCAACCAAAACATTTGATTTTTGGATTCTAGCTTTCCCTAATGAGAGAAATGACTAGCACCAAAGTTTTTCTAACCTGTCTGTCAACTCCTCCCCCAAAAGAGTGTCTCTTATCTTTTCAATCCTTGCCTCATCATGAAAGACACATGTAGAAGTGGACTTGGAAGACCTATAAGGGGCAAATTTCATAGGACAACTTACCAAGGAAACTGCAACTGTTTCTCTAAGAAAACTGTCTTTACCATCTTCAATTTTTGAATGAGTATCATAGACAACAGAAATTAATTTCTCAGAAAGGCACCTTTCCTGACCCCTTAACTAATAATAGGTATTTGCTGTAAATCTGCCCTTGATGTTTTCCTTCATAACATTTCTTAGAACTTTCAGTTATTAAATTTGTTTGTTTTTCTACTGCTTGGGTCTATTTCCCCTCTAGAAGGCCAGGGATCATATTTCCCTAATTCACCTGTCTCCTTAGCCCTGGTTATAGTACCAGGTGCGTAATTAACACTTAGTAAATGTAAGTGGAGAGAAAAAGTAAATAGGAGGCCCAGTTTAGTGATTGCTCCTGAGCCTACAGACAGACCCCTTCCTTCTCAGCCGATGGGTTGGCTGCTCTTTGCCCTACATTCATTAGCTGCTGCTGATTCCACTCTTGGTCCTGTCAGTTGAAGCATAAATTCACACAATGGATTATCTGAGGTCCAAGTAAGAAAACATAAGTGGATTGACACAAACCTTCATATAGAAAAAATAAAGTAAAATGAACCTAGAAATATATGTCTGAATAATAATTTCTCTTCTGTAGAAGTACAAAGTAAAATGCTTCCCCTCTTCCCCCTCCCCAGCTCTCCAAATACACATACACAAAAGAGTGGGTGGTTCAGCTTTACTCCTCAATAGTACTAGTACACAACCTCAGATTATAACCCCAGGCTAGCATGCAGCAGACTTGGTACCTGAAATGACTGACTTCTTGAAGTGCTAAGGAGTCAGTGATCTGTCCATCATTTTCCTTCACTTCATATGATGAGGTGCTTCCACTTTGTTTTGTAAAGCAAAACAAAAGCAAAAGGTAGTCCTGAATAAAACAATTTTCTGCTTCTGGCTATTTCTGGACCTCATAGATACATAGGAAATGATCTATTCAAAACCATTCAAAAACTGGAGCTCTTGTTGAGCCAAAATCGTGCTATCTACCTGAATATCAGTGTTACAAGATTTTAAAAATTGGGTTGTGCTCAATTGTACTTTTGACAGTTGTGCCTTGAGTTGTTAAAGAAATGAATTTGCCTTACCATGCACCTTAGGATTAAAGGCAGCTTCTACTTATGTGCTGCTCCCAGCATGCATGTGAAAGTAAGGCATAGAAAAAATAAGATCTGATAAAAGCCACAGGTACTTATTTTGCACGCAGAAGTTTCATCAGTATTCTTACTGAAGATGTAAGAAAACAAAATGCAGATTATGCAGGAGAAGAAGCCATTCAGGAACCAGTGGAATCAAGTCCAAGGTGTGTGGCAGGAATTTATATCACTGGCATAAAGCACTCTCATTATTTCATGGCTGTGGAACCTAAGAATTTGGCCACATTTTGAATCCAGGATGTCTCAGCTACAAAATACTCCTTTGATTGGAAGTGACCTCATGAGAATTGTCTTCTTAAGGGTTTGTCAGTATTCTAGAAAAATACCATTCTATTATTACAGAAAATGGCATGTAAGTCAGCTAAGGATAAATTTCTCAAAGAACTTCATTAAATATTAACTCAACTACCATAATTGGGGTAATAAAAAGAGAAATATATACATCTTGAACTTTAAGTGTCAAGGTCTTAGCCTACCTTGACAATGCTTTGAACATTATCTGCCCTTCAGCCCCTGCCCCTGCCCGGTAAAACCATTCAGCCTTTGAGAGCTCTTCTAAAGTCAGTATAAGCTCTCTGGCTTTCTTGCAGCTTCCCAATGTCTACTCTGTTTTCCTTCCATACCCTTGATCTTTGGTGAATCTAATGTCTACTATCCCTCAAATTGAGCACCATTCAGCATTTCAGATCTTTTATGTATGCTTCATCTTACTGTGTAGGGTCGGTGCTGGGCCTTAACATACCATATCCCATAATGTATAACATCTTCACAGGATGTTTAGTAATGAAAAAACATAGAGGAAAAATTCATGCTGAATTTGCAAGACCAGTAAAATAGAAGATCATTTAGAAATGAGTCTAAGTACTTCCATCTCCATCTCAGATCTCTGTTTCTGTTGATTGTATTAAGTATTTTTAAAACTTAGATTTAGTAGACACTGCAGTTCTTCTCATAGGTGTCTAATGCATTTGTGTTAAGAAATCTAAATGAAGTACCTTACCACTTCCAGCAGGGAACAAACTTAGAAGAATGACACACTTACTGAGCATGCCTAGTGAAGTGGGCCAGCAGAGTGGACCCATCACTCAGACTTTACTGTTTTTTATTTGGTGGCAGATCACCCCATGCATCTTGGCAGTCTCTTCTGGTTTATGCAAATCATTAATGACTGCACTCTAACTTTGATTATGATTTTTAAATCAAACCAGAAAAAAATTATAGGTACTGATCTGTTAACAGTCACTCTCAGTTCAACTACAACCAGGTTGTTTTTAGGATTAGTTCAAATTAGATTACAAATTTAGAAAAAAAATTAAGAGTTATATCTTCAGATGTGCTTTTTTTTTTGCATCTTTTCCTAAGGACTTTTAGAGTTATGTTTGAACTTCTCAATATATATCTTTTGTGTCAGTTTTTCTTTTATAACTTTCATCCTTTTACCTTCCTATGCAGCATTCTGAGTTAATCAACTATCTCTTCTAATTTAAAAATTATTTCTTATCGTTTAATTTATTGCTTATCCCACATGTTAAAGTTTTTTTTAAAAATTCTATTATATATATATATTCCCACTTTGAGGTTTTAAAAAGATGGATTCTTTTTTAATATGTTCTTGTATTGCTTCCTCTTAAAAATTGTATTATTTTTATTGAAGTAAGGTAAGGTTTACAACACTGTGTATTATTTAGGAATATAGGTTCACATCCCTTCAAATGTGTTACAACACCACATCTACCACCAAAATACCCATAATCTTCACAATAGTCAGTTGGATTCCCCTCCCCTCTTTGCTTGTCTACCCCCACTTTCCCTCTCTGGTAGCTTCAATTCTGTAGTCAGATTTCTAAAGTTTGTTTTGATTTTCATTTTCATTTTCTGTTCCTTTGTCTAGTTGTTCTGTCCTCTATATAACTGAAATATTGCCTTTCTCATTCTGATTTATTTCGCTTAACATAACTCCCTGTAGTTTCACCCATGTTACAGTTGGAAAGATTTCATCTTTTCTTATAGTTGAGTGGTATTCCACTGCATATATATGTATATATATACATACACACACATATACATATATATGAGACATCTTCTTAATATACTCATTTGTCCTTTGGCACCCAGGTTGCTTCCATAATCTGGCTATTGTAAATAGCACTGCAGTGAACATAGGAGTGTACGTATCCCTTTGATATAATTTTTTGCTTGACTATCCTTTTGCTTGAATTTGTTACATGCTTTAGTTTTAAATCTCTTGGTTTTTTCCATAGATACTATTTTCCTCCTGAAGATTTTTAGATAACTAAATTTATAAATATTTTCAAATTATCTTATAATTTTTACTTTCTTGGCTATCATTTTTTTGGTAATTATTGGTTAATTATTTCTTACTGTGCTTTTTGGGTAGAATTTGTAATTTTTGGTTAAATGCTACCTTAGTGGTTGTTTTCTCTTTAGCAATCTCTATGCTCACACCTTCCAGCAGAGAATTTCAATGATTCTCAACCTGGCTCTCTTTGACACACAGTCCAGACAGCTATGATTGGAGCTCTGACTCTGCAGCAGTAGCGCAATTCAGACTCAGGGCGGGGCATTGCCCTCTTTCCAGCACTGAAAATGTGGGTGATGCCTCCCTTCTTCACAAGCTTTACTTCCACAAAGGAAATTAATTGGAGAGGGCAGAGAATGCAGTCCCATTCTCTGCTTGGGGCATGTTTTGGTCTTCATCTCCACAGACAGGATTTTCTAGTTTGTGACTGAGCTTGTGACTATATTTTTGTTTCAGTGAAAGGGCATTTAGTTCTGTTTTCAATGCCCACTTATTGTTGTTCTGGACTGTGGTTAATGTAAAGAAGTTAAAAAATAGGGATCTAATTCAGTCACATAAGTAATGATTTTTCTCCCCTCTGACATTTTTGACCATTAGAGCTAGTAAGGTGATAATTTTCGTGGTTGCTCATTTAAAATGTTGAAACTCAGTTTAAGGATGGGGTAAGAAACTTCCAAGAGATCTTTTGACTTGTTCAAAACTAAATGTTGATTATGTGTAAAAGTCAGGATTTTGAACTCACTGGTTCTTTTTTACCTCTTTGAATGTGAAGTATAGTCAGTAATCATCCCTCAATGTTTATCGTAAATTTTCTTATTTCATGTAACAAATATTCCAGTGTGTTACTGCTGGTTCCATTACTTCTTGAACTGGGTTGCTACTTTGTGAGGTTGTGAGGATTCATCCCATAATTTCCACTACATTGTGATGTATAAAGCAGCCGTGGTGTGCTAAGTGAGTGTGGCTAAATGGTTGTGTGACCCCATGTGTGCTGTCCTTTCTACATCCATCACCGGTCTGCTCATACTTCTTTACTTGTTATGGTAAATCATCAGTAACAGCATGATTCCATCTTAAAACTTGAATTAGGTGAAAGAAATTGATTCCATGCTCTTTTAAGATTTGCAAGATAACTCCATCAATCCACCTTAATACCTCAGAAAGGACTTAGAGTCAAGTATGCAATGCGTATACAGGAAAGCGAGATGCTTCACTTTGAGGGGGCCAGGAAACCAATAAGAGTGTATTAAATTGTAATGTGTAAACTCTGTTGTTGGAATCTCTAAACATTTTCCCAACTCCAACCTTTAAGGAGGGGGACATCCTTTTCTCCCTTCAGTATAAACCCTGAGCCGCTTCACAACTTAGATTCTAAGTACTTATAAGATAGGCCTGGTAGAGTCATTCAAAACAAGTGCTATGGAACTGTGAAGCCACCCAAAGTCACAAGTCTGAATTCCAGAGCGTGATCTGGCTCCTGCCTTGGTTATCACATGGACTAGAATACACTCTCTGAGATTTGTGCTTTAGGAACATAAACAACTCTTTAATATGTCTGTGTCTTTGTATATTCTTTCCTGAGACTTCCTTGCCACCCTTTAAATCCCCAAAGTGGTCCAGCAGACACAGTCTTTCCTCCTAGTCAAACATTCCTTCCTCCATGAAGTTTTCACCAACCCCACCAGACAGATGTAGAGGCTCTGCCCCTTTTGTGCGCCTACCTGGTTTGTCATTACAACCGCCAATTCCAGCGAATTTTTGCCTGTCTGCCTGGGCATTCTCTAAGGACAGAGATTATGTTGCTTCTTCTTTATTTCCCCAGGACATACATATATAATATTTATTGAATAAATGACTGTGTGCTAAGGCATCCAGAGAAACAGATGATGGCCACCATCAGAACCAGAGACTCTTTGGGAGGAGAATTGAAAGGGAGCCCCTACCTCAACCTCTTACTCTTGTTTGGTCACAGGAAACTAGACAACCCCAAATCGAGGCCTAAGCCACATGGCACAATGATCACAAGAGAGAGATGCATCCAGATTCTTGGTAAAATAACAGTTGAAACTGTTTTTGACTTTACTGAAATCCAGTTCCCTAGAAAAGAATAGCCAGTTCTCCTCATTTGGTCACTTAGCCTCAATGAGGTCTTCTGAAATGCTTACAGATTTTGAAGTATTCAAGTTTGCTAGCAGACAATATCTAATAATTAACAGAAGAGTCTTATTTTTCTAAGTTGTTGAAGTTTTGGTGGCAAAAAGACTCCTCCAACTATTTCCAGTTACCCACTTCCTTCCCCTGCCAGTGTAGACAGTTAACTTGGTTGAGTTACATTCAGAAACACTGACAGGTGGGTCCTTCTGAACACATGAGTTTTCATTAGTCTGTCCTTAAAGAGGATTATGGGTAACCAAACTCTGAGTTTGACTGATGTGTCCCTCAAGTCCCATTTTCATAGTAATCCTCACAGGGTGGGGCCGGTAATGGGCTGCTGTGCTGAGTGGATGGCCCCTAGCTTGCTCTGGAAAAGGACTGCGGAAGCACAGATGTGCGAAGGGCCCTCTGGGGATTCCAGTGTCCCTCGGCCCGGATACTGTGTCAACTTAGCACTGCTGAGGATAGTCCAGGGGCCCAAACAGGAGGCTAACTGTGACATTTCCTGAAGGAAGTAAGGAAATGTCAGCCTTTTTCCACCACTAGGATTTTTCAAGAAAACTTCATAATGTGAAATATAACTTTATCATCATTTCCTGTCACTGGCATCCACATTTTGATGTGTATTTATAATTTAAATATGATAGCTATCAAGGCAATTTAATTGTGAGTTAAAACTATGTTAAAATTTGTTCTTTATGTTATACATATTTTAAAAATGTGTCTAGTATGCTATGTCAAAGCAAATAGCTTCAAGGGACTCTTGTGATCATTTTTTTGAACTTCGTCATAGAGAAACTTAAGGTGAAGTGTTATGATCTTTGGAATACAATCTGATGGCAATGTCATTCTCAAGGGGAGGCAAACTAAGATCTCTTTTCTCAGCCTCCCAGGTACTTTTAAATATATCCTGGTCATAAAATGTCTTAAGTCATAATCCAAGTGATGTAGGATTTTTGAAAAATATTTAATTCAATTGATTTGTTTACATTAACAAAGGGAATTCAATCTGGACTTAAGTTCTGAGTGTTCTCTGAGTGTAACTTTCAGTTTCCATTGATGGTCCTTGTAACAACAAATACATCTGTAGAATAGTTAGATTGCCTCAAGGAAAATATGATTAGTGGAAACAATTTTTTTCTTCCACTTTTTCCAACAGGAGTAAGGAAAATAGAAAGGATGACTCTAGGTCTCTGAATATTCTATGTAGGGATATGGAATGATTTTCTTTTTTTTTTTAAGATTTATCTATTTATGTATACAAGCACTGGGATACAGGTGGGAGGTGCAGGATGGTGAGAGAATCCACCAGACAGAGCAGGGAGCAGAACAGGCAGATGGACTGAAACACACTGTTGAGGAGAGCAGCAGGCAAGGCAGGAGAGGTCTGCTGTGCCATGTGGGTCCCTTCCCTGGCCAGAGGCAGGGATCGAACTCGTGCTGCAGTGGCTGCGGTTTGCTTCATAGTGTGTTGCTTAACCCACTGCACCACCAGGGAGACCCCTGGAATGATTTTCTTGCTGATAATTATGTTGTCTTGTTTTCTCAGAGTCCTAATCTCTAAAATGAAAGCTTTTCATGGTGTCTGTCAAATTCCTCTTTTTTCCCTAATTTAGAAAAAAAATCAATTTCTGATAGATACAAATTTCTGTATCTCTGAATGCAGGCATCACTGGGGTTAGCTTCCTGTGTACTTAACACAGAGCTATACATTAATATTTGGGTGTCTTCCAACCTTCTGTCTCTATTGAGTGATGGGGGAAAGGGACTGAACCTGGACAGCGGTGGTCTTCAGCAATTAGAAAATTTGTTCAAACGTGATAAGGAAGACTTACCTTTTGATACCTAACAGTGAGCCAAGCTCTAGAAATCTGAAGATTTTGGTTTAATTGCTCTATAAGAGTGACATATATGCAGATCCCCTTGAAAGCTGTCAATCTGAAATTCTCTCAGCAGAAAATGTATGCTTTTTGTAGTTCTACGTTTCTCCCTCACATCTCTATATACATCTACATTGATCAGTTGGGACTAGGAGCTGCATGAATTTCAGACCATGCCACAATGCTGTTATCCTAAGAATTCTTTAAGGAAAATTCATACTCTTGCCTATTTCTTTGCTACAGGCTCTGGCCAAAATAAAAGTGTTCCCAGAAAAACATGGACTATATTGATAAGTGCAATTTCGTTCTTAAGTATCTGTGATTATCTGTTCGTTGAGTAACTGAATTATTTTGTCACTGCTACTAAAATCAACCATTACAATAAGACCCCCAGTTCTCATTAAAATTAGGGATGCATCATCCATTCAGGAAAATATGTATTGTAAAAGTAATTGCTATGTCCAAAGCCAAAGTTGCATTCTTTCCCACTCCAAGATTTTTAAAAGAAGAATGAAGAGAATAAATTCTATAAGTACTAGACTTGCCCCTTCCAAAGCAAGTATTTTTAGAAATTGTCCTGGGAGCCATAAAGCAAGAAAAGAAAACATTGGAAATGGGTTAGTGAAAAGACTACAGGCTTCACAAATAAATGTACATAGGTTCAGGTAATAATTTGGATGACTTGGCAAGTTAATGAGGTAGTTAGCCAACCTCAGTGATTTCACCTGTAAAGTGGGACAAACAAAAATTCTATTCTGGTATTGTTTTGAGCATTCATTGAGATTCTGCATGTAAACTATCTGATTTGGAATAGGAGCTACTTAATAAATGCTAATTTCCCTTCCTGTTAATGATGTGGCTCTTGCTTTCTGTTTGCACTGTAGTTTTACAATGAGGCTCATCAGAGTCTTTTGCTTTGTTTTGTTTTATTCAGTAGAGAGTGCCAAGGGAATGACATTAGTCTCAGTCAAAGATCTGTTCTCAAAAAGCTTAAGGAATCAACACCTTCTTATCCTCTGCATTAAATGTGGAATCGTGAGTGTTACCTCAGCTACCAACATCAAATCCACCAACATTGGTGAAATGGTTTCAGACACCTGCCTGGTGCTGTATTGTCTTCTTCTCACTCCTCATGTCTAATATCTTCTTGAAATAGCTGAAAACAAACTGACTTTGAGAGTCTATAAGATGAACACGCTGGTCTTTCTCTTAGCATTGGACAGAAATGGTTAGGGGAGGGAGGCAAGTGAAGAATTAACAACTTTGGAGAGGATGCTGAAGGCTTATCCACACAGAGAACAGGGTTTGTGTCATGATGCTATGGAACTGTAGTTTAGTGGGGACTCAAGATGCCAGATGTGTGCAGCTGTACTAGGGGAGCTAACCCAGCCACAGCAAGAAAGCCACACGCTGATTATTTTATTTTTTTCAGTGAGATGGAAGTTTAAATGAATCTCTCTCAGTAGAAAAAGTAAAATTGTTAATATTTACTGTTTATCAACTTATCCTTTCTCTTTATTTTAAAGTCTAAATGTGGGCCTATTTGTCTGTAACATTCTTTCCAGATCTAAAAGTACAAAAGCAATTTTGGAAGTGTTTTTAATATAAGTTGCCTGTTTAAAACAGGTCTCCTTTACACAAAAAATATATTTTTTAAAAGGCTATACCTTTCGGGGCCTCCCTGGTGGCGCAGTGGGTTAAGCAACGCACTATGAAGCAGACCGCAGCCACTGCAGCATGAGTTCGATCCCTGCTGCCGGCCGGGGGGCGGGACCCACATGGCGAGGCAGACCTCTCCTGCTGTGCCCGCTGCTCCCCTCAGCAGTGTACTTCCATTGATCTGCCTGTTCTGCTCCCCGCTCTCTGTGGTGAATCCTCTCACCGCCCCCCCCTCTGGCCTGTACCCCAGCTCTTGTATGCATAAATAAATAAAAAAAAAAAAGGCTATACCTTTCTTGAGAATATCTTAATATCATAATGTGAAAAAGAATGAGTTATGCTGATCCTGTGCACAAAGTATTACATTTATAACCACATGGGGTTTTTTTTTTTTTTTGCTTTTATGAGGATAATTATCTATTTAAACCACCACCAACATATACCATTGCTAGTGGTTGCATGTACAGTGGGACTAACTTTCCTCTGTGGTAGTTAGTCCACTGAAAATTATCCATTGTTATACTTATTCCCTGCTGTGTTTAATATCATGCTCTTTCACAGAAAAGCATGTGTATTTGTCATGTGTCATAAAAGTACAAAAAAAACCCATTCCTCTGGATCTCTTAAGAGCAACTTCACACATGTAAATATTTCTTAATCACACATGACAAATAGAACACATTCAGCTAAGATCCAAATTAGAAGAAAGGAAAAGTACAGGAGCCTTGGTTTTAGAGTTTACATCTGTCAAATGCCAAGTTACCTGGAAAATTAGGCCAGAAGTAAAATTTTGCTTAATTCAAACCTTTAAAACTGTACTTTCCAATGTGTCTATACATATACAAGCTGGTGTTAGAAATGCAAAACATATAAGAAAACAGTAGATCATGTTCTCTAAAAATCACATTTTTAAAAATTGTAGAAAATTGAAGTTGGAAATACACTACCATATTAGGGTAATACTAAAAGAAAGATTAGATTAGTAAGGGAATACAATAAGGTAAAATAGATCATCTTTTCCTTTCTTTTCTCTTAATTGAGGGAAAGATTGCAAAAGGTAATAGACTTAGGCCACTCACAAAAATACCTTTCTGCTGTAAACAGCCCTGTAGATTTCAGTAATGTAAATAAATCACCTGACCCACAGCGTGGGTCAAGTTCCTTCCTGTGGGCAAATACTGTACATAGGCACCAAGAGCCCAGAGGTAGAGGGATAAAGTCAGACAAAGTCCCCTGGACACAGATGCCATCTTCCAGGGTCCAAAGTTCCAAAGCCGAGAGACAAGTTGGTCTTTTTGCCTTTTGCAACAGTGAAGGACCACTGCCACCTGTGGACAGCAGGAAGCATCCGCACCAGCTTGCTGCCGCCCAAGCAGAGCAGTGCCAGGGAGGCACTGTCTGTGCAAAAAGTTACCTGCTCAGTTTGGTAGTCTAAATTTTTCTCAAAAGCAAATGTTTCATGGGTATAATTGTGGCCTGGGGTGGAGATTTTCCCCGCAAATTAATAACCATTCTTCTGAGTGTATGACTATGTGAAAAATGAATACATGAAAGATGTGATCGTTGTATGTAAGTATGAAGCACAGTGCAGACATCATCAACTCAGGTAGAGAATGTAGATTTAAGTGGATAAGAGGGATCGGGCAGTATATTGGAGATACATGTTCTACTAAAGGGCATCTAGTTTTATTTTAAAAGCTTCAAGGAAGTTTATACTCCATCATGCATATACGTTTGCAACTCGGATTCAGCCTGAGACCACCTAGCAGTGTGTGGATATACAAGGTGATATTATTGCAACGAGGACTAAAAGTCTAAGCATTTATCATTCACTCATTCATTAGTGGATTAAATCACTCATTCACCATGCAACATTTATTGAATGCTTGCTGTGTTCCAGGCATCACTTCATAGGATTAGAAGAATTGTGAAAATATATATTAAATAAGTAATTACCCAAACTGAATTTTAATTGTAATAAATGCAGTTGAAGAAAATTCTAGGCAACTCTACAAACATATATCATGTTTCATAAAACTTGCCTACTTGTTAAGTCCACATTATTTTATATACTACTAGGTAAGAAACAACCCTGCCAATTAAATTAAATCCCTGTGCTTTCTTATTTATACATTTACTCCATACAAATTCAAAGAGCTTATTTTAGACTAATTTCAACAGAGATTTTTGCCATCATTTATCACTCTTGTGCACATATAAAAAGGAAAATATGTATTAAATGAGGTATTCCTAAAACTTTCTCACACTGACAGTCAAACTCTTTGAAATCACTTTTTGACTCAATCATCGGTGTCCTTATTTTTCCATATAGTGTCATTCTTTGATCACTAAGAGAGCTGAGAACAGAATTTTGTAAAATAATGCCTCACTATTGTCTGGAATTTTCCCCTCAGATGCTGACACTTATTCTCAGAGTTTAGATTCTGTTGCCTTCTTGATCTGACCAAAAAGGTGTCAACAGAATCTTTTCAGACTTTGACTAGGATGTGAACCTCTATGCTTCCCTCCAGGGATCTGGCTGAACAGTCATCCTGCAGGGCTGTATTCACACATAGGCGGGAGTGACAGCTGTGGCAGGATGCACAGCTGCCCGTCCTGGGAGGCTGGAAGAACCCACTATTAGAAAAAATATAAAAATATGAGTGAAAACATAAAAATAATGCAAAGTCAAAAAAAAAGAAAAAAAAAAAAAACACAGTCATTTGATCTGGCCTGGTCTTCAGAGCCAGTGACATTCTCTGGGAGGAGGTGACATTTAGTCATAAATGCTAAGTGTTGTAAAAGCTTACCACTTCAAAACTAAGTTATTTTATTTATATGGAAGTTGAAGAGGAATCGTGTCATTGTCGTGAGGCAAGGCCAAAAGGTGGGGCAGACTAGCTGCTCAGGTCAGCAGCAGCTGCAGGAGTGCGACGGCATTTTCAGCCTAAATATGAAAGATGGAACTTGCTGTCCCAGGTTTCTTCATGGGACTTCTTACCTTCCTGATAAAATGTAAGTAGGTCCCACCCTCGCTGAAGTAGGTGGTGTTGTTAAGTATGAAACTGTATCAAATTAAATCAAACCATCGCTGGTTTGTTCCCTGGAGTGTTCCTGATGTGTGCTTATAACAATTTGCAAACTGGCAGCCACAGTCATCTGAAATAGGCTTTATCATCTAAATATAAAACTATTTTAATATACCATCCCACCCTGTAAGAAATTGCCTTTTCTAGTAATTGACAAAAGAAAGTTAGAGACAAAGAACATAAAAATAGCCCATTCACGTCAATTTTGCTTCCCCCAGTTGAAGTGAATTGTACATTACATCTTTATAAACAAACTTTTATCAATATAAAATTAGGTTCACCCCGCTCAATACATATTGAACAAATATTTAAAGATTATCTGTTTGAGGGGATGTCCCCGTACATGGGCATGGTTCGAGCTGGTCCAGGCCGGCAAGGAGGTTGGCCAAGTGAAGGGCAGTGCCCTGAGACATGAAGTAGCACGAAGGGGCGGGTGCAGGGAGAAAGACAGGCTAGTCCAGCATCATGCCATCTCAGCTCTCTCTGAGGGCTCTTGGTCCTCATCCCTAAGGAATGTTGGCATTTGTATTCAAGAGTTCGAAGCAGTGAACTGACATGATGGTACTTGCCTTTTCACTCCGCTGTGAAGCGAAGGGACTGTTGGGAGTAAGTTGTTTTCCCTCAGGTAAGGGAGAGTTCTCCATTCATGCAACAATCTGGATTTCAAAACTTGGTAAACCTTCTATTTGGTGTCTTCTCAAAGGGGATATGTGGAAATTATTAATCACTCAGAAGAACATTTGGATATTTTGCAGTTGCAATTAACAATTAAACTACCACAACAATAATAAAGATCCAAGCAATCTATTAAATGGAGTCTTAAATGTTTTTATTGCTTTATTATTCTTATGTATATGCATAAATAACAAGTAAACTAAATCAGGATTTGGGACCAAAAAATAATTTTTTGTGAAATAGAATGAGAAAAGAGTTCAGTGTACCATATGAATAACCCTCTTGGGTAACACACAGTAGGTTGAGTCTTAATACGTAAAAAAAATCTGTAATGACAGTTTTGGCTTAGTTAGTAATAACTACTTACTTTTGTTGGAGAGTCACTAAATCCATCTCAGTAACACAGTGATGAGAGCTGATGACAAATTAGGTTTTGATTCACCAATAGTTCCCTTTGCTTCAGTACAGGGCATTTGGACTATGTACTATGCTTATTATTTCTTAATTCTTTCCCAAAAAATTCTATGGTAAGCATATAATTCTCACTTTTTATCTTCTATCTGAACATTCCAATTAAATGAGAGTGACATTAATAGTAATAACGAAAGCTAATGCTAAGAGTACTTTTTATGAACTGGGAACTTGTTTAGTCTTCTTAACAGCCTAAGATCACCTAACTTTTACAGATCAGGAAACTAAAGCACAGAGAAGTTAAGTAACTTTCCAGAAACCACACAGCCTGGAGGAAGTGGTGGAGATGGAATTTGGCCTCAGGGATTTAGCTTTAGCGCCTGTGTGCTTAATCATCATACATATCACTTATTTAAAATTAATGCTTTTTGAAGTCAGTTCATGATATATACATATAAGTATACACAATATTTTTCTTTCAAGCATTTTCATAAACCCCTTTAACTGCATCACCCCAACATAAAAATATGGGAGATTTTTGAAACTGAATCCAACTTTATGGCACAAGATGAGTAAGGTTTAAAAGCAAGCAGATGTTCGCAAAACATATAAAACTCAAAATTGCTCTACACTTGACGCTATTTGGAACACAGGCATAATTCTTTTCAAATATGATTTTTATCTAAATGGTGTCCCTTAAAACTTCATTTTAACACCCAAATGATCCCCAGCTGTTTGGGTAGATTGGCCCCTGCTGGGTCTGTTTCCCAACACTTCCCATATTCCACCATAAATATTCATGATGCAGTACTCCTGCTACCCAAAGAGGGACCAGGATTCATTTTTATGAACTCCTCTCAGCTGGGATTAGCATCTTTCACCTATTACCCAACCCTTGAATTATGGTTTTGTTCTGTCGTGGTCTCCATTTTCTTTATTTTTACTGATATCTGAGAAGCCTGAAGAGAAAGTGAAGTGTGAAAGAAACTTCTAACCCCAGGAAGTTAGTCCAAGGAGTATACAAAAACAGTTTTTAAAATACAATATCTTATTCAAACTTTACACCCAGACCTGTTTGAGACCACTGTTTTCTTGTTTTGCCAGATTTCGAGGCAAAAGCCATGCCTTGCAAGAGGTTTGTAAACTTAATTTGAGGGCATGAAGAAGGAGCTAAATGGAGGGGATGCTCTTTCCAGAGACAACATATGCTTGAGCTGGAAAAATTATGATTTTTTTAAAATATGATTTATGGTTGAATGTTTTTAGATCTCATAAAATGCTAGGAATAAACATGCCTTTCTAGGGATTGAGAAGTGGCAGGAGAAGTGTGTGAATTTTCTCATCTTTGCTATTCATGCTCTCTCATTTATATTGGGCTTCTTAAAGAGATCGACTATCTATATATGTCAAATGTAGCATACCCTCATGCACCCATAGAAGTCCTTGACCTCATTCACCACCCAATCAAAGCATGATAATAACTTGCCTTATCAGTGGGAAGAACATTTGATCTTTGGCATTAGACTTGAGTTCTTATGCCTGCTTGGCACTAACTGGTCAGATACTTGGACATGATGTTTAACTGTTTGAAATTGCTGTTTTTCCATTTGTAAAATAGGGGAAGTAATAGTCCCAATGGCTTTTTGTGAAGCATAAATATAGATAATAGTACTCAGCAAAGGTCTAATTAGGGAAAGTCAGCTCCCTGCCTGTCTTCTTTATGTGACACCAGCTACTTTGGAGTCAGAGGAAGAAATGAGTAGTAGAAGAGGGATGCTCACCCTCTCATACACTGGGGCACAGTGGTCACTTCCCACATTTCATAAGTTTGCTAAAACATGAAATGGCAAAAGTTCTGCCTCAAGTCATTTGAAAATACCATCTGATTCTGCAGAGGGTTCTGCCATAACATAACCTCAAAGGTTTCAAGGAAAGGCAGAGTGAATTAATTGTACTGCTTGGTTTGCTTACCTGCACAAAAGAAAGGGTCTTTCTCTCAACTGATCTTTCTGCAAATGTACTGTACGTATTTTAAAACGCAGTGAACCCAACCAATTACCACCAACCACCCTTTCAACCCTGCCAAGATTCTATTGCATAGTATATTGCACAATTGCTTATCAACCAGGATGAGTTGCTGAGTATCTGGAAATTGACCTCATAAAGAGATACAATAGTCTCACTGCCCAGGTCAGAAGAACTGACTAGAACAGAGATATCCAAAACTCTGGCGACTTCATGAAGCCTGAGATTTGCAGTCAAACTGCTGGGTTTTGAATCCTGTCTGTGTTGCGCCTGGCTCTGTGAGGTTGAACACATCTCTTAACCTTTCTCATTCTGCGCTTCTAACAGTAGTAGACTCTGCTCCATATACTTGTGACAGAGATTAAGTTAGAAAGTACAGGTAAGACATTTAGCTCACTAAACACAGTGTCAGCACTATGTATTCAACGTATATTTGTTTAAAAATTACTTTTGAAAGAACTAGCTGAGGTCAAACCTTAGGTTCCCTTCTATACACTTAAGCCTGGATACTTAATTGACCATGCTGGGAGGGTCTTGGATAGAAATTCAACAAAGGTGTTGAGTGTCCACTGCTATAGACCATGTACTTAACAAAACTGAAGGCTGCTTTATATTTGTGCTCCTATTTTAGGGGTGATACTTAATGGATTGCTGTGTGTGGAGGAGATAATCATATGTACATTTGAAAAGTGCAACAGAGATTTCCAAGGTATGTACATGATATGAAATTGTAGTTACTATATGCATAGCCTGGTGTCACCGAGAATTTTAATAACTGTCACCAGGCAGAGATGTCTGCTATTTTAGTCTCAGGCATCTACAGGCATGCCTTATTATTTTAAGCCAGTCTGCAGTGTGTATTTGGAACATTTTTTTAGCTTTATTTTCTTCCAGTGACATCATTTTAGTCCTTCTTGGACTGTGATGGTTTCTTACGCCATTGAGGAATCTAGCCCAGTGGGTAGTGAGAGGATTGTTTAGATGTATGCATGGACCTACTACTCATAGTTATTTGGCATCAATTAAATTGAACAATGATAAACTTGTTCAAGAAATTGGTAACACCCTGTAGTTACCAATTTGGTAAAGTGGTGTCAGAAACTGTTATGTAGAAACATCATCATCACCCTTCTCCCACACATTCACCTTTACCTCTGCCTTAGAGACACACATCAAGAACACTATTTAGGTGGGAGTATAAGTGTTGGATGTAATGTCTCATATGGTGTCTTTTACCCACTTGACCCCTTGGACTGGGTTTGTGTCTCTTGACAGAGAATGAGAGATCGAAATGGATTGGTTCACAGGGAACTATGGGTCCAGATTGGGCTATTCTGAGCTCTCAGCTCAGAAGGTAGAGTACAGGAAAATGAGAGGTCAGTCTTCCACGTTACTCAGATTGCAGAGCTCACCTTACTTGTGGGGGATTGGCAGTTCCTTGACTTTTTCAAGTATCTTTTCTCATGAAGGTACCATCAGCATAACATTGGGTGGTTCCTTCAAGCACTTCAGCTGATATCCACAGGTGCAGTGTGATAGCAGAGAAAAAGCTAGAGACCAATATTTGCTGATACTGACACAGCAGTTCACTGTAGGGAACTGCTAGGGAGTTCACTGTAGGGAGACTGGAAAATACTGGCAGCTATTTAAAGGAAGTCTCAGTTCTTACCTGGTGGCTCTAATTGGTTGTGACTAAGAGTGGCTAAAACTAATCATGTCTTTAAATTCAGTGTCATCTTAATTTTTATACTAAGAGGTGGTATATTGGTGTAACCACTTTTGGAGCTTTTTTTGAGACTGAACTGGAAAAGGATTTTGGACTGTGATTACAGCATTAGTACCCCATGAGGAATTTCTTAACTGCACCACTCATAAGTTATTATGACAAAGTAGTAGAAGCCTATTATGTATGGCTTTTCAGATAGTATTATTTATGTGTTTAATTTTATTTTTAAAGTTCTTTCAAATAATGGCAAATGGTAGTAATCTGTATGAGACAGTAAGTCATATGAAATAATATTATTCCATGATGAAATATGTTGACTTACATAACAGCTGTCCAATTTAGGGAAATTTCCTAATCTGTTTCCATTTCTCAAACTATGTGCCATTGTTGGGATAAAGTTGTAGATTGCAATGTAAAGTATCTAGCACAATAGAGTCTAAGTAACTGATAGACCATTATCTGTACATTATAAAGGGCTTTCTCACTGTGACTACAAAGGCAGGATTTCAGTGAGGAATTCTGTTTCTAATTTGGAATCTTACTTTAATGAGATCTGGGTAATAGTGTTTGGGTAAAAAAGAAACTCTAAGTGCACATCTTAGAATGGCACCATCGGTGACCATGTCTTAGAGACCTGCCTGATCATAGAGCCTTTCTCTGGAAACTGCTCCCTTCTATAGGCCTTCACTTAAATGCCTAGGAATCTGTGTTACTTGAGGGCCCATTCCCCCAGTTACAAAGGATAGAATGAGAAATGGCCTTATGGCTCAAGTCGGGCCAATTATAATGCTCTCTTGCGGTTTTAAAACAGGTAAATGTCTTACTTTGGTTCCCCCCAAAATTCCAGTCAGGGATTTGAGTGTAGAAGTTTATTTGGGTGAGGACACAAGAAACACCTGTAGGGGAGTAGAAAAATGAGATTGGTAAGGAAAATATATCAATAAAAAGTAACTCATCAAACATGTGACTGCTTGGGAACTTGAGTTTAATCATGTTAAAGAATTTAATGTGGAATGTGTGTCTGAGTTATCCCACGCTGTGAGGTAAAGGAGTCAATATATTTACCCATCAGTTAGTGTTTCCTGTGAATTAGAGGCCACTTCCATAGGTGCTAATTTGTGGGCCCATCGTATGGGAAGAACAGGGCCAAGTAGCCAGAGATAACATTGGGATCAAGAGTTGCCATACTGGGAGAAGATATTGAACTGGCAGGCATAGTTTAGGGGGGCTCTAAGTGCCTTGGTTGATGGACACTTATTTTTTAATAGTTAACACTCCATTGTTTTCTCCTAACCCATCAACACTGTTGGAAGGAAAACTTTCTGAGGACTTTGTCATGATCTGACACCAAGGTCAGATCATCAAACTCTTATGCCCAATCTGGTCTGTCTTACTACTTTATAGCTATCATACTATAGAACCTGTATGACTCAGATACATTAGAATTTTTACTGTAGTGGCCAGTTGATATGTCTAGATTTTTCCAGTAACTATGCTTTTACATACATTGTCTCTCTTTTTTTTTTTTTTTTTAGTTTTTGATAAAACTCTGGATTATGGGTAGAACATGTCATTTATAGATAGGGAACTAAAAGTTCAAAAAAGCTAAGATTATACAATAACTGGCAAAATCCCTTGTTTCTACAGTCCCTATTATTTCCCCTATGTTATTTGGCATTGAGACTTTCAAAGGACTGAAGTCCATAGTTTATTTTTATTCCACATCTATGTTCTATCCTACATAGATATGGTGAGTTGATAAAGTGACAAAGCCAACATTTTCTCTGGTTACTGAGAAATTACCTTTTGAGGTTAAAAAATCTCTTTATAACATCAGGGGTGCGCTGCTTATATAAGTTTGCATATACATACATTATCCATATTTATTTTATGTAAAATAATATTAAAAGTAGAATTGTTTATATTACATATGAAGTTACATAATAACATTTTTCCTCTATTGTGTCTATATAATATGATAGAAGCTAACTAAATTTATTACAGTAATGATTTTTTATGAGACAAACCATTATGTTGTTTAATACACATATCAAATATTTATCAATAAAACTGGAAACAACTGTCTGAATATACATATATATGGAGACTGACATAAGTTATTAATTCATTTGTTCAAAAAATTAGACAGTGCTTCATTTAAGTTCACAAGTGAATGTCATTCTTCTATTAAAGCTTTACTGACTTATTTAAAATCTGTTTATTTTGAAATAACATTTAGATTTGTAGCAGAGTTACAAAGATAGCACAGACTTCTAATATCCTTTTACTCAGCTTCCTCTAAATTTAACATCTTAGACGTGACACTAACAGTTGTTCAACGCCATTACCCGAACACACACTGTTCTGCTTTCTCCAGTTTTTCCACTTACGTGATTTTTTTCCATTTCAAGATCTTATCCAGCATACCACATTGCATTGAGTCAATATGCCTTCTTAGTCTTCTCCATTCTGTGACCACTTTTCAGTCTTTCCTTGTTTTTCATGACCTTGAGACTTATGAAGATCGTTTGCCAGATATTTTATAGAATGTGTTTTGATTGGGGACATCTGTTGTTTTCTGCTAATCGGAGTGGGTTTTCTGCAAGAACATCTCCAAGGTCAATACCTCACTATCCTTGCATCATATCCAGGGTACATGACATCATAGTCATGTTGATTTGGTCCTTGATTGAGTTGATGTGTGCCGTGTCTATTCACTCTAAAGATGCTGTTTCTCCTTCCCACATTCAGTTTTTAGACGTGAGGTACTCATACAGCATAAACTCAGAGGAAAGGAATTAAATTCTCCCTTCTTGGAGGAGTATAACTGATCAATTTTTTTTTTTAAATGTAGCAGTGGGAAAGAGTGTTTTTTGAAGTAGGTCACAGACACTAGCTGGGCTCTCGCTTATGGAAATACTTCTGGGCTCTCAAACATTGAATCATCCACATCATTGATTTCCTCATCATGAAAAATATACTAAAGTAATGCCAATTCTTATTTGTCATATAATTAAGAGCCATGGTTAAAGTATACTAAGCATTCTCTTCTTCACCCACTTAGCAAAGGACTCGCTGTTATCTTTTAAATCCCAAAGTTGTGATGTTTGATATAAAATGTACAGATCATTTTTCCCAAGTATACTAGGATTTTCTTCCCTTGGAAATTAAGAGGATATGTATTTTTTAATCTTTAAATTTTCCTTGGCACCTGTCAAATATAATTATTAAAAAATTTTTAAATCATAAAATTGATAATATTTAAAGCTGCATTCTCTTAAATATATTAGATGCTTTATAAATATGCATTTATATAAACATATTTATGAATAAATTGTAAATGTTATAAATATTATAGAATAATGTTAATTCTTTTTGACTAAATATCTCCTATATGTCAAGCACTTTGGTGTCTTACAATTTTTACTTCTAATCTTACAAAAAATTCTATGAGGGAAGTACTATAATTCCCATTTTAAAATAAAAAGAAGCTGATACTTTGTGGGGAGATTATCTTCTCCAAGGTGCCATGGCAACTACCAAGACTGGATTTGAATTTAGGGATCTTGATTGTCAACAGTGAACCTAGCAAATGTTTATAGATTGACTGATTCAGTTGGGTAGGAAAAAAAGTAGTATTTGAAGATTGGACTAGCCATAAGTATTTCAAAAAATTACACACAATCACACATGATTGATGAAGACAGGTGTTAGACTGGGCTTGCATAAAGAGGAGCTGCCACTTAAAGTCAATCAAAAGAATCATCCTGACATTCAGGTTGAAGTGTGAAAACGGCAACTACCTCCTGAATTCTGTGAGGTTGAAGTGCCAGTTTCTACTTCTTGCTGCAATCACGAATGGGTTCTATTATTTAATCTCATACCCTTTGTGTAGCTCACATAAAGTGATTCTCCTGTATCATGGGGAAATAGCAAATAAGTGAAAGGTAAAATATCTATAGAAAAGGAGGAGTGCAAAGTCACTACAGGATTGAAGCTTCCATATTATCAAAGGATAATGCTAGAGATGAAGTATAAATTAAGTGGTAACTAATCTCTCTCTTTGAGAGAGAAAGAAATAAGAATGCATGAAGATGACCCTCAGACTTCAAACTCCCATAAACTTCAGAGCAGCAGTATCATCTCTATATTTTCTAGACAGCAGCTTAATTTGTATTTTGTGCCCCCTCTCTATTGTGCCATGGGATTATGTGACTTTGTTTCTCATTTGGATTTTTCCCCACACTGGTCATGTTGAATGGGAATCTAGATATTTATCTAGATATTAACCTCACTGTTGACACTGCCCTATCTCCTAGGTCCCTGTAGGAAAATCCAGTGTGTCATCACCCACAGTGTCCATTTAGGTGGGGATATAGTTGTTGCTACTGCACTCTGTGTAGGAAAAAGATATCAGCACAAACATCATTGCTGTCAATTCAGATGAGCAGACTGTCCAACAAGAAAGGCTAGAAAATAGTGACCTATCTTATCCAACAGAAGTAGAAGCCTCAGCTGAACAACCATGGCTCATGGGCTCATGTCTTGGTCTGTCCATTGTTTCCATCTGAACAGAACGGACATTCTGAGGCATGGAAGTTGTCACCAAGTTTCATGTCCCATCAGAGAAATCTAAGTTACCACTCTGAAACCAACTTTAACATTCCCTGGTGCTTCTTTCCCTTTCTTATTCTTGGCTGCTTGGTTAACCTTGCAACCTCCAACCACTAAGAGACAGCAAGAGCATCCTGACATCCCAGGCTGGCATGGTCTACCCTGTAAACCTCTCAGAAGGTTGCTGGAAGAAATGTTGGATGGGCCACGCATGTCAACAGTCACCTTTCAGAGCAGGCCTGGCCCTCACGGCTCCCAAGTCATGCTGTTCCACACAGACACAACTGCCAATCTGTCAACTGAACACAGGCCTTTTAGTTTAGCCATGGTGAGGTGTGTGTAACTGAGCCCAGAGGACAGACACAAGAAACTACGCACGTCTGCTCCCTGCTAGACACCCTACAGCCCTCCCCCTCTCCCCTGTTCTCTGTGTTAATTCTGTCATTTAAAAGTGAAAACAGAACTTCTACTCTGCTTTCTTTTCCCCTGTAATCCGCAGTCAAGGATTACCGTCTGTCACCTTTTCTTTCCCAATGTAAACAGCACCAGTCTTTTCAGTTTAAGTGTTGACTTGGGAGATAAACCACTTCTCATTTTGACTTTCAGGCTGGTCTACAAAGTGTCTTAAGACTTCAGGTTACACTCAGCAAGCCTGTGCCCAGTGGGTCGAAAGGGTATGCAGGGCCAGCCCCTGTTTCTCAGCTCTGAGTTCATTGATTTGATACAGCTTCTTTTGTTACTGCTGAGATGGGGGCAGGGAAGACTTGGATTAATAAAAGCATGAAATAAAATACATGTGTAAAATGTGGTAAATAACAAGGAAGGGTGTGGGGCTGAGGAATGGAAGGCCGAAGAAGCTTGTTGTGTAAAAATTGAGGTTTCTGAGGTCTGTACTGTGGTTTATTTGGGAAATCACGACATAGGCACCTCAGAAATTCACTGAGGACTGTCGACTGATGGATTTACAAACGAAAAGCCATGCATGAGAAATTAATTTCTAGGTGTGCATGACCACTTAATTTTGATTTTGTTCCCCTGACTAATGTTGCCATCGGCACAGTTTCTATAATGTAATGAATATATCGTTTGTGTCACTCATGTTAGGTGCCCTGTATTCTGGGGGGTGCGGACTGAAATGTTGCTTAGTGTAAGCAAAGTGTCCTTATTGCAAGAGGTGTCCAAAATTCCAAAGAACTTGACAGTGCCCTGTGGAGATAATGTGTTATATGAAAAGTAGTCATTAAGGAAAAATGTCAATGTGGCTGTTCCTATTTTATCTAAAGTATGAGAAAACAAAACAACAAAATATTAAAACTTCTAAGCTTCACAAAAACATGCTGTATTACAGTTGCTGTGGTTTATGATTATCGTTGTCACTGTAAAGCACTGACAACATACCTGTGCTCACTCAGAAATTATCTCTGCACAGCCCAAGTCCCTGATTTTGGTACCAAAGTAACAAAATGTGTGCCCTTGTACAAGCCCTTCACCACTCAGTCCCTTGCGTCTTATGTGTTTAAGGAGTATATTGTGCTAGGTAATTTTTATTTTCATTGAGGTTGTTAAAATTCTGTGATTCTATGTCTCAAAGACTTAATGAGCACTGATCTGAAGCAAAATGTGCAAGGTAAATTATTAATGTTGTATTTGCCCCGGTCATCAAGCATTTATGAGTGGTAAAAGGGCAATCTTAGGACTTAGACTATGACAGGGGGAGGACAAAAGATTAAGTTTTTCTAGTCCTGTAAAAGTCATCTGGTGAATGTTCACTTTAATTACAAGCAATTTAAGTTATTAAATATAAGCTATTTTAAGTGGCATCCTGAGACAAGCAAAAGGTGAACTGAGATTCCTTCAGCAATTTCTAGAGCACAGAATATTGCTGAATTGTGTGGCAGACCTTGCCCAAAGCTTCCTTATCAGATATTTGCAAGTGCTTCAGCAGTTTCTTTCACTGTTTTCATATTCCTGACAACAAAGATTTATTCAGTTTGCCTCTCAAAAATGATCAGAAGGCATTACAATTATTTGAGATTTGCAATAGATTTCACTCCTTGCCTGTTTACAAATGATATTTCTTTATGATGTATTTTCATGCCACATCTTATATTTTTATTTGCTTATTATTATAAAATTTAATGTAAAACTACAAGGAATTTAAGAGCAATTCAAGTTACCATGATTATTTCGTCTCCAACAACTTTTTCTTTGTGCATTTGTTTCTGAGCTTTGTATCAATTAAAAATATGTCTTTATATAGTTATAATCATTTTGTTTGGGTATACATCTTTTTAGTCAATGTCAATTTCAATAATTTTTGTACTAACTTGGATATTATTTAAGCTGAAGGAAAAGGACTTGTGACATGTAGAAGCAAGCAATTTTCTCAGTTGGCTCTACAGCCATCATTTGCCCTAAACTAAATTGTTAGTTAAGCTTTGTTACTTGATTAAGTCAAGTAGATTATCCAAGTCTCTTTCACTTTGACACTGTTCATGAAGCTAGTACCTGTGTCTATATTTGGCCAACTGATTATTTAGTCCAGTGCTGAGAGCATCCACACTACTTATCAGGCTATGCTGCCATGCTTAATATTCAGTCTTGATGTCAAGACTAAGATTCAGTCTTAAAACCATGATACCCATGGTTCTAAATCATACTCATTACATACAGGCAAGCTCAGTCTCTATCCCAAAGCAGGAACCATGATGCAAATATTTCCAACTGAGTCATTCACCAGTTTTCAGTCTTCCAGATCTGGGGTCCTCATTTACCTATATGTTGCTTTATTCTGGGGATACAAACTCAACTCCTGTGAGAGCTGGTCAGCTAATAGATTCATCAGGCAAGCCTGGAACAAGAAGATCAAATATAGAAATAGATTCAAGCAATTTTTATTGTTATTGAACTGTGTCATAGGGATGTAACAAGATATGAATATGTAAATACGTAGGTATTTTAAGTTTAAAATGGAAAAAAATACAAGATGGAAAATAGAAACAATGATTCTTTCAACACAGCATCCTTTGTATGCATATTAAACCCATATGCCTTCTCTCATTTTTTCTTGAAATGCAGCTTTTCAATCTGTCTTTTATTTTCCTACATTTGATATAGATGCAGGTTTAGAGAAATAATTCTCCACTATAAGGGAAAAAAAAAAATGGGTGAGCATGATGCTAAGTGGCAACTGATATTAAACTCCAAAGTCAGGAAGGCGATAGGCCTGTGGTGCGGTCTGTGGTGACCTGGAGAGACGTGTTCTCGCCAGAGCTGGCAGCCACTGCTCAGCTCTAGACAATTGTTGACACTCGTTGACATGTAGGAATGTGGGCCCTGTGTTACTAATCTCCCACTTTCTCAAGAAAAGCAGCGAATCTGGGTTTTTAGTAATATCCTCAAACTTTTAAATGTTTTCTTTATTTTAAAACACAGTTTGGGCCAAATAAAACATGAGGGCTAGCGGACACTTGTGAGCCTCCATTTTGCCTTTTTTGTCCAGTTCTCTGGGTCAGTAAATTGTGGCCTGCAGGCCAAACCTGCCTACCACCTGCTTTTGTAAATAAAGTTTTACTGGAGCCCTGCCAGGCATTTTTGTTTAGATATTGTCTGTGCCTGCTCTGGTGCTACAATAGGATAATTCAGTAGTTACAAGAGATTAGATGGCCTGCAAAGACTAAAATACCCTCAGTTCAACCTTTACAGAAAATGTTTGTTTACCTCTGGTCTATTCCCACCTGATAAAACTCTTAAACTTTTACAAAGCCCATTGTTATTTTGCTTGCGATCTTTCTACAACTTTCATCCATTGTTCTTGTATCTGTTCTTGATTGCTCCTCTGCTGTTTGTGGAAGACATTTGAACCCTCTGGGATTATTTATCTATAAGGTCATCCAGAGATGGGTTGAATCTCTTTCAGGTCCAACAGCTGTCACCTGAATTAAATCTGACTTCTTGTATACATGGTATATTGGGGAATGGTTTAAGATATCACATATTCATTCAGCACATGAATAGAACTTATTGACAAGTTGCAGAACCTAAAGCAGAGCCCAAGAAGTGATTGATAGGAACACTAGCTAAATTGTAGCCTGGTAAATCTAGCCAATGAGAGGTTGACCAATGATATGTTGTTATGCACCTAAATTCTTCATTGATCTTAGAACAGCACCAGAATCTTGTTCCATGGCCCCCTAATTCTGCACTATCCAATCTAGTTTCTTCACCTCAACTTCCTTCGCCCCCCCTCCCCCACCAACATTGCTTGTGAATTGAATTGAATTCTCCAATTATTAGTCCAAATTCTAATCTTAAATTCTTAGCTCTTGTGTTATTTCTGGCTGGTGTACCTATCCCCATCCCTTCATAAGGGTAACTATTCTTACCTTTTGGATTTCAGTTTAATAGCATCCCCTCGAAGACATCTTCCTTCTTTTAGAGGAAATGTCTACTACTAGAAATGATCTCCTAACTCACATTTCTACTAATGAAGTTCCTCATAATTATATACTAATATACTACCAGTCTTCTCATCAGAATGTAAGTACATGAGACCAGACCCTATCCTAGCATTATTCACTATTTTTGACTATGACCTAGAAAATTCTAGTCATTCAAAAATATTGGAAGAAGAATAAATGCAATTCAGTGGTAATTTAGCATTATATAAATTATAATCTTGGTTATTTTGACAGATGAAATTGCAAAACCCATCTATAGCATCTTACAAAAATTAATCTTCTTATCATGAGCGAATCTTTGAATAAAATTATTCCAATTTAGTAATAACTCAGTAACTGTATATTTGGTGAGGGCATGATTTAGATGTTGATATCAATGGAAACCAATAATTATTAAGTAAATGTTTGTATGCTTCATATCATGCTAGCCATATACAAAACCTATGTCTAGCTTTGCGATTCTCCCATGAGATGGAAATTAGGATTTTTCACTTTATATTATAGATGGGGTGACTGAAGTCTGAAGATATTTCTCAAGATTGCATATCCATGTAGCTACAGAGCCGGGAGGAAAAGTGGAGTTGATCTATTCCCAGCTCTGATCCTTTAGCAAGCTGTGTTGTTCTCTATTGTTGGTTGGTTTATCTTCTAGGTGCTGGTGATAGTGGGAGCACCTCACATCTTAATAATAGTACTCTTTATGAAGTGCATCCCACATGTATGTTCTGCTGATCCACAATAATCCCATAAGAACATTTGAATAATCAGTTTAAAACAACTTTAAAGCATGACTAAGTGGAATTTTGAATAGCATTATTGCCATGATCAAAGTTTTACGGGTAGAATGTGGCAGAAATAGAATTTGAATGTAGATCTTCACTAGTGCTCCTTATTGTTCTTTGGTGAAACCTGTCTGCTTTCATCCTTTTTTTTTTTTAATGTGGAAATTGGAATTTAATGCTGAGCTTAGTAATTAATAAAAGTGCAGATATGTAATATGTGCTAAGGACCTTATGATGATTCACTGAATTGTTAGGTATTAGAAGCTCTGTAACTATGGCAAAACCTTTATAGACGTGCTTACTATATGTAGTCACGTTTCTAGACACATTTAATTTATTAACTCATGTGATATTTGAAGAAGCCTATAAGATAAATGCTATATGATCCCCATTTTTTAGCTGGAGAAACCAAGGCACAGAGAAATAAATAAGGAGTAAAGCTGTGATTTGAAATCAGGCAGCCTGTTCGAGAGTTTATCCTTTTAAGAACTATGTCAGGTTGCTTCCTCTTTGGCCTAAATAATCATAAAACTAAAGTAGTGGACACTCTCAAGGCTGAACTTAAGCCCTAGAAAACTTGACTTATCACAAAATAGCAGAATCATGGGCTACTGGGGCTGCCCCTCTCCTCTCTCACAATTGCTGCTATTTAACTGTGGGGAAGGATCCTTTTCTACTCTACTTTCTGGGGAAATATTGAGGAAAGTGCTGTTCCCCTCTTCGAACCTGATAATGAGATTTTCTCCATGGTGATGGGGAGATAGGTTTGGCCACTGAAATGGGGAGAGCCTGTCCATAACAATTGTACCTAACCTACTGTGCCTACCAGTGAGGTGTTCATACCACACTTTGAAGCCAAGGCCTCGTTCATAATAATCAGGGTACATTTACTAGAGTGTCCCTACTCTGTATCTCCTGCACGAACTGGTAGTTGTCATTGTTGATGGGAGAGGCTTTGGGTGTTTAGGATTTTGCCAAATAGCTTTGCTTCTTATCAGAGCAGACCTGGGGGTGTTGAAGAGAAGGGATTAAACGTAGTGATGCTGAGGCAGGAAGCCTGTTTTGGAGGCCTTTGTGCTCATGGATGAAGGAAAAGAGACAGCAGCAAACTGAAGGAAGGTAGTTTGTGGATATTCCAGGGGGACAGAATGCAAAATAGGTGCATATTTCCTTCACTGAATAAACATTTGCTGAACCCTACTGTGTGCCAGAACTTGGATGTTTAGATTTGAACAAAACAGACATTGTCCCTGCTCTTGCAGGACTTATACTATAGTGAAAAGATATAGATAACAAACAAGTGAATAAATAGGTTGATTTCAGGGAAGAAGTGCTCATAAGAAAAAAATAAATTGACAGAGTGACCAGTGAGGAATTGGTGGGGAGCTGCTTCAATTTGCGGGGTCACCTTGAGGAGGTCACATCTGAGTGTTGAGAAGCCAACCCTGTGAGCTTCTGTGCAGGGCAGAGTGTCCTTGTAGCGGAAACTGCAGCATGGCTGCCTCTGCCTCTCCCTTTTCCGCTTTCTCAGCCGGTTCCCCAAAGGCCTGCCTCTTCCATCGTGGCAGGTAGTCCTGCTCTCATCTGGCCTAGTTTGTATAGTCCCACCTGTGAAGGAAGAAGGTCTCTGTAAAGGACTGCCAGCTGCCTTGTTGAAACAACAGCCCTTGTCTGCTGGGAATTTCTTAGTTCGACCAAAAGAAATGAGTATAGTTTAGTGTGATTTGTTTCTAGGGAGCCCAGTACCTCCTACCCTAAGAGCGCAGAAGCCATCTGTTTCATGATCTAGTCATTTTTATTTATGCAAGGGTTGATATCAGATAGCTCAGGACCGAGTCTCTGTAATTCACCCGTTCCTCCCTTTGGAAAATCTGGACATTTGTGAGTTTGCAGTCTCCTGGAACCCCGCCTGCCTTCTATGGTTCCTCTAGGATTGCTGACACTGGTTCTGTGACCACATCTGCATGTTCCTTTAATACCCTGGGAGCTGATTTGCAGTGCAGGAAACCTCAACTCATTCACTGCAGGCTTTCCCTCTGTCTCTTCTCATCCATCTGTGGCAACAACCCTCTCCTTTTAATCTATTTGTTATTTGCGGTCTTCTGATTAGAAAGGTAATACATGTTGTAGAAAACTGTGAAATATATGAAAACAGGGAAAAATCACTCATATTCCTGATACTTAGTGACAATTACTTTTAGCATCTTGAGATATATCTTTCCAGCCTTCCCTCCACTGCCTCTCCCATACATATATATGTGCATACATAAAACATATGTTCACATACATTCACATACAAGTACATGTTCTATATGCTTTTTTAATTTAGCAAGTAATGGAAAAATCTGCTTTAAATATATATAATTTTTAATTTAAAGATATATTGTCAGTATTACTCCTTAGTCTGAAAACTGCTTTTTGTTATAACAGTAATTACAGCACCAAAATAGGATTTCTTTTCTGCTTGGACATACACCATTATAGACCTTGTCATAAGTAGAAGGGATGTACCAATTCTGTACTTTTTCACCTGCTGTGCTGAACATAACTAATGTAGTCCCTTGGGTAACTCCTGTAGTGGTTCTACCTTTTCTGGAGATACAGAATACAGAAGGAAGAACACGTTTTCCTGCCTCTCGTGAGACTTCAAAGCTCCTTGCAGCAGGACTGTGTCGTTGTCTTGTAACTGGGGTCTGTAACACTTTAGTCAGTACCTTTGTACATTAACTTTCTCCAGGTGATTAGCTTTATGCCAGTTAGCTTAGCCTTCTTTCATAAGTCTCCTGGGAATACCTGGGAGAATAGACCAGCATTCCTTCCAAAAAACTGTAAGACATGCAGTTTATAGACATGCAGATCATGTACCACACACATTCAACAATAAAGTGCACACACTGTAGTTGCTGAAGAGTCTGGTGAGCCTCGGTCTACAGAAGATCCCCAGCCCACCCATGAACCTAAGCACACAGGGTGGGGCAGTGGGAGGGATCGCAGACTGCTCTCTCCCTTGTTTAACCTTCTGGCTTCCTAGGTGTTGCTGACTTGGACCTCTGAACCCTCCCAACTTAACAGTGTGTGGGCCCTCCCTGAGCCCTGTGAGGCATTGCTTTCCTGACTGCCCCTCTCTCAAGGCGCATCAAAACTTTGGAAACATTAAAAGAAAACTACCTCCTTCATCTGAGCTCAGTTCTCCCCTTTTTCACAGAGTCCACGGGCTCCTGATTCTGTGCACAACCTTCGCTTTGTAGAAGTCTTATAAATGTTGTGGAATAGAGAACTTTATTAATTTTGCAGGTGGGGTGCTTGTTCCTGTCCTTTCTGCATGTCTCTAAGGAATTATTTTAGGGGGCCTCCCCGGTGGCACAAGGGGTTAAGTCACAGCATTATGAAACTGTCTGCAGTCACTGCAGAGGAGTTTGATCCCCGGCCAGGGAGCTGATCCACATGGCACAGAAGATCTCTCCTGTCTAGCCCATTGCTCCCCTAAGCAGTGTGTTTCAGTCAGTCTGCCTGTTCTGTTCCATAGTCTGTCTCTGGTGAATCCTCTCACCACCCACATCTCTGGCCTGTGTTCCAGTTCTTGTATACATAAGTAAATAAATCTTAAAAAAAAAAAAAAAAGAATTATTTTAGGTCTCCTGCAGGCTACTCAGAAATCCTGGCCTTCTGAAATCCTCTCTTTATCATATGTTCCTCCATTATACCTCATTAGAGTTGGTTATGTAGAATTTCCCTGTTTCTGTAAATACCAGATGATAATCTGGCTGCGTGAGAGTGGTCCTTTTGCAGCTCAGAACTAGACTGCAGACTCTAGGAGAGCAATACCTCTATGTCTTCCGTTCAAGTTGTATACTAATGGTCTAGCAAACTCCTAGCATAAAGTAGATGTTCAATAAAGATTCACAAATTTAACAAACATAACTTGATTACCTACAAATACAAGAAAGTAATTTCAAACACTGGTTATCCCAGTCAATGAAAGAAAGAGCATCCTTGCCTTCATGGAGCTTAAATACTATGTGGAAGACAGACAAAAAAAATGGTTATAATACCTAAGTGAATTACATCACTATGAGAACATGGTAAGTGATAATGAAATATTATAGCAAGGAAACCGGATCAAGAATGGTGGGAGTTACAATTATGTAGAGAGTGTTCAGGGGAGGTCTCATTTAAAAAGTTGACATTTGAGCAAAGATTAGAAAGAAGTGAGGTATTAGCTATGTAACTGGGGCAAATCAAAACAGAGAACTGTGAAAAGAGAGGTCTTAGGGAGTGTAGAAACTTTCTTGGCAAACTGAAGATAAGTGGATATGCCTAATTGAGAAGAAAAACACTAGGAAATGAAGTCATCATGGTCATGCTTGAAAGGTGACATTGCCATCATCTGAGATGGGGAAGATACCGCATGGAGAAAGATTCTGGGGATAGATCACAAATTCATCTTGGGCATGTTACACTCAAGATCACTATTACACACCTAAGTAGACAGGTTGAGTAGACAGTTGGATATTTATGTGTGCAATTTGGAAGAATGAGCTGAGTTGAAAATTTGAAAGGGTTCAATAAATAAGTAATTTTAACATCAAAAGAGATGATTTCTAGACACTGTGCATAAGAGAGAAGTGGGGGGACAAATGTAGCTTTGATGTGTACACAGCTTCTGCTTCCTAACTATAGGGCAAGTGAAAACTAAATTCAGGTGGATAACTATCCATGTCTATCTCCTTCCCTCTAAGTACTTTCTTTCCTGCAAGCGGACTAAGATGACACGACTTTTACAAGTAACCATGATACTCAGTAGTCTGTGAAAGTCCCATGAAAGCTGCTGTTGAGTGACAGAGGAGAAATGAAGTGCTTTCCCAGCTGGAGAGATAAGGAGAGCTTCTGCAGGGATCTGGTAATTAAGTTTGGTAGGATATCAGTAGGCCAGAGTGCACAGGGGTTGAAAAAGAACATTCTGGAGAAAACCTATGAACTTGAAAGTAGAAAGCTGGATATGTTTAGGGAATATGAAACAACCCCATTTGTTGGAGGGTAGCTTGCTTAACTTAGCTTTAGGCTAACTTAGACTAAATATTGGAAACTTTTGGTATACAAGACAAGATGTTTAGATGTTTTTGCCCAAGCACTGAAATGTTGTAGAACTTCTCTGGGTAGAGATTTCACACTGTGTTCTGAGAAAACTGAGTGTTCTGAAGATGGGACTCAGGAACAGAAGAGCACTTGAGTCTTGAATTTGTGCTTCCCCTTTAAACAGTAGCAACTCTTTCACTTGCTGGCTTATTAGCAATAGGATACATAGTGCATACGACGTCATTGAAAAATGACTCTCTTGCCGAATGAAGTAGTGAAAACTCCTGCTTTAATATGAATATTAAGAAAAGTGATAAAATGTATTGAACCACAGGAAATGTATTAGGGTATATGTGTGTGTTTGTGTGGCTTAAATATAAAATGTTTACATATACTAAAGGTTTTCAAAGTTAAGCGTTGAAAAAACTGAGTGGGTAATTACAATATTCATGGACGCTATCAGTTTGCATCTTTTGCCTTCAAGACATGCAAACTTAAAGATTTTTGACACCTTATGCAGAAATATGTAGCTTTCTGCATTTTGGTCCTGACATTGTCTTAAGCATTTGTGTGACTAGTACAACTATGGGAGTAAATCTTTGCTCAGCACTATGAATTGATGTCAGTTTTATTACATGCTTTTTTCCATGAAAAGGATAATTTGAATAACTCTAAAATCAAGATTTTTTGTTTACCTAACTTAATGCATCCCTATCCTCCTTCCACCCCCTCCCTTCTTTCTTTCTTCTTCACTCCCTGGATCCCTCCTTTATTCCATTTTGCACTTCCTCTCTATCTCCATTTCTGGCTCTTCTCCTTTTTGATTTCCATTGTTTGTCTATTGTTCTATTGTTCCTTAATTTATAGCTTACAGTTGTACTTATATATAGCTCTACTTTTTTCTTTTAGAGAGAAAGTCAAGTTAGGTTAGGTTAGGGAATTCATTATAAAAACAAAATGATCAGGACATATACTGGCACAGAAAAATAAAAGTTTGTTTCTTTTTTGCTTAAGCGACAGTCTCGGTATGCTGTTTACAAGGTAGCTCTCTTCCCTGTCATCATTCAGGGGCCCAGGTTAATGGTGACACTCCCATCTTAGGTAGCGTCCAAGGTCACCCTGCAGTAGGGTGACCAAGCATCTCCATTTGTCAGGTACTGAGGGTTTCCTGGGATAGGAGAGTTTCCATACTAAAGCTGAAAAAGTCAGCGCACATCAGAATAGCTGATCATCCATGTGGAGATAAATATTCTAGTAAACTAGGAGGGAGAGTATGTTGAGTCAAATATAAGAGGGTTTTGTGGGTCAAGCCTGATATTTCTGCTTTCACTCTGCTAGAGGTATCTTAGAATAATAAGCATACCTAAGAGAAGTGGATTTTGGAAAATAGAGTCAGGCTGTGCCGTCAAAAGAAAGCATTTTGATGGACAACTGAAAAACTGCTTTACAAGGAGAAGCCAAAACCTTTTCAATTGATATGCTGGACTTTCCATTTGAGGAACTGAGGCATTCAGCTCAATGTGATAATTGCAGTTGATTTTAAAATACTGTGATCCTCAGTGAAAACTGGTTACCAGAATTGGGGTGACAACTTGTATAGATAAATTCTTTGTTAATATGAGAAAGTGCTTAATACCTTGGATTATGGTGTCTGTTAGTTTAAAATCAAAGTGTATCACATTTACACCAGACAACTTAGTACAGTCATATTTGAGTGGTTCTTAATGTCAGAAATACACTTATGGCCACTTGGAGGCAAAGTCATAAGGAAAAATTCTCATCATATACTCTCCCACTTGAGGTGATAAGGTAAAAATTGGAATGGAATTTAAAATTCAGGCAGTGTATATGTGTGAGACCTGACATAATTCACAAATTCTGTGTCTAGAGAGGCAGAAGAATGCTAATAAGAATACTTATCAGGACATACTATAATTGAACTTAGTAGATTCAATGCATGTAACATAACCAATGATCCTTCCCTTCTTAACCCACAATCCCTCTTCCTAACAGTTATATAGGAGTTTGCTAATTTACTTGGGGAAAGAAAAAGACAATGAGTATGTGTGGTTTGGGCATTTGAGGTGAAATTTAGAATGGAAAAGTAGCATTTACTAAATGTTATTGTTTCTAGAGATGACATAATTCTTTGGATCCTTTTTGGGGCACAAAATTTGCCAACTATAGAGTAGCTGATATAGAATGAATGTGTAAGTACTCTGGGAAAATCCTTGGATGACATTGCATAGTATAACATAATTACACACCTGTCAGAGGGCCCAGGAGTCTGAGTTTGCTCAAGCTATAATTGGAGGCCCATGCAAATCTAAAGATGTGGTAAGCATTTCATGAATGTCTTATAATGGGACGGGAGAGCTAGAGAGAAGAAGAAATCATATTTCATGATGGAGCTCAGGTGGTTGGAAAAAATCCCATTATCATGTGTGAAGAATTTATTGAATTCAAACAAACAATTATCCAAGCTTTTATGGGCATTGTGAAGATCTATAGAAGAAGTAAATTGAAGCTATGTGTGAGGGAGGAGGAACATACTCAATCCCAGCACATCACCTTTAAGCGCTCTTGGATAGTCTGGATGAGAAACAGCAACAAGCCTCCTGAAAATAGCAGGAGAAAGTGAAGTTCTATACATATCAGTGTTGAATATAGTCTATACAAGGATCTGTTCTCAAGAGGATATAATATGCTGACCCAACCCCTCCCTCCTATCCAGACCTTTTGTAAAGGTGCAACACAATCTCATAAATTCGGTAACACAAAGTGCGATGCAGTATCACCTTACTAAAACATGATTTTCTTATATCTCGCAGATGTACTGAAAAGTACATCTCTCCCTATCAGATTTGAAAGGCAGGAGGTTAGCCAGAATAACCAGAATAGAAGAAAGGGTAAAGAAGGACCAAAGCCTGGCATTGGAAATAGAAATAAAGCAGCACTCTTTACAATAGGTAAAACCTGGAAATAACCTAAATGCCCAAAAACAGATGAGTGGATCGGGAAGCTGTGGTACATATACACGATGGAATGCTACTCAGCAATCAAAAATGAAAAGCTAGACACATCCATAAGAACATGGATGGAACTGGAAGGGATTATGCTCAGCGAAGTAAGTCAGAAGGCAAAAGAAAAATACCAGATGGTTCCTCCCCTAGGAGGAATATAAGGAACCAAATAAGGATCAAGGAAAGGAATAAGAACAATAATAATAACAACAACAATAAAGACACAAAAACCAAATATGAAAAGACAAGGACAAACTGGAGATGCTTGGTGGGGAGGGAAGAGGGGGAGGGTTGAGGGCAGACGGGAGCACAGGAGACTGAGGTGATGGTGCACTGGTGATATGGTGATGGGGATTACAATTGATGTCAAATATATATAAATAAAAAAGTTAATATAAAAAAAAAGAAATAAGCTACCTCAAAATAACAAAGGTTTTATATTACTGACCTATAGTCAATATAATACCTAATGGTGTTATACATGTATGGGGACCATACAGGTGTTCCTGCATGGACAGAAATAAGGCTAGGATACCCATTGTCACTACTGCTTAATTTCATACTAAAGGCTTTAACTAGAGCATTCAGAGAACAGCATGAAATAAAAGGAATTCAGGTTGGAACTATCAGTATTCCCAGACAATATGATATCATAGAATAAAATCCTAAAGAGTCATTAAATAGCTATTGGAAACAAAAAAATGAATATAGTGACATGGTAGTTTACAAAATCATACATAAATTAGCTGCATTTTTATGTACCTGTAATGAGTAAGGAGAAAAAGAAATTACAGTTCGTTGAAGTAAAATTTAAAATTTAGTCAGTGAGCCTGGCCTTATTTCACATGCTTCACAGTCACATATGACTAGTGGCTACCAAACTGAGCAATACAGAAAATATCATCACAGAACATTCTGTTGGGCAGCACTCTCTTAGACGAGGGATGGCAAACTACTGTCCTGGGCTAAATATGCTTCTCAACTTGTTTGCCTGCAATCTAAGAATGCCTTTCACATTTCAAATGATTGTGAAGGAGACCAAGAAGAATATGTGGCTGAGATCATATGTAGCCTAGAAAAGCTAAGATATTTATTATCTGGCCTTTTATTGAACAAAAATGTTGTCTACATTTTGGTATGTAATAAATCACGTAAATGTTTATGTTTATTTAATGCTTGTGATGTATAAATCTTTTTGGTCAAAAATCATATTTTTGGGTCTCCCCAGTGGCGCATTTGGGTTAAGCAACACACTATGGAGCAAACCACAGCCACTGCAGCACAAGTTCGATCCCTGCTGCTGGCCAGGTTGGTGACCCACATGGCACAGCAGACTTCTCCTGCCTGGTCTGCTGCTCCCCTCAGCAGTGTATTTCAGTTCATCTGCCTCTTCTTCTCCCCATTCTGCCTCTGATGAATCCTCTCACCTCCCATGCCTCTGGCCCAACTCTTGTATGCATAAATAAATAAATCTTTTTTAAAAAATCATATTTTTTCACAATGTAATTGTATGGAAATCAGTGTGTTTTATGATTTTTGAGTATTAATTCAATTAAGTAAGTGCATATTGAAACCTTATTGAAAATCTCCAGATGTTGATGAATAAGAATACATTCAAACATTCATGTTTTAGTGGAGTAGGTTGACCTAGCTGTGTTAATTTGATATACTATAAGTGCTACTAATAATGGTATTAGAGAAAGTGGTGTTAGAGTATAAAGAAAGATTAATTCTGACTGGGCCTACATGACTGGGGATTGAAGAGTACAGCATGTAAGTGGAACTTTGAAGGATGAATGAGAATTAGATAGGCAAAGAAGTAGGGAATGATATTCTATAATATGGGAGAGGCATGTGTAGAATGTTGAAAACACAAGGTACATTTGAAGAAATGTCAAGTAATGAATATGACTTAATCATATTGGAGTAGCAGTGCATTAGGAAACAAATACAAGAGGTTGTTATTTATGGGAAAAGTTGGTTTTCTATCACTAGTGAATGAATGGACAAACTATTGTAGGTTATCAGAAAAAGGCCCTACTTTGTTGAGTGCTAAGGTAGAAAATACTATATCCTTTCATACATCTATTGTTTTGGCTTCTGTACTTATCAGGGGTGATCAAGGGCTTTGAAACTGCTAGAACAGGATAGTAGAGTGGTGTGAAATTGATTCAAACCTATAGCGATTTAGTTCCGCTTAGAATTTTTCAGTTTTCATGTTGCTTTAGACCAACCAGTCTTGCTTTCTGGAGTGCATTGTGAACGTGGTCACAACCAAACAGTTGATCAGGTAGGACTGTAAATATGTACTTTAGCTTGAAACTGCAGAAAAACATGAAAGAATTTTCTCCTTTGAACTCCTGTGGAGTTCAATCCTGAATTCCCAAGAAACTGAGCAGATCAATAAAGTCAGTGTTAGATTCATAATACTCTACAACAGCATAGAATTGGATCTAATGAGCTTGTGCTTCTCCCAGCCCCATTTTATGGAATTTTATAATCATGAACATTTGAAAAAGAGCTTAGCTGAATCCTCTGAAATTCTAGCATTTGGTTTCTGGGAACAAAGCAAGCGGCCTGTGAGCTTCTTAAATAACACCCATGGTTCATCCAAAACTTATGAGGAGTTTGGATCTCTCCCCTTGCCACATGATGACATTTAATATTTTATCATTAGCTACACTTGTTCAACGTTTTCGTTTTATTTAGGACTCAAAATTAATTTAATCAAGAAGCTATCTTTTCTTTAGCCAATGGCTATAAGGGCCAATATAGACAGATTATGCCAATTTGAGGACCTATTCAAAATCCATGCCTATGAAGTTTCAGCCTGAACTCAAACCTCTTGGTGTCTGAGTTAACTTGTATTTGGCAAAGAATGATTTACAGGTTTCAAAAAGGGAAAACAAAACAGAAGAAACCTTTTGTGGAAGAATATCTTAGGACTTCTTGGATCCCTATACCTTGGATACCATATAACTCAGAAAAAAATAAAACACTGATGTTATAAGAGAATGTCAATTAGAAACACATGGATTACATTGTCCTCAAAGGAAAGAAAGCTTTAAAAATTAAGAGGGAATAGCTCTTTGGAAAAACCTGATAATACTTTCAAGACTCAAAAGTTTGGAAGAAATGAATAAATCCAAACACATCCTTAAAGTGGATTTATTTTTCTCTAACTAAAATTAGTCATTACTGATTTATCTTCTCCTGCCTTTGTTATATGGCTGAGAGATGGATGTGAGGAGGCCCCTAATGCCTTGTGAAGATCAAAACTTTATCTATGAGACTGTGATCGCATTCATTCTTGTTAGAGTATGGAAGGGGGAAGTGGGTGTATTAGTTCTCCCATGTCTGAGACACAGTGATTATGTCCTAGACACATCATAGTGAGCTCCTGTAGTCCTTTGGACAACTGTTCCACAAAGCAGGTCAAGAAGAACACACTGGTCACCCATAAAACCTAAATCTGGGGCAGCATCCTCACCAGGGGTTAGAAAGTATGCTCTTTATATCTCTATGAAATTATATTGTATCATAAATGCACTTAATTTTTGCAAACTCAACTATTAGTGGTGTGCAAAATTTAAAACGAAAAGAGAGAGGAGGATAAAGGGTTAAAAGTAACAGTAAGTGCAGGGGTTCCAGCTATCATTCTGTCCCACGAGCAGGAGATGGAAGACAAATCCCTCCAGGCTCAGGGAATCTCTATCCTCATGTACCTTGCTGCCCTGAAAGTAATTCTAATGATTAAATCTTCAGATGCATGTATTTATATAAAATGACACAGTCACAGATCAATCAAAGAAGTGGTTATATATTTTCCAAAGATAACTGTGATAGAGTCACTGGAAAAGTATACACCTGCTTGCAATGTGACCCCTTTCTAAGAATATTTGTGATAAATTTTGACAGTATATAATTTTTTTGCTTATGTTTTGCCTTTAGAACTTAGCCATTGCATAGAGTGGAGTTATCCACTTGCAGAAGTCTAGGAACTGGATGAAGAGAAAGGAAATTTAGACAAGTAGGAACTTATATCTCTGGGTTGGTATGATCTACTAATGTTAGTGTTCAATGGAAAACATTAAAGAGAAAACCAAGGCAGAGATAGTTTCTCTGCTTAGACAAGACACATGCTTTTCACAATTCTGATTTCCTATACCTGAAGGAAGGACCAAAACACTGGAGAGAGACTTACAATGCCAGAGAATAAGAAAAGGAGACAGACAGCGTAGCAATGACAAGTAGGAGGTGGGGAACATGCTAAGGGGAACTGAACTTGGGCTCAGCATGAAGGAATCATCCTCCCGGGTGTACATATGATTTTAAGTATTAGACTTATAATCTGAGAATATGGCTACCAGTTCTGATGAAAAATTGTAGACTTTAGATTTACTGAAGATCAGTTTTGCAAGTGATGGTGATTCATGTGGAAAAAACATGGAACTTGGTACTAGATAAAAACCATTAAGGGCCTCACTTTCTTCATCTACAGAATGCTTACCCCTGTGGATTTGAAAAGGCTTGCATGTGGCATGACCAGCATAATAATCACAAGTAGAATGTAGAAAACCTAATCTCTACTTGGGGGTAGATGTGTAGATGTGTCTGTCAGATTTCTATCATCTTGAAACTCCATTTTCTTGGATATGGAAAATAAGGATTGGACAGAAAACCCTGGAGTCAAACAGACAAACTTGAATTACTTAAAATGTCCAGTTGTTTGATATCTCTGAGGTGATGACTCACTATCTTTCAGGGTTCTTATAAAATTATAATTAAATCAGGCTATAAATGTATTGAAAGGATTTAATGTATAGTTTTCACTCAGAATCTTACTTCCTTTTGTCTTTACTCTTTATTTTTGTAAACTCTTAAAAAAGCTCTAATGCAATATGTTTGCTTGTAAGATAAAGTTCTGAATTATACCATTTATATTAAGTGATAAATATATTTTATTTATTTTTTAAAAGATTTATTTATGCATACAAAGCTGAGGTACAGGCCAGAGTTGCAGGAGGTGGAGGACTCACCAGAGACAGAGTGGCGAGCAGAACAGGCAGATCTACAGAACTGCACCATCTTTGTCTACACTGCTGAGGGGAGGCAGGAGAGGTCTGCTGCACAGTGTGGGTCCCCTCCCTGGCTGGGGATGGAACTCGTGCTGCTGTGTCACAGATGCTTCACAGTGCGGCACTCAACCTGCTGCCACCACCAGGGAGGCCCAAGTAATGTATTTTAATATGACTACTTAAATGACCTCAAATATTTCTCAATAGCAACTTTGAAAAAATACTTTTTTTTAAATTTATTATAGGGTTTGAACATCTGGCAATAATGATTTAGAATATCCTCCATATTTTTACTTCTATGATTCAGTTCTGTATATTTCAGAAAGCTATAAATATTTTTTTACCTTATTGAGGTGTAATTTACCTAATATAAAATTCATGAATTGAAGTTTACAAGTCAGTGAATTTTAACAAATGGATAAAATCATGAGTCCAGCATCACTATAATATTATAAAACATATTCATTATTCTAAAAAGTTGCCTGATACTTTCTTTGCAGCCAATGCCTTTCTGCTACCTCCAGGTCTTTGGCAATCTTTATTTCCTTTCAAAAATTAGTACTAATAGAATCATACAATAGGTAACATTTTGTGTCTTAGAGATTTATCAACTTAGTATTTTGTTGGTTAGACTAATTCATATTATTGAAGGAATCGTTAGTATGTGCCTTTTTGTTAATGATCAGATTAATCTTTCACAATTACATATGAAGTTTGTAAACATACATATTACAAAAAACCTTTCATAACTACACCATCTTTGTCTATTCATAACCTGATAAACATGTATGTCTATTCTGGTTCTTGGGTAATGAGAATACATCTGTTATTCACATTCATATACATGTCTTTGTGTGAGCATGTGTTTGTAGTTCTCTTAAGTGAATACCTAGACTTGAAACTGGTAGGTCTTGTGAAAGTATAAATAAGCTTAGTATATAAGAAATTGTCAGACTGCTTTCCAAAATGCCTATCCTATTATACATCCTCACTAAAAATAGTAGAGGTTGTTCTATGTCCCTCACAATATTTGGTATTGCAATCTTTTTAGCCTTTCCCAGTGAATGGGTGTGGTATACCATTGTGGTTTTTATTTGCATTTTTCTAATGGCTAACAATGTTGAGTATATTTTTACAGGCTTATTTAAAATCACCTGTCTTCTTTGGTAGAGCATCTGTTCATATCTCCTGTCCAACTTTTTATTGGGTTGTCTCATTACTGTTGAGTTGCAAGAGTTATTTATAGATTCTGAATATCGGTACTTTTACATAGGATTATCTATTTTGCAAATGTATGTGTGTATATTTGTATATAGTTTGCCATTTTCTTGTCTTTATTATAAATAAAATCTTAACTTTTTATGAGTATAATTATACATTTTCCTCTTTAGTTCATGCCTTTTTTATCTATTTAAGAAATCTTTGCCTAACTCAAAATTTCATAGTTGAGTTGACAATTTTCCTTCTGTTACATTTTTTAGAAGAGTTTGTATAGAATTTTTATAAGTTCTTTAAAAGCTTTAGATAATTTTCTGGTGAAGTAATTTGTATTTGAATTTCTATATGGGGAAATTTAAAAATTATGTACTCATTTTCTTTAACAGATGCAGACTTTCCATGTTACCAATTTTGTTTCACAAAAGTGTTTCACTTTGGCAGTTTGTATTTTTCAAGAATTTTATCAATTTCGTCAAGTGTTTAAACTTGTTTTCATAAAGTTCTTTGTAGTAGTCCCTGTATTACATTTTTAATGTATGTAGAATCTGTAATGATTTACTTCCTTGGTTATATTTGTAATTTGTCTTCTTCTTCCATATCGGCTTTCTAGAAGTTTAGTTTATTTATTGGTCTTTAGAATCAGTTTTATGATTCATTTGTGGTGTCTATTTTGTTTTGTTTTGATTTCTGGTTTTCTATTTTTAAATTTTCTTTAGGGTTTAATTTACTCTACTTTAGTTATTTTCTTAATGTGGAAGCATAAGTAATTATTTAAGACAGTCCTTCTGTTGTAACGCAGGCATTTATTGCTTTGAAATTTCTTATAAGCATCAATGTAGCTGTATCCCCAAATTTTTATATGTTGTGTGTCTTCGTGCCATTTAAATGTTTTCTAACTCTCGTTTAATTTCTTTGAGCTATGGATTATTTAGAAATGTGTCATTTACTTTTCAAATATTTGAAGGTTTTTCACATATATCTTTATTATTGACTTCTAGTTTAACTATATTTTGATCAGGTAATATACTTTGTATTATTAAATCCTTTTAAATTTTTTGATGTTTGTTTTAGGTGCAGAACGTGACCTATTTTGTAAATATTCCGTGTGTATTTGAAAATAATGTCTGTTAAGTACAGTGTTAAAAAAATGTCAAATTGCTTGTTGTTCAAATCTTCTACATCCATTCTTATCTGTCTTCTTTTTCTGTCAGATACTGAGTTAGAATTGTTGAACTATCCAGCTATAAATATTTAGATGTGTCTTTTTCCTTTTAGTTCTATTAGTTATTGGCTTACTCTGTTGTAAAAATTCTATTATTAAGCATATGCACTTTTAGGATTGTACTATCATTGAAAATATCTTCTCTATTCCTGGTAATATTATTTGCTTTAAACTTATTTTGTGTAACATTAATATAGTTATTCCATCTTAGCATTTATATGAAATATTTTCCCTTTTTTTACCTTTAACATTTTTCTGTCTTTATATTAAATTGAATTGAATATAGACAGCATAAAGTTAGATCTTTTTTATCAGTCTGTGAGTCAGTGCTTTTGTTGAAATATTTAGAACACTTATATTTAATGTGACTATGAACATGACTTTTTAAATCTAGCATCTTGCCACATGTTTCCTATTTATGTCATCTGTTTTCTGAGATTTTTCCTCTTTCACTACTTTCTTTTCAATAAATTTAGCATTCTTGTAATTCTATTTATATCATTATTTATAGATTTTGGTGCTTTTTAGTATTTACTCTAGGAGTTCTAATATTCATCTCATGCTTAATATAGGAAATCACATCAGAGTAAGAATCATATCAGAGGTATACTATTTTATTCTATCTTGAGAGGATTATAAGTATTATTTTAATGCATTTTGCATATGCTATAAACCACATTATTTTTGTTATTACTGATATGACTAAACATTTTGTAGAGGGAATTAAAACAATGAGAAAAATGCCTTTTATACTTAACTATAATTTTACTATTTCCTGAATACTTCTTTATGTTATTCCACATTTCTATGTGGTATCACTTATGTATGTGTGAAATACTTCCTTTAATATTTTTGATGACTTTGGTCTTCTGGTGGTGATTTATCTTAGCTTGTTTATGTCACAAGCAGTTTTTATTCTGCCTTTAAGTTTGAATGATTTTCACTTGGTGTAGAATTCCTGGCTGACAGTTATTTAAAGAGGTCATTGCATTCTCTTCTAATTTATTTCTCTGAAGTCGCTTTTTAGTCTTGCCTTTGTTTCTCTGGCTGCATCAGAATATTTTTATTTATCATTTGTTTTTGAAAATTTGGCTTTATGATGTGCCCTGCTAAGGACTTCTTGACATTTCTTCTCGCTTGGAATTGCCGATTGCTTTGGGTCAGTATGTTTATGGTTTCTAATTTGGAAAAATATGTGTCTTCATTTTTCCTTAAATAGTTTTATTCTCTAACCTAACTTCCTTCAGAGGTTTCAGTTACACGTGTGTTGCATGTATGTATAAGATATTGCCTCACAGGGTTATTTAGCTTCTGGTCATCACTTTAGGTTATCTAATGTATTTCATTGTGGATAGTTTATATTGCTCTGTCTCCTGGGTTAGCATCTTTTTCCCCTATATTGTGCAATTGGATGTTAATTTTTCTACTCATATTTTTCATCCATAAAAATTAGTCTTGGGCTTTTTATCTCTTTCATTTTTCTTTTTTAATGCTCTTATCTGTCATCATGTCATTTCTAGGTCTGAGGACCACACTTGTGTTCTGTGTGTTAGCAGGTGTTTTCTTTCAGGGTGGAAGGAATCAGAACTATTTCACAGGCTTTCAATGGGCCTCAGAGTCTTCTTCCTCCTCTTTTCCAATGGTAGTCAGGTGTGTGCATGTACACATACACATTTATAATCATGGCCAAAAAGCATACAAACCTAATTTAGGGATAATCTATAAAATAATTGGCATGTACTTTTAAAAGTGCAAATGTCTTTAAAGACAGGAAAACTAAGGAAATTCTTAATTTTCAGATTAAAAAAACAACTATATACAATAAATGATCCTGGGGTGATTTTTGAATTGGGGGAGAAAAATAAAGGATATTATTGGAACATTTGCACAATTTTAATATGATCTGTGTATTAGATAACAGTAATATGCCAGTGTCAAGTGACCTGATTTTGATAGTTGTGTCGTCACTGAGTAAGCAAATGTTCTTTTTCTAAGGAAAAATGCTGAAATGTTTATGGGCAGGGGATATACTATATGAAACTTTCTTGCAAACGATTTAAGAATTGCATATACACAGGCACGTGTGTGCAGGCACATAGCTTAAATGATGCCAGTAAATGAAAAAGCAAATTGATGAAAATGTAAATAATGTTGAATCTGAGAAATGTATATTATCCTTGCAACTTTTTTAAAAGTTTGAAATTACATGGAAGACTAATATTACTAAAGGTGAATTGGTCCAAAAACATGGGTTGAGTTTCCTTTTGTTGTAAGGTGTGCACTTCTTAGCCTCTTGAGAGAGTTGATGGGTATAATCTAAACATGAAGAGAGCACAATGATTTGTAACTCTTACCTGATCGCTCCCCCTTTCTGAATCAAATTTGAGCCACAAACCAGCAATTCTCTGATGTCTGGTCTGATTTGATAGTAGCCCATTTTTGTCAATCAAGAAGACGGCTCACTACATACCTTCATGTCACTCCTCATTACCAATAGCATGAAGGTGACACCGAACGAGAAGAGGACATAAAAAGCAGCAACCTTTTTTTTTTCCTAGAGTCATTCATCATAAGCTTTAGTAGCAAAAATTTCCCAAACTCTTAGCGTAGCCTCATGAAACAAGAGCTGACTTCTTGCTAAATTCCAATATTAGTCACAGTTCTGTGGTCACAGTGCTTTTTTTAGTTTTTTTGTTTTGTTTTGTTTGTTTAATAAAAAATTTCTCATGACTGTAACAACTTATCTTGGGTGCGCGTAGAGCTTAGGGTTAGGGGAGAGGAAAAAGGAAAGATTGTTATCCTCCATTACAGTGGCTACAGAAGGCATTAGAGGGGAAGACAGTCTCTAAAAGTGGTGGTAGTTGTCAAATTCAGTCAAGCAGGAACAATGCAGGCAGTGTTACAAGTGAATGAAAACTTTTCAGGAAGATGTGTATAGAAGGGTGTGGGGTGGTGGGAAACCATATGGAAGGTAAAACAACTCATGAGTACTCACGACTTCACTCACCTAGTTCTGGTTGAGATAGCATCAAGGCATTCCCTGCCTTTGCTTCTTTACAAGGAAGAAACCATCTGAGCTCCAAGTCTTGTCCAAATGATTAATGGGGATGCTGCCGTAGGGATAAATGTGGCTTCCTTCCATGCATCCTTGGCATCAAGTAGCACCTGCTCAGTTACCAAGGCATATTACCTTACAATCAGTAGATGAAGTTGGAGTGAATGTCCTGGAGTAATGGTAAGCTTTAATAGGACAGGAAGCTGAGCTGCAAGACAGACACATGATTTCTTTGATCACTTTAAATATGACATGAGTTAGAATCACAGATTGTTGTTACAGGAAAATCATACTGTGAAAATCATCCTTCCCCTAGGAATGTTTCCCCTAGGAATACACTTCATAGTTCCGTATAAATTGATAGAATATTTTTTCATAGGGTTGACCCTAGGTGAAATTACTCTGTCTTGTAATATCTCTATGCTCCAATTGTTTTTGAGGAGACTCTTGTCTCACACATTTCCTCTTTTTTGAGTCCATTTTGTTAGGAGCCATAATTTGGGATTAAATTCGGGATTTAATCCCGAAGATTAAATTCGGGAATATGGGGGCTTAAAGAGAATAGTCCAGTACTAATCTAGATGACTTTCAATGACTTACATAATTTCTTGTCAATTTAAAGACATTCTATAAATATAAATATTACCTTGAATTTATAGATGAAGAATATGAGATAGGTACAGGAAAAATAAGCAATTCGCCTTTACGCACACAGGTAATATAAGGAAGAAACAGGCTTCAAGGTCAAATCTTCATGACTTTAATACTCACCTTGGTAACAGGTTGTTTGGACACAAATCATCCATCCTGCTTCTATGCTTCCCACAGAAAAACAGCTCCCGAAATCCTGTGTGTCCTTCATTCAACAAATATATTGTGACTATACATACATGCTGTGCACCCAGAGAGGTGTTAGAGATATAATTCTAATAAGACCTATTGTTACCCCTCCTTCCTCCTCTCCTTCCTTCATTGTTGGTTTGCAATACTGTATATTATTTACTATAATAGGGTTACACCTACTCAGATGTATGTCACTACACCATACCCACCACCCAGATTCTCATAGTCCTTAACCATAAAGAGTTAGACCACCCTCTCCTTTTGTTTCTGTCCCTCCACTAGTAGCCGCAATTCTGAATTCTTATTTCTAGTTTTGTTTTTAATAATTGTTTTGTGTCCCTATATCTAAAAAAAAATTGGCTTTAAGCCTTTTGATTGGTGAGTTCACCCATTTACATTTGGAGTGACTGTAGATATATGTGGATTCACTACTGCCATTTTGGCTTTAGTTTTCTGCTTTTATTTCCTTATTTAAATTTCTGTGGATTTTCTTTACTTTGATTTTGATGGCAGTATTCCTTTCAACGTTTCTCACAGGGGAGGTCTAGTGTGTTTGCAGACTCCCACTTTTGTTTTTCTTGGAATGTCTTCATTATTTCTTCCTCATATCTGTAAGAGAATCTTGCAGGATATAGTATTATTGGCTGGCAGATTTTATCTTTACTTTGAATACATCAGTTTATTCTCTTCTTGCCTATAGATTTTCTGCTGCAAAACCTAATGTTAGCTTGATGAGCGTACCCTTATAAGTTACTTTTTTTTTTTTACCTAGCTACCTTCAATAGTCTTCCTTCATCTTAAATTATTGCTAGTTTCACTAATGTGTGTTTAGGGTAGGTTTCATTGTACTTAGATATCCAGATGTTCTTTTAGTTTCATGGACTGTTTTATTTAACTCCCTACCCAGGTTTTTATATAAACATTTTTTCCTACATGGATGGTGCAGTTTCATGATTTTTACATATAATGCAGTTTCAAGCATTTTGTATATCTTTTGCATGTTATTTATCCTTCATAGAATACTATTTTCTACACTTAGCCTGTTTGGAATCCTTTATAACTAAGTTAAGAGCAATTAACTGTTATCAACTTTACTGTTGAGACTCACTTTATCTGAGAAAGAATTGCTACAGCTAATTCTGTCTTTTTTATGTACTTCCATTACATCCCATACCTAATTTTAATTATTTACACACACTATTTGTGTTCTCTAATAATAATGTCTGAGCTCATTGAGCACATTAACCTTGTCTCATTCATCTTTGCTTCCCTGCCACTTAGCTCAGTGTCTAATATGAAGTAGACTTTCAATACAATGTTAAGTGAAGTGAATGCCTAGTAAAAGTTCATGCACTGCCATTAGTATTGAACTGTATTTGTGTGGTTTCAGGCAAATCATTTACCTACTCTTGGGACTCAGTGAATTATATAATTTATAATACTGTATTTTAGTGAATTAGATACTTGCTAATATTAATTACTGAGTACTTAGCTCAATTGAGTGCTTACTCTCTAGAGGTTCTATGATAGTTGACTTATAAATATTATTTCATTTGATAGAAGAGGACATTGAGTTCTAGGGATGCAAATCACACACTCTAAGAGAGAGTAAACAGATTTTTTAACTGAGTCTGTTGAACTCCAAGGCCTGTGCTCTTAACTGTGTTGCCAAATTGTTTTCAACTATGAATTAGTGATTCAGAAGCCTGAGGAGGGTGCTTCCTCCACCCTTTTCTTTTTGACTTAGGCAGTGTTCAAGCCATTACTTGATTTTTTGTTTGTTTGATTGTTTACTATGATAGCTATGAAAATGGAATGTCTCCAAGGTGGAGCTAAAACTTTAACAGGTTGTTCTGAAAATTCTAAAGTGGGATTTTGGGGAAGGGTGAATTCCACTATCATAACTGCTCCATCTGCTAAGAGAATAATGAAAGTCTGGTACCACAGTGAGAAGGGAATCTGGTCTGAGGTTCCAAAGAATCAGAGTCTGGGGGATGTGAGAAGTGATCAGAAGTAGCTGGGGTTCAAGATGAGGCTCACAGCAAAACCAATCTTAAATTCAAAGACTTTGAAACAAAAATAATTCAACACTGGATCAGGATTATTTCTAACTAGTAGAGATTTTCTATCATGTCGCTGAAATTTAAAGCTGGGGAACAAACTTGGCTCAAGTTACAAATCTCATGAATTACTATGGTGGATAAATTCTGGGGAAACTATCACCAGAATATGGCCAAACCAGCCAGCACCTGGTGTGGTTCATGACTGCAGGTCAGTCTTGGTGGGTTCTGTCCACATCAGTTGCCTTAAAGAAGACAAATGTTGAAAAATGAAGTGGGACCAAGGTGTCACACAACTGCATTTTAGTAACATGATGGCATAGGGTTTTGTAGTTCATAGGTTAGCAATGCCATAAAGGTCAGACCCATAAAGGTTTTTCACCCAAAGTAATTTCCAACATTTATAAAAACTGGAACAAGACTAGAGATACTTTACCCCTTAATTTCTAGATTGCTGTAGAACTCTTTTCCTTAGTATAGATGTGTACATGTGTGTTTATGTCCATGTCTATTTTGGGGTATGTGTTGTGTGTATATGCATTATATATGTAAGTTTATGGGTTGTGTTATGAGATATGCATAGGACCTAGGTGGTCAGCGCTATCTAGATTAGTGGGTATAAAGCAATGGTTTGTGGTACTAGTAATAACAGGATTACTTGGTGCATTTGTAGATTCTGGGGCCATGTCTCACACTTCAAGAATTCAAAATTTCATATATATTTTTTTAAATCTGATAACTTTTCTCTGTGGAGAAGAAGACTTAGTGTTTGTGTGTTTATTCTTTTGTCTGAGATACTAACTAAGGGAAATCAACCCAAGGGGAAATTTTTGATGTAGGAAGTAATAGAAGTGAAACACACATTTGTAAAAATATCATCAGGTAACAGAAACAAACAAAGGACACAGGATTAAATAGAAATGACTCTGGTCTAAGGCCGTTTAGTTGAGAGCAAATGGTCATGATTATCTAAATCACTGGCATCTGGGAGCATCACACCACAGATTGTATAGTATAATAATTCACATTAATGTGGATGACATTAGACATTAAAAAGATGAGCAGTTAAAAAATTATTCAGTAGTCTTCCTTTTTAAACTGGGGTCATTACAAAAACAGATGAGTGGATCGGGAAGCTGTGGTACATATACATGATGGAATGCTACTCAGCAATCAAAAATGAAAAGCTAGACACATCCATAAAAACATGGATGGAACTGGAAGGGATTATGCTCAGCGAAGTAAGTCAGAAGGCAAAAGAAAAATACCAGATGGTTCCTCCCCTAGGAGGAATATAGGGAACCAAATAAGGATCAAGGAAAGGAATAAGAACAATAATAATAACAACAACAATAAAGACACAAAAACCAAATATGAAAAGACAAGGACAAACTGGAGATGCTTGGTGGGGAGGGAAGAGGGGGAGGGTTGAGGGCAGACGGGAGCATGGGGGACTGAGTTGATGGTGCACTGGTGATAGGGTGATGGGGAATACATGGGATTACAATTGATGTTAAATATATGTAAATTTTAAAAATATAAATAAAAAAAATAAATTCAGTTCAAATTCATCCAAAAAAAAAAAAAAAAACAACTGGGGTCATTAAAGGGAGTGATGAATTTATTAACATGAAAAGAGGCACACACCATACTAAATGGGAAAGGTCTGCTTACATTTTGAAACTATAAAGAAAAGTTAAGAAGTGTTCACAATGACAGTTTTATTGGTGACTACCTTTTGGGAGAAGAAAAAATGACTTGGGCTCCTTCACCCTTGGTTCCCACTCCTATTCTTCCTCCGCTTCTATTAGCCTCAATGCTGTCATCATATTTCTAGGGTTTGTTTGGTACTTACCAAACAAGGACCACTACAAACAAAATAAGAAACAGATCAAGTCTATCAGGAGTGGGTTTACTGTGAAATTAATGATGCTTAAAAAGACAAGTTATCTCACTTATCCAACATCTTTTCTAGGCTCTGAAGGTACCCTATTCATCATGTTTCAAAAAAAATTGTAAAAGTATTAAATATCTACTTTGAATCATTTTATTTGTAAAGAGATTCTATTCCTGTGATTTATTTATCCTTTTTTAGTCACAGTATCTGGAACTGTCTCTTCTGGAGACTTTAGAATGGCATCAGAGAGGTTATAAACAATTGGGATTACCTCAAATAGTTACCTAAAAAATTTCCAGATGGAGGAAGAAATATGAGTATATTAAAAATATATTTATTGAGAAAAAGTATGCACATATTATATAATCTACAAGGGATTATATATAAAATATGCAAAAATATATAAAATACATAAAAATATGCAAGATGTACAAAAGAAGGAAGAGAAAAAGGTATAAGGGATGTTGGTAGGAGAAAAAACTAAAAAAAAAAAACAAAAACAAAAACAGATAGTAAAAGAGAAAAAAAATCTGCCTACAGATTCATAAAAGGTAGAAGTACCAGTCAGAAATATTTGGGCTAAGTCTTTGCATAGAAATCAGTAATATGGTAATAAAATTTCTGTAAATATGGCATGCCAAATTAAATCAGGAAAAGTGCACTATAAAAAAAAATCCATCTTAAGGAAACCAAACAGTAAGCAAATGGGGGGAAAAGAAAACAAACCAAAACCTTCAGAGAGATGACCTTGAGCTGACCTTGAGGAAATATAATATTTTTTCAGGTGGACAAGGGTGAATGGACTAGGTCAGACTGCAAAAACAATGTGTGTCTAGGCATGGCCTTGTGAAATAAAAGCTGTTTGAGGACAGACAATAATTTGATGGTAGAGTGAACAGTGGCAGGTGCTGAGTAGCACTGTAGTTGATGAATAAGGAGACTAGTGAGGTAGGTAGGGGCTGTGGTGGAGACACATATACACCATACTTAACACTTTGGATTTATCATGTGAGTGATGTGAGTTGGGGGAAAGAGACAGCATGTAAGAGTTCTTGAAGACTTTAATAGATGGAGCTTCCCTCAAAGAAAAATGTTCCCAGTTCTAGAAATGCCCAACATGATCAATTTTTCCAGATGCTACGTCTGTAACTTTGAGAAAAAATGGATTTGGCAAGGGAGAAAGTAGGAAGCAACAATCTATACACTTTGAGAAAAAGATAACACAATGTGTCAGAATAAAACAGAATTTGAAATATTGTACATATACACAGTTTAAATAATCAAAAGCAATTTCCAGGATGTCAAGGAGAAAACTAGAAGGGAAGTGGAAAATGAAGAGGCAAGTGTACCAGCTCCTATTTAAAGCATCCATTCTCCTAGTGTGTCTCCATTAAGGAAAATACAGGACATAGTCCAGCAGAAATAACAAGTGGTTTGGATTTCTCTAGCACCCTCCACATGTGCTTCTATAAAAGTACAATCATTAAGTGCCTCTTAGTGTAGTTCAGGGACATGAGGCCAAATGTAACAGGGAGTTGGCCTTCCCACATGCCCACATCCTTATGAGCTATGACTTCCTAGCCACTGATACTGCAGTTTTTTGAGAAGTGCAACTTAACCCATTGGTTGTTCACCCCGGGATTTCAGCCTTAACTTTGCACACCCATGACCATAGTGTCTTGATGGCAGTTACCCTATTACCCTTGCTCCATAATTCTTACTGTGCATGAGAAACTTTTAAATTGCATTTGGGACTAAGACTTCAGCAGCAGTAAGTTAAATCCTGGAAACAACCGTGCAATATTTTACGCATATTTCCATAAAACTTCTGTGTCGAAAGACATCAGTTAGTTGGTTGCCCCAAATGTGGTAACTGGTGGATTTCACAGATGAAGGTGGAGCTTATAGTTCCTGTATTTTCTAAAGCCCTGGACTGGTTGGTTGAAAAAAACATAGATCAATATCAGAGGCTCATGACTTAAATTCCCCAAGTCAAGATGAGTTCTCACGATAGTTGTTCTGTGGTCAGCATGTGAAAGTGCATTCAGCTTCGCTGCTAATGAAGCTCCTTCCAGGCGGGCAACAGTCACGCTCTGCTGCCTGTATCTGATAACATCTGATACCGGCAAGTCTGGGCAAAGGGAACCCAACAAATAAGGGGGAGTTAGGGCATTATTGTCTTTGCCACCACCCCCACCTTCATGATCTTCAGCTGTGCATTTTTACTCCATATGCCTTAGCAACAATAAGAGAGACTAAATCAGGAACAAGATGTGACTCAGCTGAAGTTTGTGTTGGTCCAATGAATCTAACTTTCTTGAACTCCTTGTAAGCTTATTATAAAGCCACTAATTACACCCCAGATTTCCTACCCCATATTTTAGGGCAAGGAGACTAACTTAGAATATTGTAATAGGGGAATATTCACTAATTTTTTGCTCTTCTATGTCTTTCTTGGATCTTCAATTCAATGCCAACAATAACACACCAAGTCCATGTTCTGAAAAGCTTTCACCAGGACAAAACAAACAACAAACAGGGATGAAGCCAAGATGTTAAGTGTGATTAAGATTTTCCATTTGGCTTCCCAAGGTAAAACTGCAAGGTCAGATCAGAGGAGAGTGGAGTGGAGGGATATAAGTTGCTGTCCTACCAAGCAATTATTTAAAAGATGAAGAAACTGAGGCACAGAAAAGTCAGGCAGTGTGCCCAGCGTCACCAGTATATTTAATAAGAAAGTTAGGACCTCTACCCAAGACATCCTATTCCTTACTTCACTCTCCATTACTTCATTGTGTTGGCAAACTCTACCCTCGGACATCTTTGCCTTCATTTCAGAAGAGCCCTGGCATTCTCTTCTTAATACCTCACCCCATTCTCCTTCCCCTTTTTAGGGACTAAATGCTTCTACCTACTCTTTTTCCTCAGTTTTGTTAAACTTGTCTCTTGAGAAAGAGTTTGTCTTGTCACACAATTCCCAGGCATATTTACATGCAAGGACTTTTTCTAATGCATGGTTTAGAACAGAGCAATGACTGACTGACTACAGAGCCTAGACATACAGGGAGCTTCTAAATCTCTATAAACCAACTGAGTTATGGCAACATTTGAAACTTTAAATCCATGTAGACAGAGAGAGCATTTGTGTAGGTACATTTTCTAAAATGTGAAGGCAGTGTTTTTCTGGGAAACACTACGTCTAGAATTCTCCCAAGAAGAAGGATGTCCCCGTGTTTCAAAACATTGCTAAATTACTCTCCAAGTGAGTTCTTATATCATCAGAAAATTCTGAAAATTGTATGCTCACAATCTTTCTTGGGATGCTCGTGTGTCAAAAGCTCTACCTCTATTAATTCAGAGAGAAAAGCATTCCCTAGCAATGAGCAGATGTTAACAGGACTTTAATGTACTTGCTGTGCACACAGAAATAATTATTAATAAACTTTACATGCATCAGGGTAAAACACATTGTGTGTGCCTTTTTAAAGGAATCCACTCTTTAACAAAGCATTGACCATTGCTCAACACAGTCCCCATTTCCCCAGTTGTTAAGTAAAAAATAATCTTGAGCACACTGAGTCTGGAACCTAACTAGCACTTTCTAATTCTGACTCCTTCATTTATTAGCTATGTGAACCTAAGCAGGTGAATTACCTGCCTTCTCTGTTTCTTCACCTGCTAAAGGGGAACATAGACTAGTACTGTGTAGTGCAATGGTGGAAAAAGCAGGGGGACAAAGTCAAGACATTTGTTTTGCCACTTTTTATTAGATCATAGTCTTGTTTAAGTTACTTACAATTTAGTTTCCTCAATTCAGTTTCCTTTTCCATAAAATGGTCACACTAGCAACAGTGTCTGTCACACAAAAGATAATAACTATTTTTTTTTTCTTCCCTGCTGTTTGGTTCAGGGCCTCATAAGACAAAGAGATAATCCACATGAACTTATTTATTGAGAAGAGAACATCATTTTCCTACTCTAAGAATGGGGTGGGGGGAGGTAGCAGTGAAAGTTTCTAAGTAACAATATTTTATGTGAATGCAAGTCCCAAATTTCTGCTTTGCTCCTGATAGCAAGAGTGATGGGGAAGAGAGGTTGACAAGCAGTGAACAATGGACAAAATAGGCAGTCCTGGATTTTTACTTTTGAACCCCAAATATAAATCTTTCACTGCTTGATTGATTTCTCATAAAACTCTGAGAGCTACCAAGAAGAAATGGGAACATATCAGAGATCAAATGAACTTTTTATAAAAACTCGATTACATGTGGAGTTACATAATGCCACTTAAACTTCCAACCAGGTGAGAACACCCACATCGACAAAGAAATAAAAGCAGACAGAGAAGGATGATATGATGTTGTAGAGAAAGGCCAGGAAGTTTAATCAAGCCAAATGAGCCTCTATACTTGATCAGAATATTAAAAAGTATACTGTGACTTTTAATTCAGGGAAAGGCATATCAAAGATTTAATTAGAAGACATATTATTCCCCAGGCAGTTTTACAATTATATTATTTATTTATCTATATCGGTTGATATATTGATGCAAATTGCATATGAAGCTACATGCCATACCATTTCATAAAATTCAAGTAGTGTTGCTTATCAGAAATACGAACAACCAAAGCATAAAAAAACCAACATATTTATATGATCATGACTTTTGAGGCGTGACTCAAAATCCAAGAACCTGATTTTGGGGATAAAATGTTGCAACACAGACAAGAACAAGCATCTGGGAGATTGACAGAGGAGGCATAGGAAAACTGAAGCTAGAGATGCCTTCTTTGTTAGGTTGAGAGCTTGCATTTCTCAATGTCATTTTTCAGTGCCTGCCAACGGAAAGTGTATGTGTAAGGGGGCAGCACAATTACTAAATCCCAGGAGGAAAGGTAGATATTAATTTTGCTCGTAATGATAGAAGACCTCTCTGGTCAAAGAACTGTTGTTTTTGATACTCTTTTGTTTGCTTTTACTAAACTGCATACCCAAAGTGCAGAAACCGAATCTTTACTGTGTTCTATTCCCTTATTATAAAATGCTTAGAACTGCACTGCACCTTTAAGCGCTTTATAAATGTTTATTGGAACCTGAAGGATTGAGTTACACTAAAGCATTTTGCTTATCTTGTAAGAAATGATTCTGATCTAGTAAAAGCGCCTAGCCCAAGGTGTAACTTAGTTTTGATAGCATGGTATGGACTCCAGAAACGGGCTGCCCAGACAATTAGGTGTAAATGAGATCACAGTAACATCTGGGAATGGTGGCCATCTGATTAAAAAAAACATGAGACTTATGATTGGTCTGTGATAAGTTGATTGGTTCCAGACCTTTTGTTCTTATAATGCATTTCTGAGCTATTGGAAGCCTAATGCAGCTTCTTCACAGAAAGCATGCACACAGCTGCATGGAGTCCTGGAATAAGCTTGACAGCTTTGGACTACTTAGCCAAAAGAGCAGTGCACTTAGCCTGATGTCCCAGGTGTCCCATGGCCCATTTGCTCTGGGTTTCCAAAATTCAAGTTCTATAACAGAGTAATAGTTTAAAACGTACACCAGGGATCCTACAGGAAAAGATATATTCATCAAGGTCAGGTCATGAGAGAGGATAGCTGAAACTTTAAGAACTATGAACATAGAAAAATGTATCTACCCTGCCAAGATATCTTTATGATCCTCTTTTAAATATCAACTTGTTTTCTCTTGCTCTGAGATTCTCTATGTTATAAGACTGGCTAGAACTCTCGGGCTGACATTTCTCTCTCTCTCTCTCTCTCTCTCTCTCTCTCTCTCTCTCTCTCTCTCTCTCTCTCCATNTGTTATAAGACTGGCTAGAGCTCTCGGGCTGACATTTCTCTCTCTCTCTCTCTCTCTCTCTCTCTCTCTCTCTCTCTCTCTCTCTCTCTCTCCATATTGCAAATAAATGGATATTTACAATTTTCCCTGGTGTATCCTGAAATGGAAGTATGTTAAATATGTATCTGTACCTACTTTCTTACAAGTCACTGTAATGATCTATTGTAAAGTCAAAGAAAAATATAAGAGAATTAATGAGTAATAAAACAGTATGTGTTTGAACATGTTTATCTTGGATACAAGTGAACTATGAGACATAATTACACCTATGTAAGTAATCAGCACCAAGCTACAAATGCAGATTAATACAGGTGTTTATTTTGTTTACTCAATATCCCAGCTGGTATTGTAATTACTGATGTGATTTTTCTGAAATGATGAACACCTCTTGGTAACTACACAACATCATCTCGCCTTGATATGCAAGATAGCTGCCTTCCTAGAAAACTCAGCATATATTAAAACACGTACAAATAAATTCTGTCTATATTTAAAATGAAGTTAGGGTTTAGGTAGGCTTGGCTAATTCTAAACAGATGTTTCATCTGTATGGGTATTTTGTCAAGAATTTAGAAATAATAAGGGATATGAAAAAAATTCTTCATTGGGAAGGACTGCTCCATACATTGTATAGGAATTTGCACCTTTACATCCACTAATACCAGTAATGGTCCCCACCCTGCAACCCCACAATAATTGTGACAACCCAAAGCTCTCTCCAAAATTCCCAAAATAACCTAGAATATAATTGTACTATAAATTCAAGGGCTTAGAAAGCAAATGTCATGATGGGGAAGCAAATGTCATGTTAGACAGGAAGAGATTCATTGTGAGGGAAAATTGCGAGGGAGCAGGAGACTGTGGGTAACATCAAACCTTCCTTGCAGGTTTGACCCCAAGAGGAAGGAAAGGAAGAAGCTCTCAAATGTGTGTACACTTCTGTAAAAGATTTAGGAGGGTCACTAAGGAGCCTAAGTTGCCTATCAGACAAGTCCCACATACCCCACATCTCTAATTATATTAGACCTATTTAGTTTCCCAGCTGCTCTCACTCATTATCTGGGAACTTCAAAGGTGAAGCATGATTTTGGCACAGATGCCCCCTCCACATCTCTCCCATTCCCCCTCCGCAGGGAACCTTGGAGGTGACTTTTCTTGCTAGCATCCCAGTGTTTCTCTTCTCTACTTATCTAACTCTATCTGTATTTCAGCTCAAATTCTCTTACCTAAAACTTTTCCCAAACATATTTTCATCCAGCTCGTAAATATATTTGACTGATTCTACCCATTGAAACTAAGCATAGAGAGTTGATGCTTGGATTCACAGATCTGACGTGAGGTTTGCACCATTTACAATACTAGAAGTCCATGATGGATTACAGTTTGAATTTGACTAAGATTTTGTTTTGAGCTCTAGTAGCACAAGGTTGGCTTTCATCATGAAGTATGTGGTTAGTGACTGAATCTCGTTGAGCACTCATTAATACTTTGCTCTTCTTTATGAACACAACAACTTAAGTAAAGTTGTTAAACCTTCCTTTTGATATTTTTTTTTTATTAAGAAGTATGTTGTCTATGTTGTTAATAGAAGTGAGAAGGTAACTGAAGAGTTTTTAAGAAGTAATTATTCTTTCCCAGACATAGTCTACATTATATGAGTTTAGTTGTTTGTAGGAAAGTCTTTTAAGTCGGAAGATGCCATTTAAATATTTCTATAATATTTTATGAAGAAAATTATGTGGTATATGAACTTGGGGATGCAAAAAAGCCTTAGAATACAATTTTAAAGTTTATTAAGACTCTCTAGTGCAACCCAACAGATATTTTATATCTCTTGTCATGGCATCCTATGTAGATGTGACTTCCTGAGAACAGGAGCTATCTAATTTCTTCATAATTCATATGCATATTCCAAATTATATTGCTAAATAATATCCAGAATTTTCAGGTGCAGATGTAGCTCATACTGTTAATGATAAATTGTTAAACTGCAAATGGACTGAAGCAGCTGGAGTAGATGTTGGTTTCTATTCCAGATTCAGTGGAGATGCTAATACATGAATCACCACATTAAAAGTAAATAGGTGAAAATGCCTTCCCTATCACTCTAGTATGAACTATATATGGAGGCAACTGATCAGAAAGTGCTAAAAGAAAATCTTAAATCATGTAACTGTCATAGGGCATTTAGTAGATAGTGTTGGAAGAAAGTGACCACAATTTTTTGTTTGTTTATATCTACCAACAGATGAGAATTTATCCTCTTGTATGCTTGTCTGTCTACTTTTTACATAAAAACTGTTTTTATATTGTGGTAGTATTGGTTTATAGTGTTGCTTTATTTTGGAATTATAGGATCTCCTCCTTGGGTGTTACTGTGTCAGGGTTATTAGGAAGGAATTGTTCTTACCAAAGAGATATGAAGTACCCATAGTCCTCCACCATACTGTGTTATATTCCCTTCCTTTGTTCTCACCCCTTCCCCATCCCTGTCCCTCTGGTATATGTCCCTACGGTCATATTTCTAGATTTTGTTATTAGTTTGGCTTTATCTGACCCTTTGCTTTTTTCCTCCATATTCACATATAAGTGATACCATCTGCTATTTGTCTTTCTCCTTCTTGTTTCTCTTAGCATAATCCCCTCCTGCTCCATTCATTATGTTCAGTACTCCAATAAATGGTAGAATATTCTTCATAATAAAAGAGACTGTTAATAGTAAAATATACAATTCTCATAGCACTTAATTTGTTCAGTAGACTACTTAATTAAATATTTGATGATTATAATAAAAGGAATAAATTAGAGAGATAATTAAATTATGATTTTCAATACCACAAGCCTAAAATTTTCAGGCACTCTAAATTTCAAATAGTTTGTCTACTGAGTCCTCAAAAGCATTGTTTTTGGTAGTGAGTCCTCAGTCTTCAGTTAATATAGTAGGACATTACTTTAAAACTCAAAGTGGGGTGGCCAAAATGATGACAAAAGCAATTCCCATGGATTGGAGAAAAATTAGAACACTGCATGGACAAACTGTGACATAGATGAGAAACAACAAAAGGAAAGAGGAATGATCTTTGAATAAACACAGAGGAAGAACTATTTTAATTGAATATCTCAGCATTTTGAATATAAATATTTTCATTTTTCTCTCTGAACATGACAGTTTAATAAGTTGAAATTCCTGAACAATGATATTTTACCAATCTGAAAAAAAAAGTCCTTTTTAAAATAATCTTTTGAATTATAATCATGTTAACTAAAGGAAAAAAAGTGTTACTATTGAGGAAATTACTATCCTAAAAAGAAACATGATTTGTTATATTCATTGTATTGCATAGTTATATGGTTTTAGCTTTATTCTTTGCCTTTGGTAAAGGGGAAAAGATATGAAGTATTAGATTCCACATGCTTCTATGTTTTTCTCTACCCTTTTCATTGTAAATTGTCATAAAAGCATTTGAAAGTGAGTGGTGAACAAAGGTAAATAGTTTATATTTTTAATAGATTTCAGCGTTCAATGGTCTAGTCTTCCCACCCAAATATGACAGCAATCACAAATCCGAAGCAGTGTCTTCTTTTATCTTCTCTGAGCAAAGATATTTTTTTCAAAAGCTTTGAAGGATCTCTTTCCTGGTATTTCTGTTTGTTTTTCTTAGCCATTTGCAGATTACCCTTACTGTGACACCTGTGGTTTTTCCCAGGCCAGGGACCAAATCAAACCATCTTTAGAACCCCTAAAGCACATGGCAGAGTGCCTGGCACAGCAAACCTATGTTACATTTAATGGAACTGAAGTAGAATAAAGTCATTGACCTTTCAAAATAACTATGGTTCTGGGAATTTAACCTTAGTGTCTTCAGGAGGTTTACCCAAGATGAATAAGTCAGGATTTCTCAAATCCAGGATTTACTCTGGAATTTGGAACAGGGGGTCACTGGTTGGTTTATAATCTCAGAGCACCCTCTTCACAATGCATCTTGGTGACATTGTATGGGTTCTAGAAAGATAGGTAATTGACTATATTCTGATACTAGAGTCATGACTGACTTTAGGCCATAGTTGTGACTACTTTGCAATTGTGACTTTCTAATAAAAAAACAACAACAATAAAATTGGTGTAGTGGTGAATGCCAGCATGTTGATATCTGTTAGAGACAGACACAAAACCAGAACTATATTATCAGTTATGAATTTTGATGTTACACATAACAGAAGTCCAGGTCACATTGGCTCAAATCCAAAAGGAATCTTCTGCCTCAGCATCTTATGTGTCAGAGAACAGGTCCAAAGTGTGACATGATATACTCAGATGCAGTTTCCCTGGATCTTCATTGTGACTTCTACCCTCTGATGATTTCATTTTGCTTTGAATTTCCTTGTGGAATAAATAATGACTGCAGGAGCTTCAAACCTCATGTCTTAATATTACCAACTTTAGTTAAAGAGGAAATTCCTTTTTCCCAGAAGTCTTAACATACATTTCCTTGTATCTCATAGCCTCTCTATGGAATATTTTCCCATTCTTACATCAATCACTGTACCCAAAGAGAGTGCGAAGGACTGAATTATGCCCCTTCTCCCCATTCATGTCTTGAAGTCCTAGCCTTTAGTTCCTCAAAATGTGAGTGTATTTTGAGACTAGGCCTTTAAAGAGTTAGTTAAGGTAAAATGAAGTTATATGTGTTCGCTTTAATCCAATATGACTGATATCCTTATAAGAAGGGAATATTAGGACAGGAAAATGGGGGTCACAGGGGAAAGACCATGTGAAGACACAGAACATTTTATGAGCCAGGAATTGTGCTGAGTGCTTTATAGTCTTCATATGTCTCATTTATCAAAGGAAAACAATGAACTTGTAAAATAGATATTATTATTATTGTTATCATTATTATCAAAATCCACACTTTTTAGATAAAGGAATGGAAGGAACAGAGATTCCAAGCACCTTGCTCAAGGCCACATTTTTAGAACCTCCAGATTCTTTGCACTTAATCACTGTATATATTAAAAGATTAAAATACCAAAATACCAGGTCCTCCTGGTGGTGCAAGGGGGTGAGCACCACACTGTGAAGCATCCGTGGCCACTGAGCATGAGTTTGATCCCTGGCCAGGGAGCGGACCCACATGGCACAGCAGACCTCTCCTGCCTCGCCCGCTGCTTCCCTCAGCAGTGTACTTCAGTCAATCTGCCTGTTCTGCTCCCCACTCTGTCTCTGATGAATCCTCTCACCACCACCCCCTGACACCTCTGGCCTGCGCCCTAGTTCTTGTGTACATAAATAAGTGAATCTTTTAAAAAAAATTAAAATACCACAAGATCATCTTGAAGAGGTTTTTTAAGATGTAATGCATTACACAAATATTAGTCAGTCACCACATGCAAGTGCCAGAGCCCTGCAAGATGGCACACTCAAATTGAGTACTTTCAGGACAGAATAATGAACTATTTACAAGGGTGTGAGCTGATTTAAACTAGACAAGAAACAGTGCACAGCTCCGAGGTAGGGATACATTGTGTTGCCTAACTAAAGGTGTGAAAGAAGCAGAGGAAGAAGCAATCACAGGAACCTAAAAACAGAGGAAGCTATGTAAGAAGGGCTGCCTAGTGGATCCATGTCCCGAGTTGATGATAAAGAGAAGAACCCTAGGAAGTATGTATGTGCAATCAGCATCCTCTCTTCCCTCCCTTTGTTCTCCTGCCAGTGCTGCCATGGGCTGAGCCGAACCAGAAGTAAGAAGTCTGCTCAGATTGACCTCAGGCAGAAAGTGCAGCACGGACTGAAGAATGGGTTGTAGGGGCAAACAGAAACCATCTAGAACACACTGGAAGATAGGTAGCAGGCGAAGAAACTGAGGCTCAAAGTAGATCTTCAGCTGAAACCACTTAGTTTTGGTGACAGAATCTGAACTTGAATCTTTGGGATCTGATCCTGTGTTTCCATTGATAGAGAGTTATACGAGCTAGATGCCCCTCCAAGGGGAGTACTACCTGACTATGAGCCATCTCTAGTCTTCTGCTCCTTCAGAACTGACTTTGACTGCAGAGAAGTGCCTGAGCTAATGTCCTCACTTACACAGCCAACATCCTGAGTTCATGGAGGCAGGGGATAGTAGCAGGCCACTGTGGCTCAGTGCGGAGTACCTAATGGCAACATTCCCTCCAAAGCTTGCTGCTCATGGCTGGAGCTGTACGGATCCTGCCTGCAGGCCCTTTTTTTTTCCTTGGTTTATATATACCCCTTCTCTTTGTAGGTGTTGGTTACTAAAAAATATTTTTTCACCCCAAACCCCATCTCAGCATTTATGGAGAATCCATCCTCTGACAGCACACAAGCAGTAGGGACAGACAAATCAAGTACCAGCAATGGTAACATTTCTGTCATTCCTCTATATCCAAAACCAGGTCCTTCATACCTGGTTTTAATTTTTCATTATCCTCATATTCATCATCTTTCTATAGCGCATTCTATTTGCATAGCAAAGGTTATCAGTACCATTATCTGCTAGGTCCTATTTTCTATGTGTGTCTCAAAAGCCTGATATACTGCACCCACTAATGCCTCCCTTTCACAGGTTCATAATTCCAGTTCACCTCCAGTAAAAGGTTTACAGGTGGACTCCTGTCTTGTGCCAGGAGATACTTCATTGCAGCTAATATTACTGGTGGTGTCCTCAGTTGCTAGTTGAGAAGTACATGATACACCTGCAATACACTATCTTAGCACTAATCCCTCCATACATTCCTCTCAATCACATGTTGGGTGCTTTGGAACCAAACATTGAGATGAGATGGAAATTAGGACATAAGATGTGTATTATGCCTCAACAATAGTGATAGGAAAGGAACAGGGATATAGGGCTGGGCAGGGAAGAAACTGAGTTGAAAGGTAGACATGATAATGTTTCAGTGAACCCAACAAGAAGTGAAAATGGTACAGCGTTGTATCCCATACTAAGCTGTAAAGACTAGGCCTTTATTCCTCAGTCATGGGTTGTCACTTGATAGGGGCTGCCGTGGGAGAGGAAAGACCTTGAACAGGTAGGTTCTCTGCAGCTAAGGCAAACCCTGCAGGAACTGATGGTAGTTGTTTGTTCATGCAGTTGGATGTATGTTTGGGATATGGACATCTCCAGGACTTTCTCCTGGATATCTGTATATCCCACATATGCTATCGTTTAGAGTTGCCATTGTGTGAAACAGTATCAGGCAAATCTTTATAAGGCCACTTTCTCACTAGTAGAGTATATCATCAGAGTAGTCAACATAGAATCATCTTGTGATGGCTGAAATTGCCAACCCATGCCAGGTCAGCTTGGATCAGCATTTCTCTTGAAGTCTTTTTCCATCATCACTAGTTTCATGAGAAACTCTGAGAAAAGGGTTCTTAAATCACACCAGTTTGGGAAGAAGTACATGCTACATCCCTCACTTGGAGATTCATAAAACAATGGTATGTTTCAAGCTTTGAGAAGTGTTACAGTAAAGACATGTTTGATTTGTTCTCAGTGTTTCCAGAAAGTATTTGATAATAAGAACTACCCTCATCTCTTCATTGGTTCCATCAGTAATTACCTATGCAACAGAAATTTTTTTAAAGATTTATATATTTATGCATACAAGAGCTGGCATACGGGCCAGAGGTGTGGGGGATGAGAGAATTCCCCAGAGACAGAGTGGGGAGCAGAACAGGCAGATGAGCTGAAACACACTGCTGAGGGGAGCAGCGGGCGAGGCAGGAGAGGTCTGCTGTGCCATGTGGGTCCCCTCCCTGACCGGGAATCGAACTCCCACTGCTGCTGTGCCATGGATGCTTCACAGTGCAGCACTCAACCCACTGCACCACCAGGGAGCCCCAAAACAGAATTTTTTGCAACATACCCAGGCAATACTGGGCTAGAGCACTCCTGGCAGTAGGCTGTGAGGAACTCCTGTATTATGGAGAGAACTAGCCTTGTCCATCAAACCCAACCCCTGAACCAACTGGTCCCTAAGAGGTGCAGAAAGTTTGCAACAGGAAAAGTGCTTGTTGAGGACTGGCACTGTCCTTGAAGGAAGAAATGATGTACTCAGGCAGAGCATGCCCAAGCATGAAAGAAGAGACGTAAATGGTAACGGTCAGGGCTGTGGAAGAAGAGTGACTGCAGAGGCTAGACCCATCCTGTAGGCTAGACAGGGCTGCCCTGGGAGGGGGGGATGGCTGGAGGGTTCCATGGTCCATGGTGGGACACGTGGGCAGGCACAGACTTCCAGGCCAAATGGATCCCTTGGCCTCTGGCGGTTCCAGCTGTTGCTTTAGGTTTTTTCATATAAACAAAGCTATCATCAGTTGAGAGAAACATTTATATCAATAAGCACCGTGAGTGGAACATGTACTTGGAACTGTTTACATATTACATCACCATTGAAAATCATGGATGACACCTGTTTGCACAGTGCTTACTGATTAGCCAACTTAAATCATGTGTAGAGAATTAACTCATGGATGAGAGACATGATTGTAATATTTTCCCTGTAAATGGCCCCTTTTGTACTCGCAGAACTTGGAGTCCATAAACATTACAGTTTATTAACATCTAAATAAAGTGGGTGAAAGTGCCTTTCAAAAGCAACAGTGAATAAAAGAAAAATGGGGTATTTGGAAAGAGTACATAATGATCAAAAGGTCACAAAGAAAACCAATCTGGGAAAGCACAAAAGCACAATGGACCAACACTCTTCTTTCTAAAGCAACATCTCCCTTCTTCCCTACTGGATTGATTATGTGACTATACAGTCTTTTTCAAAAACATGCATTTTACATTATCATTGGGATAAATTGAAATTTTTATTATAAAATATACAAGTCAGAGAACAACGAGTTCTCCTTGTCTTTTTTTCCCTGATCTCTCTGGTTAACAAAATCCTTATTAACAAATAAATGCTTCCTCTTTAGGAAGATGAGCTTAAGGTAACTGTCAGTGTTGACATGCAGAGAATCATAAAAGGCTGACATGCATGCAGCATTCCCTTTCATAGTATAGTTTATATAGAGTCTGTATTTTCAGCGGCAGCTGCTTTGAGATAGAATCATGTAAACTGAGTTTGGACAACAGAATATGCTCAAATCCTTGTTGCCATTTCTAGCCTAATGGGTTATAAGCTTCCCATGTTTGTTATACTTCATTCTGCCTTTTGCTAGCTAGTGGCAGAGCACAGATTTTGCAGAATATTCTGAAATTGTAGGAGAAGGCCATCCACTAATCTGGGAGATACACACCGTGTTTTGCTTGAGTTAGAAGCAAATTTACATTCTGTTAAACTTCTGAAGTTTTGAATTTTGTTATAGCAACCAATATTTCTTTTGTTAGCTAGTGTAACAAACAAGAACTATGATTATGACAATTGTGAATAAAAAAGACAATTATAAAACTAAGAGGGACGAGTGATGGACTAAAAGCCAAAAATATCAAATTTATTTTTTTCTCTGTCCTCTTTAAGTAAATAACAAACAGAATCTTCAAGATAAAGGTTTTATTAGCATATCCCTTTTCCAACTATTAACATCACATCATTTCCTAATATTTACAAATGAGGATATTAAGGCTCAGAGAAGAGCAATGGTTTTCGGTATCACATTAGTGAATGGTTGAGTTTGGTCTTGAACAAGGTTACTTAATGCCATAGTCAGCACATATTTTGTTTATTTCGTTATGGCATGAATCTCTGGAGACCTGTGTGCACTGTTTGCCCCAGAATGGGAGTCCAGGAGATCTCACAGAATAGTAAAGTATGCTGAAATAACCCTGAAGATCAAAGACACGCCTTAGGAATCTTGTAGGGAGCTTGGAAAAACCAAATTTAAAAACTGTCAGCACAGATCTAGGGCCATAACTCCAGCAGTTCAAATAACCTTGAGCAAGTCATTTCACTTCTTCATGCTGCTGTTTTATTATCTGTAAAATTTAAATGTTGGTTTGCTACTGGCTTGCAAAATATATCCCACAAACCACCAGGATTTCAGAGAGGAATCCCTGGAGAGGAGTGGAGGGGGAAAGGTTGAGCCTCCAGAACTCTGGCCCACACACCCATTTCAACCGGGCAGCTCTACATTATCTTTTTATACTATTAGAGTTTGTTTGTTTGTTTGTTTTTTCCAATTAAAAATTTATATATAGGATTTCATTTTATTAAAGATTTAACTGATAGAATGTTTGAAAGCTGCTAAACTTTTAACTCCGTAATTAAAATATTCTGCAGTAGGTAGCACATAGCACAGAGTTGTTGTCAGGGATAGCACTACTTAGCACTTGGGTTATTAGGTTTCATCCAAAGCGTTTTCCAGTTTGATAATTCCAAATCATTTACTGGCCCTCTGTTTCATTTACTGGTTCATTTACTGGCCCTCTGTTTCAGCTGTGCTCTTTTGAAATGTCACTCTCCAGAATGCCCAACATCAGTGAAAATTTGATTATGCAAAACACCTCACTTCAAATGACATCACCAAGTTGCTTCACCTTTTCTGCCCTCTTAGATTCCACCACCAGTGTTTCACAAACATAATTCAAAATGAATATTGCCCCTTTCATCAAGACTGGAATTTGCAGCTTTACTTGAAATCACCTTGGCATATTGTCTAGGTCGAAGGTGAAGAATGACAAAATGAGACCTGAATATGCTGAAATGTGGGAGCCCTGACTGCTCTCCCATCCCATCAGTGACATTTCTCAACTACCCAAATTGCCAAATATTCAAACTCCCGTTGCCTCCTGTTGTGCTTCCTCCCATCAGATGTCAACTTATCTCATGAGATCTGAAAACACACACGCACGCGCATGCACACACACACATCCCCATAGAAATGTGAATTTCAGTTTCTCAACTTCCTTTGCACTGAGGCCTAAACTGGCTACTCTGGTGTCGCAGAAGCTAAGAGATTCTTCTATAAAGAGTAATGACTCAGTAGACTGTCTGGCACAGAGTTTCCAGTATTAGGGCATCCGCATTGTGAAATCAAACATGATGACTAATAGAGGTCTGTTTTGCTCTTATCTGAAATTCTTAGCTTGGCTCTGGGGGCCTGGGAAGGGATTTAACATCATTTTAAGAGCTAGGGATGGAAAAGAACATTCGATATGAATTCTATCACTGACTGATAGTAGTTATTTTTGGAGCATCTTATTTACAGGAATTCTGAGTCATGGCTCAGAATCATGACATAATTGATTTTTAACACTGACTGTCAAGGTTACTGTTGGGGAAATAGTGGGATTATGTGCTATATATTTTTGCCAACCCTTATCTAATTCAAATCTTTCATGGCGAGATACTAAAATGGTCCCTTTTGTGGGACTCATTGTGTCTTTAACCATATAGATTCTGTCCATTTATTCCTCCCCTTTAATGTGTTCTTGCTTTATATTCTTGTCTATACTTATGATTCTGTGTTTGCTATTTATCAACTTGCCTTTTCTTTCCAAGTAGAAAAACACCTTTCAGCATTTCTTGCAGAGCAAGTCTGGTGGTGGCAAATGCCACTGACTTCTGTTTGTCTGTGAAAGCTGTTTCTCCATCATACTTGAATGATAAATTTGCAGGACTGAATATTCTCAGCTGGAATTTTTTAGAATGTCTCACTCCATCCCCTTGTAGACTTGAGAGTTGATGCTGAGAAATCTGATGGAGCTCTGATTAAGATGCCTTTCCCCTAGCGTAGCAGCCTTTAATTTTTTCTTTATCATTGACTTTTCATAGCTAAACAATGAGGTTTATTTGTGTTGTAGCAGCTATCAATATTCATTCCTTTGTACAGCTGAATAATACTACAGTTTATCAGTCAGTATATCACATTTTAAATACATTCACCTGTTAATAGTCAGATTTTGACTATTATAATAATATCTATATAAAGCTATAATGAAAAATTGTGTGCATGTATTTGATTACTTAGCTTCAGTTCTTTTGGGTGTACGCATGAGACTGGAATTTCTGTACCATGCAATAATCTTATGTTTAAGTTTTTGAGAAATTGACAAAATTCAAAATTATTTTCACAATAATCCTACCATTTTACATTCCCACCAACAAAAGGTTATAGTTTCTCTATTTCTTCATCAATGCTTACTTTCTTTTTTTTTTAAGATTTTTATTTATTTATGCATATAAGATCTGGGGTACAGGCTAGAGTTGTGGGTTGGGGAGTGGATTCACCAGAGACAGAGTAGGGAGCAGGACTGGCAGATTGACTGAAATACACTGCTGAGGAGAGCAGTAGGCAAGACAGGAGAGGTCTGCTGCACAATCTGGGTACCCTCGGGCCTGGCCGGGGATGAAACTCATGCTCTAGGGGCTGTGGAAGCCCCACAGTGTGGCACTCAACCCTTTGCACCACCAGGAGGCCCTTTTTTCTTTTTTTAAATGCTAGCTTTACTAGTGTGTGTGAAATGGTTTCTCATGGTGGTTTTAATTGCATTTCCTCAGTGATTAGTGATATTGGGCATCTTTTCAAGTGCTTGCTTACCATTTGTATAACTTCGTAGACATACCTAGGTTATTTGTCAGTTTTTAATTGTGTATTATTTTTATCTGTGTGTAACCAAGATCATTTTGAACTCACCAGGCTGTAGCTTTTGGGTAATTTTTCCAGTCAATATGTAAAAGCACACATATCAACCATCAGTGCTCAATATGGAGGTTTTTTTCAGGGTTTAATTGTTTTATAGCAATATTTTATTCACTTTCAATATAATATCCCCAAATGAAATTAAGTTACAAACTTTCTATAAAAGTCTACATATGCCAAGTTTGAATGCCAAATTTTGCATTCCCTGACCAGTAAATCTCAATATGGATCATATTTTCATTTTGCTCTTCTACTACCAACTTTTCACATGCACTTTCTTTGACTTGAAAATATTTTTTTAACCTTTTTTAATGAGAATGAAACACTTAAAGTGAATGCCATTCTTCTTACTTTATCTTTAAGGAGATCTCATTTAAGTATAAGTTAACATATTTAGAAGGGATTTTAGTGGGGCACGAATGTAAGGAAAAAAAACTGGTAAAGCAGATCCACAGTAGAGACTTCAGAAAGTACAGCCACAGCAAAAAATTGGAGACAGTCAAGTTGTGGTTAGCAGACTCTTCAGATTCTTTTAGAATAGGTTATATGCCTGATTAGGTTTGTGACTGAAGATGCCACCTGAGAAAAGGGGCTCCATTTGATGTCAGGTGTACATTGCTTTTGTTATGCTACATGGTAGATATTTTTTTGATGATGGCAAGATATTCTGCTTCCTGGATTCACCATGAAAACATTTCAAAAAAATGTAGTTCTTGGCATGACATCAAAGTGCCTGCATTCTCCTTAAATGGATCTGCTTCTTGGGGGTTCCTGCTTAGTAACTCAAAATGGACAAGGTGTGAAACCATATTGCATTTTTCTATATGACAACCATAATGCACTCTATTACTAAAGGGAGCAATCTTGTTCAATTTTGAAAGGGAGGGGTGGGTGGGAATGAAGTAATATATCACCATCTCATATTCAACTCCTAATTTATATCTTTTGAGTGATTGTGGGTGGCAGTAAGAGAGGTTTAAAAAATCCAAATGTGTGAGACAACCGTTGACACTAAGAAAACTTTCATGACACTGCTGAAAAAAATTAGAGCCTAAATATTAATTCCTCTAAATATTAATGTTATACCCATGACTATTGATTTGTTTGCTGTTGTGAAACTAGAAAGGATTAGGAGGTATAAGAAAATTTGAATCATTAAAACAGGCTTCCTTTTCTAGCATATCTAGGTTATGATATTAGAAATTAAGTCACTCACACAAGGAATCTAGACATCAAGGTCTGTGGGCATAATAGATCTTTAATCACCACTTGCCAGATGCTATTCCTCTTATTTAAGACATTGGCTGCCTTTAACATGAAAATATAGCCAGGCTAACACTCCAGGTATCACAAATTTATGCATTTATGGAAGTGAGCATTTGAATCTCAGGGCCTGATATTTTGTTAACAGGTTCTGACTTAGGAACTATGGAAGATTAGAGAATTTAGTGAGACTTTGCAGTTTAGTTGGGAGCAATTGCTTTCTCATTTTGTCTCAGTTTACCTGGATCAATGATTGACTTTCATTAGCTGCCAAAAGGCAGGATTCCATTTTTGACTGGGTTTAGAGTTTGATTAAGCAGTGAGTTTAGAGTTGGAAGACCTCTCAATTAGCAGCTGTGTGATTTTAGAGAAGTCATTTGATCTCTCCAAGCTTCTGTTTCCACAGCTGTAAAACATGGTTAAGACTTCTCTTTCCTATTGATGGGAGGATTAAATGAACCAGCACATATAAAGCACTATATAAATGTATTATTATCTGGGGTGTCTAAGACATCAGAGATAAAGGTGTAAAATCTTGCAATCCACTCATTAGCTCTGTCAGAGGAGAGAAGAAGAAGGGATTAAATCTGGCAGGTACTAAGCTTCAAGTTTGATTTAAGTTCTTTCCTCCCACTCCCCTATTTGCAAAGAGTTTTCTTCCATTGTTGAGAGTCACTGGAGCTTGGGCCAATTACATGTGTTGACAAGTCATTAGAGAAAGTCATAAGCACCTGGCTCTGAAGTCAACAGCAGTTCCAGGGCCTACAAGGTTGTGTACAGTGTTGGAAAAAACCTGCCTTTCCCTACCCTGGGCACAGGCTGGTCTGGCAGAAGTAGAGACTGGACACTACCAAGGCTGCTTATAAAAATAAAGAGGGTTGGAATACTGGTAAACTTCACTTTTAAATGGGTTGATTGTACATTTACAGAAGTATAGACCTTCTTAGTTTATTCTCACAGAGCACTTGACCTTTTTTGTGATGATGAGCTAAGATTTGCTTAATCGAAATATATATATTTAATGTTATTATTTATTGCTTTCCACTAAATGGTAATCATATAAAAAAGTTGGAAAAGGCATATCTTTATCTTTTATCATACAGGTAGGTCCTTTTAAGTTAAAATATTTTAATAGTAATGCAAAAAGACTAAGAAATGAAAACATACTATAAAATTAATTTGGAAGACCATTCACTTAAGACAGAATATATATATACATACACATATATACATACAAACAAATACAGATATTTGTATAGTGGTATGCTGGCTGGTAAATGTAAATGTTTAATAACTGGCTTTTCAAATAAAAGTAAAGCCCAAATTTATAGTGTTTGGCAAGTTCTATAATGTAAATACTGTCACTGTGACTTATTTCAAGCTACCATGGTGACAGCAGTGGATATTGAGTTAGGAAGATGTAAAAAATTAGCTCTTATGAGTCAATAGGAACTGACTTTAGCACACCACAGAATGAATACACATATGCTTATCTATTGAATGTATGCATACATAATACAGAAATCTGTAAATCACAAACACAGTGTGAGTTTACTGTTTAACATCTTAGTTCTGGTATTAATTCCCAGCCTCCTTTTAGTAGAGAACTGCAGAGCTTTTTAGGTACAGCCTGAAAAAATAATTTTTGATCCATCCTGTGTAGTCTCTGTACTTTTAGCCTCTTGGCTGTTCACCAATCTTCCTCTACTGGATGTCTAATAAAGGTCTAATGGAAGAATTCAGGTGGGCAAAGTGCCGTCGTTACATACTGTCTAAGAGATCCTAGTCTGTGAGTAACTTACCACAAGCTGTAGGGGAACTACTGCTGCTAAGGGTCGAACTCTGCAGTGATAGAAATCAGTCATTAGAGAGCATATGTGTGCACACACACATATATGCACACACACATCGCTTCTGTTTTGCTTTGATGGGGCCTGTGTTTACTCTTGACATGTCTATGCTAGGAGGAGAGATTGCCACTGAGATTGCACTGACAGTTCACCAAGGCCACATGTTCATGGGAAGAGGAAGGGCCATAACTTCCCTTGACTAACATAATATAATAAAAAATGATGTCTCTTACTTACATGCATCTTACTCTCTCCCAACTGTAAGGAGGATAGTTAAACTACTGGATAGTAGAATATATGTCAGCCTGAACTATTATGTTCTACATGGACTATAATTGCTCTAGAAAGATGACTAGGCCCACAAGTGTAGATGAGAATGAATTTTTTTTTAATGGGGATTTTTTTAAATTTGGGGATAGTTACTACAGTGTAATCTAACCTCCCCTGTCTGATATAGCTGTCCATGTGCAGACCTGTATTCCAATTATATGGGCCTTGTTCCCTTTTTAAGGATAAGTTGTCTAATATCCCAATCCATTCACAGTAGGCTCACATCATACTTAAATGTGCTTGCCAATTACATTTGCACATGAGCTGCAGTTTTGGGTCAGGACTCTTGTCTGTATATCGACCAATCAGATTTCTTGCTTGGCTGTGTGCCCTGACATTACTGACCTGATGCAATCACATAACCAGATCAAGCGTGCTTTCCAACTTCCTTTTTTCCTGACAACTGCATTGTGGAGTGTCAGATACAGTGACATTTCCTTGGTAAGTCTTCTTGGTTAAATATATTCATGAATTCTCAGCCAAGTCTGCTCCTTAGCCATCATTCTTACTGGATCAGTACTAGTGTCTACTTCTGGCTTCCTATGTTACTGTCTTCTCTTTACATCCATGGGTTTCTATCTTCTCAGTTAAAGCTAATTTACCTGTGCCCAGAAAGTCGATGCTAATGATTCAGAAATATCAGGAGTACTCATAGAATCAAGTCAACTTCCAATCACACCCAATATTCTTTATTCCTAGGATATTTTCAGACTTCTTCTTTTGTCTGAATATTTAGTATGTAAAACCTGGACAAAGGAAAAAGAAAGTATGTAAAGCAAGTGCAAACTCTTGCTTTAGTGTCAAATAATTATGATAGGCAAAATTCTAAGAGGGTCTTCAAGATTCCTGCTCTCTAGTATGTACACCCTGTATCATTCCTTTTCCTTGGGTATAAGCAGGACTTAGGAATCCAATGGGATATTACTCCCAAGATTGTATTACATCTATAACAACAGGATTTTTTTGATATCATTAAGGTTTCTAATAAATTGACTTTTAATTACTCAAAAGGAGCATTTTCATGGGTGAGATTTAATCAGGGGAGTCCTGAAAGAGAGGAGGAACAACTGTTCTCCTGCTGACCTCGAAGTAAGCAAAAGGGCATGTTGTGAACTGCCCTGAAAGGGGACATGTAGCTAGAACCTGAGTGTGATTTCAACAAGAACTGAATTCTGCCAATAACTTGTTTGAGCATGGGTGGTGGCTCTCAACTCCAAAACAGACTACAGAGCACGAGTGATTCCTTCATTTCAGTTTCGCCTAATGCTGAGTAGAGAAGCCAGGTAGGTCATACCTGGAATTCTCGTTTAAAGAAGTAATGAGATAATAAAAGTGAGTCTTTTAAGTCATTAAAGGTATGGTAAGTCACTAAAGGCATGTAAATTTGTTATGTAGCAATAGAAAACTAATAGAATAACCAGTCGTTCAAATGGAGAGCAAGAGAACAAATGCACTACCAGCAGAAACATAAGAGAGAACTGGGTTTTGGCTTTCAAAATGAAAGCTTCAAATTGCTAATAAGATAAAGAAACTTAAGACTGCTGGGTGTGAGAACAACAGCCCCACTGATCTCCTCTATATAGTTATACTTTTTATATTTTAAAATACTTTTAAATTTAAAGTACTTTTAACAGCTTTATTAAAATACCAGCAACATATAATTAGGTGAACATATTTAAAGGGTATAATTTGTTAAGTACTAACATACGTATGCATCCATGAAGTAAAACAATAAAAATTGTAAACATTCCTGTTGAACCTAAAATTTGAGTCTGAATTTTTGATTATTCCTTTGTAATCTTGTTTTCTACATTAGGGGAGAAGATGGGAAAACAGCAACTTAAATCAAGGCTATTAAATCATTTTTAGAGTTTTAAATTTTCTCCTCACTGTGTATATGTTAAACCAAATTTTTCTTTAAAGATTTTTTTGGCAATTCAATTTGGAAAGCAGTGGGAGAACTAATGGATTCTAGGGCTAGGGAAAAAAAAAAAACCCCACAACTTATGCCCCTATTTTTATTTTTGTATTTTATTTTTTATTCTCTTTTTCCCTTTAATTTATATATATTTGATATCAATTGTAATCCCCATGTATTCCCCATCACCATATCACCAGGGCACCATCACCTCAGTCCCCCGTGCTCCCATCGTCTCTCAACCCTCCCCCCCACCAAGTGTCCCCAGTTTGTCCTTGTCTTTTCATATTTGTTTTTTGTGTCTTTATTGTTATTGTTATTATTATTGTGTTGTTGTTGTTCTTATTCCTTTCCTTGATCCTTATTTGGTTCCTTATATTCCTCCTAGGGGAGGAACCACCTGGTATTTTTCTTTTGCCTTCTGACTTACTTCGCTGAGCATAATCCCTTCCAGTTCCGAGCAAAATCCCTTCCAATTCCGAGCAAAATCCCTTCCAGTTCCATCCATGTTCCTATGAATGTGTCTAGTTTTTCTTTTTTGACTGCCAAATAGTATTCCATCATGTATATGTACCACAGCTTCCCGATCCACTCATCTGTTTTTGGCATTTAGGTTATTTCCAGGTTTTCCCTATTGTAAAGAGTGCTGCTATAAACATAGGGGTGCAGGTATTCTTTTGAATCAGTGTATTTGTGTCTTTTGGGTATATTCCTAGGAGTGGGATTGCTGGATCCTATGGAAGTTCCATTCTTAGTAGACTGAGGAACCGCCATACTGCTTTCCATAATGGTTGGACCATTTTGCATTCCCACCAGCAGTGTAAGAGAGTTCCTTTTTCTCCACATCCTCTACAACATTTGTTGTTGCTACTTTTTTTGATATGTGCCATTCTCACTGGTGTGAGGTGGTATCTCATAGTGGTTTTGATTTGCATTTCTCTGATGCCAAGAGAAGTTGAGCATTTTTTCATATGCCTGTTGGCCATTTGCATGTCCTCTTTGGAAAATTGCCTTTTTAGCTCTTTTGCCCATTTTTGGACTGGATTGTTCACTTTGTTTTTGTTTAGTCTGCTTAGTTCTTTGTGGATCTGTGTGATAAGTCCCTTATCAGTAATGTGGTGTGCAAAGATTTTCTCCCAGTTGGTGGGTTGTCACTTTGTTTTGGTTAGCGTGTCCTTTGCTGTACAGAAGCTTTAAGTTTGATGTAGTCCCAGCTGTTTATCTTTTCCTTCACTATCTGTGCTTTAGGTGTTGTACCTCCAAAGATGTCATTGATGTGTATGTCATGTAGGGTTTGCCTACTTTTTCTTCTAGATATTTTATGGTTTCAGGTCTTATGTCTAAATCCTTAATCCATTTTGAGTTGATTTTTGTGCATGGTGAAAGGCAGTA